>OZ023168.1:0-242500 GCA_963678695.2 Diplodus puntazzo | reverse complement strand
GTGCTGCCCATCTGTGTGGTCCGACAGGTCTTCAGGGATTATGAGTTTCAGCACCTCGTTCACATATGGGGCAGGGTCCTGGAAAACCTTCTGGAAGATCAGGTCCAACAGTGCATCACCGCAGTCTGCAGTGCAATAAACAAATGCATGTTTACAGGAAAACTGCAGTAGAACCAAAACACCTTGTGCTGCAGTGTTGTAAAGTGTGTCTTATTTCTCCTAATTACTTCTCATTTATACATTCTCATCATTTATTTTGAAAACCATCTTAAAAGAATTCAGATTTTAAGTGTTTGTGTTCAACCTTTTGTGTGATGTCTGTGTGTCCATGTTTATTTTAATTTGAGAGGTTCAAATAAAAGATTGTAAAACTTACAGAATGTCGTGTCTGTCTTCACTGGTTTGGCTCTGCACTCTCCCTTCCAGGACTTTGGAAAGCTCAGTTTGAATAGAGGATCTCCTGATGATGTGGTGGCTTGCCCTCTATCAGCATTCTTATTGTGATGCAGTGCAGCCAGTCAGAGTCTTGAACAGTAAAAAGACAAACATGAAAACAATTGCAAGAAATGGGCAAATGTTCTCAACAAGTAATCAGTTTAATTTACCTGCACAGCATTCCCAGATATGGATAGGATAACACATGACAGCACTGTTACAGTATAATTCACTCGTGCACTAAAGGCTGCAACGCCTTACATTACTCTAATCCGACCATTTTATTTCAGTAACGAGTAATCTAGCGTTAATATTTCCAAACCAGTAATCACATTAAAGTTATTTATTCAAGTCACTGTGCGTTACAATTATTGTCATTTTCATTCGTAAAAATATATATTTTTGCTTTCTTCTTGTCACGTACGTCTCAAGTCACGTTTTAGCCATGAGGATAACTCACGTGTACACCACGCAGCAACACAAAAATGGAGGGAGGAGAGAGATGCGTGTTTCCTAGCTGGAAATATACTCATTATGCTGAGTTATTTAAAACAAAAAAGCACAAATGCTTGGTCAAGGGCCCAGCCCGACCCGGCCCGGGCAGAGAATCTAAACTCTATGTAGCAGTCAACAGTACCCTCGTATTGCCCCGGCCTATGCCAACATATTCCAGCTTAGAAAACATTTTCAAATGCATTATTTCACAAAATCCTGAAAGCTTAGACCCGGTGGAGGGTGTGTGTGTGTACTGCTTGACTGACCGCGCCTCTGGGTTTGCATGTGGAGACCGTGTTGATGCGAACTAGGGGCTCGCGGTTAGCATTAGCTTGAAAGCTCACGGTTAGCGTTAGCTGGTACTATGTGACACTGCTTGGTTAGTTCGTGTAAAATTGCTAAATAAACACAGCTAAATACTTGTACATGCAGACATTTCCCTGGGACACGCATTACATAGTGTGCAGGATCAGAAACGTACTACACACAATGATTCTGCTTTAGCACTAGCGTTAACTTGTGTGGTCAGGGAAGCTAACGTTAGCGGTTAGCCGCTAACCTTAGCTTGTTCTCAATGGCAAAACACACAGTACATCAGGCATGAGTTCAGCCTAATCTACAGAAACACACAGCACATTATTTGTGTACTTACATGTCCTTGGTCTGCATGTATTCCTTTGAGTAAAAGTCTGCCGACGACTCCTGCGTTGTACTGGCCCAAGTTGGTGAAACAGTCAGTGTCAAAGTGGCTCGCACACACCAACAGTTTTTTGCCAACTTCAAAAATAAATCATAAAAATAAATTCAATCCATGCCGCTCTCTTGTCCTCTGCAGCTGTGAGTCTCACAGTGTGAGACGATGGAGTGTGTTGTGCTGGTCCTTGCAGCCAACAACAGAGCATTTTTCCTTGACTTTGGCCATGGTGATTTCAGTAGAATAATGGCGGATCTCCGAGACCGGAGCTGTACCTGGTGGGTGGAGACACCGTGCGGTGAAGGGAGGGGCAGTGGGGTAGCCATATGCAAATGTGCGGCCGTCGACGTCGACAGCCGCAGCAAATTTGACTCGTGTATCTGGAAACTGCAGGCAAGACCCCTTTAGAAACCTGTATCTCACTCAAAAAAGCATGGATAGACTTTTTTCAAAGTTTCTCGGCGTGTGGCAGCACCATAGACCCACAATAACACCCCAAATCCCAGAAAAAGTCAGTTTTTCATAATATGGGACCTTTAACATACTAGTCGCATGAACTAACTCAGATCAGCTGCTCTGGAACTGAAAACTCAGTTTCACTTCACAGAGTAAGTCAACTCAGAGTTCAGGGTTAGGCTCAGAGTTTGTTGAACCTCCTTTCTGGAATAGCCCTCTGGAGTCTTTATGGTGTTTCATAGCATTTCTCATTTTAAATGAAGCCCTGATTTAGAGTATTCTCAAAAATCAAAGAGTAATTAACTAATCAGAACCTAACTTCACCGGCTGGATATTTTTGAAAAATGCTTAAGAAGTGGGCAGAGACTGACAGAACAAGGAGGGAGGAGCAGAAACAGCGTGGAGCGTAGATGTGTGACAAAGAAGTTTGTCACCATCCATTTCTCTTTTTTCTGTCGTTGACTGAGACTCTCAGGTCACCTATTTCACAGACTGCTCCCCAGAGGTGGAGGCATTTTCACCTCCAGAATCTGAGGCACACAACATGGATGGCAGTGGACTGAGCCCAGTCAGCTTCAGCTCCAGCATTGCCTGAAACTGCAGCTGTCAAAGCCAAGGCTATAGCAGTGCAAGAGAGCTGAGTGTTATGTTAACAGCTTTATGGCTAACATTCTTCAGTTGTAAAGCTATGCAATAGCTTGGTTTCACGTGACGTCATATTTGCTGCTTCGCGAGAGCGCGAAATTCAGATGGAGGGCAGGAAGTGAATTAGCTGAGGATCTGCCATATGAAATAACTGAAAATGCCGATGTTTTGTGTTGTTTACGGGTGCTCCAATCGCTCTAACCGAGAAAAGGGAAACAGGTTTTATAGATTACCGAAGATTGTCATTCACAAAGGAGAGAAATGTAAAAAGTTAACGGAACAACGCCATAAAAAGTGGATTTTGAACCTACGTGTGCAGTCTTGAGGAGCAGAGTCTGCTAATGCCCGTGTCTGCAGCGACCACTTCGTCGGAGGTAAGTTATGTTAGCTAGCTAACTTGGTTTTTGTGGCTGTGTTTTTATAGCATTAGGTTGTCGATAAATGCTCATTTACTTAGTAATGATTATTAAGTTACCGGTAGTCTAATATGGATTTCATTAGGACTTTTTAGGCTGTCCTCCCGCTTTGGGTGATGTTGTTTGGTAGACTGGGCTCCGAATGTCAGCCTCGGTTACCAAAAGACTAAGCCTAAATCGGAGGCATCTCTTCAACGAGAGCAGAGGATGAAGCAGAAATAAGACCACCAAAGACAGTCGGAATGTGCAGAGGCTATGTTGGATCTCCTGCAGACAGCTGAGAGCCCGGATCTAACGCAGACAGCCGACTGCTCCGAACCGAAGCAGCCAGTTGACAACAACCCACAATCAGAGGGCATCAGCGTGAATGGGACATTAAATGATCATGGTAATGTAACCCGCTAGGTACTACAGAGTTTTGGACCAGTGACTAGGTTCGTAGAGGAGGGTTTAAAGAGGAAGTCACAGACACAATGAATAAATGGAGCCACGAAGTACGTTGAAAGTAAGTTGACTGTATTGAACTGTATGAAAATAAAATAAAATTCAGTGCAATGACATCTGATTGCTCAATATTTCAGTCTTTCTTTACATAAAACCAAATAAAAGTGTCCAAATGGAAACATAATGTTCGTTTAAATGTTCCTTGAATGTCCTTGAATGTTCTTTGAATGTCCTTGAATATTCCTTGAATATTCCTTGAATGTCAGCGCGCTTCAGTCAAATGTATGTAAGTCAAGTCAGGGGAAGTTGAAAGAGTCAGGGGTTCAGGAGTCAGGTGTGTGTGTGGTGGTCCTACCACAGGCACACTCAGTTAAGGTGAAGAAGGGGCTGGATGTCCTCTTCAGGCTCAGGCACGGGTTCTCTACTCCTTTGGGTAAGGGGGTTTCACTGGCTCGCCATCTCCATCAACCAGGAGAATCCAGATCCACATCTAAAGGTTTCTGAAGGTTCTCAAAAACCTAGCCTGTATAAAGACAGAGCTATCACTACATAGAATCATCAAACTTCTCTTATGGCCATATTCAATACATATATCTCAACACACTACTGGAACACAATCGTGATTAAATGAATTATCTTTTTAACTGTACAGTTCTTTTCTTTTTCTCAATTAAGTATTTCCACACATTTTTAATCAACATTAATTATCTTAGCTATTTAACCATGAATTATGATAATTTTAGCTCCTTTACCATGAAATATTGTTCACTTTAATCCTTTAACCATTTCACACATATCCATTGAATTATGAACTGAAAATTAGCAAAATGCACCTTTAACACACATAAGAATATCAATTCAGGCTTCAGAGTTTCTGCCTTCCTGATAAATGAACATGTTTAACAGTATTTAACAAGACACACACCCTAAAGTGCATCTCAGAATGAGTACACACACACACACAGGAAAATAAATAGCACACCTCGTTTTTCATCAGGTTATCAGAGCAAAATATGCAGCTTTAACTCTTAAAACACACAGTAAACAGTAGCGGCAGGTCACGTTCATGTATCAACAAGTTTTCTGCCCTCTCACATGTTGAATCACCATGTGGCTACTACAGTTAGCATGCGCTAGCGCTAGCAACTCACCAAGTCTCTTCCGAAAACAATAACTCACGGGTCCTCGACCACCTCTCTGCTTCAGGTAGGTACACTCCCCAAGGTTATTCTGTGTTGATAAGTTAGTTAACAACCGCCATTTTCGTGACTTCTTATTAACCTTCTCCTCCGTGTTTCTCATCTGCTCGTACCGCTGCTCTGACTCTCTGCTCTCACTCCGCACCACGCTAACTCTGCGCTCTCACTCCGCACTGTAACTCTCGCGAGAACAGGGTGGGACTACTTTTTCTTAAAAATCATACATCTACTTTTTTTTATAATGCAACAATTAATGACTGAGTGTGTGCAAAATTAATATTATTGACAGAATAATAAACTAAAGAGGGTTAATTAATAAAAAACATATTTTAAAGGAAACAACAATATTATCTACTGGGTTACACTCTCCCCTTTTTATTCCCATGCACGTCCCGTTGCATGTTACTATTCTACAATAGGAGTGGTCATTCCAAAAGCTTGACTCTGGGACCAATTATTGTCATTATTCAGGGAATCAATAAAGGCTTCACTTAACCCTTGGAAAAGTGATCGAACGACTGTGACTAATGGACTGCCTAACTGAGAATAGTCAAGTCTTTTTGGTGGCTGACGAAGTCTCTCAGATCTCCATATGGACTGCGACAGGTCTGAGTCATTGCTTTGAGTCACAGTCACTGGTTGCTCATCAACCTGGTCTCTCATCTCTGTTTCAGCCACGTTTTGACTTTCTGTCTGCATGGAGCTCATTCCAGGTAGGTCTGACCCATCCGCCAAGGTGTTATCTGCCATGGATGGAGGCTGGTTAAAGAGGCTGTCTCCTGCCTCATAGTCAGTTTCTTCACTACCAGGCGGCTCATCTGCTGTGACTCCATGTTCGACATTTGGTTCATTTGATTCACTTTCATTTTCTCTTTCAGGTGATTCTGGGCTGGGCTCTCCATCACTTGGCCTCTCCATGGACGGACTTCCAGATAAGTGTGGGGCTCCAGTGGACATTTCCGGTAAGTGTTTGTCAGGTTCTCTTCCAGGTTTCCCAAGTTCCTCCTTTTGTTTTCCTGGTTTCAGTATTGGTGTGTCATATATCTTGATGAAATGTGTCTCTTTTATCTCTTGCGATGGTTCAAACTGATAACAGACTTCATCATCATCATCCTCTTGGATCGAGTCGTTAGCCTCAGCTTGAATGACACTTTGTCGAGTTTGTGGTCTATGTGGTTTACTGATACGCTCAGGCTCCTCCTCTTCCGCCTGCGAAAGGAAACCACAAGGGAGCAAAAGATCTCTGTGCAGCGTTCTCAGGGGACCATCTTCTTTCTCTGGTTTCAATGTATACACAGGCAAGTCTCCCATCCTCTTGGTGACTACGTACACTGTTGGCTCCCAACGGTCTGCCAGTTTCTGTTTACTTCTGAGACGAAGATTTCGGACTAAGACCCGGTCTCCAACATCCAATGTGGACTCACAGATAACCTTGTCAAACCTTCTCTTGTTTTTCTCAGCCACTTGGCGAGAGTTCTTGGTAGCTACCTCGTAGCTTTCCTTGAGATGACTTTTCAAGGTTTTCACATAGTGTGAATGTGAGAGGGTCTGTTTGTTGGTAACTGGTAGTCCAAAAGCAATATCCACAGGCAGCCGTGGCTGTCTTCCAAACATTAGCTCGTTCGGGGAGAAGCCTGCAACATCATTTTTTGTGCAGTTATAAGCATGTGTGAGGGGCTTCACAAAGTCACGCCACTGGGTTTTCTCTCTGTCCTTCAATGTACCCAACATACTAAGTAGAGTTCGGTTGTAGCGCTCTACCGGGTTCCCTCTGGGGTGATACGGGCTGGTTCTCACCTTTCGTATGCCTAGAAGGAAACACAGTTCTCGGATGGTATGCGACTCGAAATCTCTCCCTTGGTCACTGTGCAACCTCTCTGGGAACCTGTAGTGCACAAGGAAATGTTCCCACAGGCACCTCGCTACAGTGCTAGCCTTTTGATCTCTTGTGGGGATGGCCACCGCGTACTTAGTAAAGTGGTCCGTGATCACTAATATGTCTTTTGTGTTCTTGCTATCAGGCTCTAATGAGAGGAAGTCCATGCATACGAGCTCCAAGGGCCTGGTGGTCTGGATGTTTACAAGCGGCGCCGCCTTATCAGGTGGGGCTTTTCTGCGAACACTTCTCTCACACATCTTTATCTTTCTTTAGACGTCTGAGGCCATCCTCGGCCAATAGAAACGAGACCTTACAAGCTCTACTGTCCGCTCCATCCCTAGATGGCCCATATTGTCATGAAGATTTTGCAACACAGTGGACCTGAGGGCCTCAGGGAGGACGAACTGCATGATGGATTCAGTTCCAGAAAAACGCTTCCGGTAAAGAAGGTCATCTTTAAGCTCAAAACGCTTCCATTCCTTCAAGATCAAATGGAGGTCAGAGGAGTCGGCTTTGAAGCCAGCAGGTATGTTACTTCCTGATTCTAATAGGCTGATGACTTTACCAATGATAGAATCGTCTCTTTGTGCCTGCATGAGATCAGAATGACTGTACTTGGGAATTGTTAGAAGACCGTTGTTTAGATCTTCCTCCTCAAGGACCGTAGGAATGGCCGTGGAAGACATAGCAAGAGACTGCACAAGGCCAAAAGGTGGGGCATCATCTAACAAAGCTGTGTGTCTCTGACAGGCTGTAGTGACAGTGTCTGCGAGGAGAAGGTGAGGCTCAGCATCCCTTACAGATGATAGATGATGAGACCTGAACTTCTCAATGCGTTGGCACTCCTCCTGAGAAGCCACATCGTCCACAAGTGCCCCGTGAGGCCGTCTGGATAGGCCATCCGCATCTAAATTCTGTCTACCAGCTCTGTATTTGATGTCGAAGGTATAGGTTGACAACGCTGCAAGCCAGCGGTAGCTAGCGGCATCTAGCTTTGCTGAGGTGAGCAGGTACGTTAAAGGATTATTATCTGTAACAACAGTGAAAGTATTGCTGTACAGATAATCATGAAATTTGTCTGTTATGGCCCATTTAAGGGCCAAAAGCTCCAATTTATGAGCCGGGTATCTGGACTCACTTCTAGATAAACCTCGGTTTGCATATGCAACCGCACGTGTGGTTCCCCCCTGTTCCTGATACAAAGCGGCTCCCAACCCCTTGGTGCTAGCGTCTGTATGGAGGAAGTAGAGCAGCTTTGGATCAGCGTAGCCGAGCATGGGTGCAGAGGTGAGTTTCTCAATTATTCCTTCAAAGGCTTGCTGACAAGCGTCACTCCAACGTTCTCCGAAAGGTTGCTTGGGGTCTAGGTATTTACCATCATTTGGACCGGCTTTGCAGCCCTTCCGCCGAGGTGGATAGCCAGCGGTGAGAGAGGTAAGTGGTTTTACTATTTTCGAATAGTTCTTCACGAACCTCCGGTAATAACCGGTAAACCCAAGGAATGACTGGAGTTCTTTCAAGGTTTGTGGTCTTGGCCAGGTTTTTAACGATTCGACCTTCTCGGGATCAGTTTTCACTCCCTCCCTGGACACGATGTGTCCTAGATAACGAACGGAGGTCTGAAAGAACCTACACTTGTCTGGTGAGAGCTTGAGCCCGTATTCTCTCAGGCGTTCTAGGACATGAATGAGCCGGGTCTCATGCTCTTCAAGTGTACTGGAAAACACGATTAAATCGTCCAAGAAAACGAGGACCTCTTTCAAGTTGATATCTGTCATACATTTCTCCATGAACCTTTGAAAAGTGCTCGGAGCATTTGTAATTCCTTGCGGCATACGATTAAATTCATAGAACCCAAAGGGACACACAAAAGCTGTCTTTGGTTTATCTGTCTCACACATCTCGATTTGGTAATACCCCGACTTGAGGTCCATCACCGAAAACCATTTTGACCCAGCAAGGGCTGAAAAAGACTCCTCTAAATTTGGCAATGCATAAGCGTCACGGATGGTCTGCAGATTTAGTTTCCGATAATCCACACATAACCTCACATCACCATTCTTTTTCCGCACTACAACAATAGGTGAGGAAAACGGGGATTCAGACTCTTTAATGACACCAGCATCTAAGAGTGCTCTAAGATGTTTTTTGACTGCCTCGAAATCATGAGGGTGAATGGGCCGTGACCTCTGTTTAAAGAGAGTCTCGTCTTTGAGGTTTATGTGATGTTGAACCTTGGTCGCATGACCAAAATCAAGGTCACTGTGAGAGAAGACATCAGAGAAAGTGTTTAATGTTTGTGTAGTTCTGTGCTTCCATCCCTCAGGAAGTGGTGATGTACCAAAGTCAAAGTTCAGGGAAGACTCTGTGTCCGTATTCTGCTGCTGGACAGAACAATTAACAGTGATTGGTTGGTCATTTTTCTCTCTGGGCAAAGGATTTGGAATGATGCGATCAGGGGCAACCAGCTCAGCGATCACACAATTGGTGGGAAGTGTGATGTCATGATTTGTCTCGTTCCTCAGGAGCACTGGAACTTTGTAGGGGCCATGCTTTGGCAGAGTAATAAGGCAGCAATCAACAAAGACACCACCTGGCAAAGAAGAGCTAGTCGGCTGTTCAAGTAATGCCCATCGTTCTGGCTCTGCGTGGTTGGAGCACACAAAACCCTCAAACAGTGCCTTCTGGTTTGCAGGTAGGACATCTTGAGTTCGACCTTTAAGTTTCACCCGACCAATCTTGCCATTTCCAGCTTGTTTCTTTCTGATCTCAAGTGTTTTTCAGGACCTGCTGATAGCCATATGGAATGGACTGACAATGAGGTAAGGACTCACAATGTAGGTCATACAAGGGGTCAAGGGTGTTTGTGCCAATTAACAGGGGGATATCACTGTTTGAACGGAGATCAGGGACAATTAGGGCCAAGGTGAGTATTTCAGGTTCGGTTTCTAGGAAGTTTTTTGGGAACTTTATGTTGGTCTCCACATATCCGAGATATGGGACGGTCTGGCCATTTGCTCCCTCAACCTCAAGGAGGTCTGAAATGGGTTTAATGGGCTGTTTAGACAAATGGTCTTGGAAGAAGGTCATGGATATGGTGGTGACTTGCGAGCCTGTATCCAGTAAGCAGCTGCAGTCCACCCCATTGACAGCTACTCTGGATGTGCATTTTCTCCCCACAAGTCGACTAGGCAGCTTCTTGTTGTTATGTGCATCAGTGTTTAAACTCATTGCTAGGGCTGCACGATTCTGGAAAAAATGTGAATCACGATTTTTTTGCTTAGAATTGAGATCACGATTCTCTGGCACGATTTTTTTCACAAAATGTTTATTGCACTGATGAACTTGAACAAAACAAAAAAACAAACATTGTAGCAATGTTTTTTTTTGTTTTGTTCAAGTTCTATCATTGGATGAGTAATGATTTTTACAAGATTAAAAAAAAAAAAAAAAAGTCTCCAAGATGAGAGGGCATCCTTTAATACCTCGTGTTGTACAGTGTTTATTGGGGCCGTATCTTTGGCTAGGTGATATGTGATAGCTGCTGTGATCGGCTTTCTAAAACGGAGGCATAATATTCCTCCTTTTCCAAAAGCCGCATCTGAGGTAGGCGTAAACATGTGACGTGAAGCTGGAAGTTGAGCTGTGAACAGTTATCAACAAATTTGTCTTCAAAATAAGAGCTTTACATTCCACCCATTGGAGTTTAGAACTGGGTTCTTATCCGGGGGCTTTTAGTTTGAAAGTAGCGACCGATCCTAGCTTGTGGCTACAACAACAAGCTAACACAACCATACAGCTAGAGATCCAGGAGACGCTAGCATTTTCCGGATCTCAGCGGCTGTCCAGTTGTTCATCTAGCAGGCAAGGTGGAAATGAGTGTACCGTCCGAGGCGGCAAATCGGCGGACCAAAACAGACCCCCAGTTTGCTGCCCTCTGTCTAAAACCGCGGACTGAGCCGCCAAAAGGACGGGCAGATTGGCGACTTGCTGGCCCGTCTAACAACAGCTTTTCACTCACTCCTTCCAAACACTCAACTGCAGGTGGGCTTCCTCCACTGAATCACGTGCTGTAAAGATGCTTTACAACAGGTTGTCGAAGGAGGCAGCGGCAGTGCTGCGTTTGGGGACGCTTCAAAAAATCCGGGAGGAAATAGGAACATTTGTTTGTGATTCAACTCGAGATATAAAATGCTTCAGAATCGCCGTGTGTAGAGATGAGATCACGTGTATGTGTGAATCGAG
The DNA here is from genome assembly GCA_963678695.2 of Diplodus puntazzo. Lineage (NCBI taxonomy): Eukaryota > Metazoa > Chordata > Actinopteri > Spariformes > Sparidae > Diplodus > Diplodus puntazzo. The sequence continues at coordinate 231,592 of OZ023168.1, read as the reverse complement.
ATCGCGATTTTTTAACGATTTTTTGTGCAGCCCTACTCATTGCCTTCTTGGTGTTTTTTAAAGATGGGACGTTTCTCATCCCTAGCTTCTGTTTGTCCCTCAACAGAAGCTTGAACTAGTTTAAATCAGGTACATCAGTGGAGTTATTGTAGCTTTCCCACATGCTCTGCTTTTCTTTGAGCGCTTTTCTCTTGGCAGCTACTAGCACTGGGTTTGGATCTTTGCTGCATGCTGATGCAATGTGAGCATCCTCCCCACACCTGAAACAATACCACGGCTTCGGTCTTGGTACCCTTGCTGTGATTTGTTTGATTTCTTTCCGGTCTGGTTCAACTTTTGTCTTTTGTTGCTGTTTTTTGCTCCCTTTTGCTGCAGTCTTCACAGGTTTGTCTGTGCATCTGGCCTGGAGCTGTGCTAATTGAGCACTAAGATTTGCAAGCTGTTTCCTGAGATCATCATCTGCAGTGGGAGCATCATCAGGGTCCATAATGGGGTAAGAACTGCTTGTGTCTGGCATGCATGTGGTCTGTACTTGTGTGAGAGCTCTTGTTTTTGTTATCCCCAAATGTTGCTTCATTCTAGTTGCCTTACTTGCCTGCTTATCCTCTTCAGTGCGCAGTAATAGAAGCAGTTCAGCAAAACAAGGAGGGTCACTTTTCCGCTGTTCAAGCTGAAGGTTGTTTAGCAATGGGCTATCCCAGCAACCACGACAAAACTGTCAGAGAAGTTGTCTGTTCGCATCACCAGGAGCTATCCCACCTCTGTTGATTACTGAGCTCAGAGCAGTGTGTAATCTCTGCAAGTAATCAGCAGATTTCTCACCAACATTCTGGTTGGTGTTCAAAAAGCGAGCAAAGAGCTCATCACCGTCCTCTACTGCGGCATAAGCCGAATCAAGCAGCGTGAGGTAACTCTTAGATGTAGCTGTTGGGCCTAGTGTTTTTACTACATTGGCTGCTGGCAGTGAGAGACTCTCCAAAATTTTCCTGACAACCTGGGTATCTGAGATGGTGGGATCATTTATGCAAAACTCTACACTGCTACGCCAAGCTTCATAATCGACTTCAAAAGCTGGGTGGGGAACTCTCCCTGAGAAAGGTTTCAGTTTGTAAGACAAGTTGGAATGAGAAGCTACATCACTGCTTTTAACTATGTGCTCCACAATGACACGTTGCACCTCTGGTGTGCTGATCAGATCTGCTGACAATTGGGGAAATTGCATTTTTCTTTCTTGAAGCAGAACAGTCTCACTGGCAGCTTCAGCAAGCTGAGGTATAACGCTAACTGAGCTTGCATTTTCAATAGCAGGGGAGACAGGTGGTGTAACTTGAGGTTCATTTGGAGGGGACAATGGCTCTGGTTCTGCAGGAGTTTCAGTGACATTGGCTTCTGCCCCTTCCCCCACTGACTCTCCTATTCTAGCCAACTCTGCCCTCAGAATGTCTTCAAATGATCTACTGCTCCTCCTTGCCACATCTCTCAACTCAGTCAGGTAAGCTACTGTTACAGAAGCACTAACCTCAGTACTGTAAACACTGGCTAGGCTTTGAATGTGATGAACAACCCCTGGTTCCGTAGTGGTTCTGTGTAAAGGTAAATGTCTCTCTAGCTCTTTGACTGTAGCCTCATGTTGAAACTCAACAATAACCTTTAACTCTTTTTCTTCAGATGGAATTTTAACCACTCTGGCTACTGGCCCATGCTCTTCCAGGAAGCTTAAGGCTTCCTTATCAAGCTCAGTGCTAGTTAGCCCACTAACCAAAACTGCATTTTGGATTTTAATATTTTCTGACTTCACAACCTCCATTTTTCCAGATAAATACACAAGAAATATTTTTCTCAACCAGCAATGAAGACAATTTGTAGTAAAACTCAAGGTAAGTCAATGTGAAATTTACCGTTCGTTGCTCCAGTTACTTAATTGTAGTCTGTTCTAATGTAAAAGTGAAAGTGCTTGATCACAAATAAAACCCTCCTGGCTAGCTTCGCCATGTTTTGCCTGTAACCCGCTAGGTACTACAGAGTTTTGGACCAGTGACTAGGTTCGTAGAGGAGGGTTTAAAGAGGAAGTCACAGACACAATGAATAAATGGAGCCATGAAGTACGTTGAAAGTAAGTTGACTGTATTGAACTGTATGAAAATAAAATAAAATTCAGTGCAATGACATCTGATTGCTCAATATTTCAGTCTTTCTTTACATAAAACCAAATAAAAGTGTCCAAATGGAAACGTAATGTTCGTTTAAATGTTCCTTGAATGTCCTTGAATGTTCCTTGAATGTCCTTGAATATTCCTTGAATATTCCTTGAATGTCCTTGAATGTCAGCGCGCTTCAGTCAAATGTATGTAAGTCAAGTCAGGGGAAGTTGAAAGAGTCAGGGGTTCAGGAGTCAGGTGTGTGTGTGGTGGTCCTACCACAGGCACACTCAGTTAAGGTGAAGAAGGGGCTGGATGTCCTCTTCAGGCTCAGGCACGGGTTCTCTACTCCTTTGGGTAAGGGGGTTTCACTAGCTCGCCATCTCCATCAACCAGGAGAATCCAGATCCACATCTAAAGGTTTCTGAAGGTTCTCAAAAACCTAGCCTGTATAAAGACAGAGCTATCACTACATAGAATCATCAAACTTCTCTTATGGCCATATTCAATACATATATCTCAACACACTACTGGAACACAATCGTGATTAAATGAATTATCTTTTTAACTGTACAGTTCGTTTCTTTTTCTCAATTAAGTATTTCCACACATTTTTAATCAACATTAATTATCTTAGCTATTTAACCATGAATTATGATAATTTTAGCTCCTTTACCATGAAATATTGTTCATTTTAATCCTTTAACCATTTCACACATATCCATTGAATTATGAACTGAAAATTAGCAAAATGCACCTTTAACACACATAAGAATATCAATTCAGGCTTCAGAGTTTCTGCCTTCCTGATAAATGAACATGTTTAAAGTCCGTGTAAAGCAAAAATAAATTTGTGTGATGAGTTTGTCATACCACAGAAACATGTGTCATTGACCACTGAGCCAAATTTGAAAGATTAAAAAAATTGCCAAGTATATAAAATTAGGTCTCAAAATCCTGGAAAAACAAGCACTTCTCTCTGCTCTGAAACGCTGGGGGCGTGTCAGTTAGAGGCGCTGGAGCCACGCCCACGCAGGAGGGGAGCTGCCTCCGTGTACTGCAGGAGGACCTAACCTATTTTTTTTTTTGTATGAAAATCTTTATTTAACATTTGCAAAAGTACAGACAATCAGATATAGCAGGCACTGGGTGATAAGACAAGATACAAAATGAATAAAAAATATATCTCTTGATAAAATAATACATGTAATTGGAATAGAATATTTCTTATTTTGGGGTCAGTGAAAATGACTAAGTATTGTAGCGTCCGTTCACTTTTCTTATTTGGCATCAGTTTTAAGGTGTCTATGTAAAGAATAAACTCATTTGTGAAGACATTAAAGTTTGGGAGGGACTTGGAAAATTTACTCTTATGGATGTGGAATTTACCTATTAAAATCATGAGGTTTATTGTGGAGCAAATTGATTTGTCGTTATATTCGAATTTTGAAATAATATCTTTGGGTCTTATTGTTACATATTGTTTAGTTTTGTGGAGGACCTAACCTACAGTAACAATGGAAGCTACTAGCAGCGTCATCGATGGACCCAGCCGGACCCGTTTGAGCCATCAGAGCCAGTAACTGACTCTCAGTCAGACACTGATAGTGCTCAGCCTCGTTCCTCACAGGCCATGTTTTACATTACACACAAACATAACACCCCAGTCTACATATAACTCCTTGTCATAGCTATATTGGTGCACATATAAATATAATATGTGGATTATCATTGTGCTGTCAGATGGACTCGGGACTCAGGGACTCAGGCCAAATCATGTCATGATTAAATGCAATAACATTTGCTAACATTACATGGGCATGACAGGATGCACGATGTAAAATCACCTTCAGGATTGGCACCTTCAGCAAAATGCATTTAATTGCCCGTGCACGTTGTGTCCGAGCCGGCCGGGCGACACATTAACCAGGGTTCTCCCCAGACGGTGGAACAGCGGCGCTGCGACGCTATACTCATCCTCAATGTTAGCTGCTTTACAGTGGGTGTTTGTGGGCTGCAGCGATCTTGTAAAAAAAAAAAAAATGCGCCCGCCTCTGGCGGTGACGTGCGTCCGACCGTTCTCTGGCTGATGGCGATAACGACCGGGATAACGACCAGGTCGGGCTCGGACAGAGAATCTAAAGTCTGGCCGGTGGCGGGGATGAGAGCACCTGTTGTCGGCAGGACGGTTGCAGTGACGGTGACGGTACACGTCATGTTAATGACGTCGGTGTTTCCCCAGGTGTTCCCTGAAGGTGTTCCCCTTGTCTACCTACACCTGCGGACAGTTTGTAATCATATAGATGCTGTTATAATGTGTAGTGATCTAGATTCTGACCCACCAAACATCCTGGACAGTGACGGAGTGAAGTTTTTCGCGCTTAATTGCATAATTATACATAATCACCATCAGTAAACAGGACGCTGTCTGACTCTGTCACTCGCGGGGACGGAGGCTGTTTTCTGGGGGAAAGTTCCCTGAAGTCTCGGTCAGGAGGGCTGGCAGTCGCGGGTGATTTATTTTCATCACAAACACTCGGTCTGTTAAAGTCTTTGCTGGTGACAGACGCTGTTTTCTGAGCAGAAATGTGATGAGGAGTCGGGAGGACAGGCGGAGGACGGACAGGAGGACGGACGCTTCTCCCCATACAGCTGCGGTATTTGTTTTCCTCATATAAGTTGCTAAAGACGGTTACAGTTACTAATTTTTTTGTCCGGTCCTGTACGTTGCTTTGTGGGACATTTCTCTGTATTTAGTTGAGTGAGGGACCTGTGCAGTTATCAGACTGTCAGACCGACACGCCCTCGCTCCGCGCCTCCGGATTATCCGTTCACACTGGGACGGCTCACCAATAATGCTCCACATACCGCCGGTGGGACCCGCCGTCAGCGGGACGGAGAGGGTCGGCTGCGGCGGCGCGGCCACATTATGTCGGTGGGACCCAACGTCAGCGGGACGGAGAGGGTCGGCTGCGGCGGCGCAGCAACATCATGCCGGTGGGACCCACCGTCAGCGGGACGGAGAGGGTCGGCTGCGGCCACATAAGGCCGGTAGCACGCGCCATCAGCGGGTCGAGGGGGGCCGGGGGCGGCCACATAAGGCCGTTGGCACTTGCTGTCGGCGGGAGGAGAGGCGGAGGACGGACAGGAGGACAGACGCTTCTCCACATACAGCTGCGGTATTTGTTTTCCTCATATATGTTGCTAAAGACGGCTACAGTTACTATATTTTTGTCCGGTCCTGTACGTTGCTTTGTGGGACATTTCTCTGTATTTAGTTGAGTGAGGGACCTGTGCAGTTATCAGACTGTCAGACCGACACGCCCTCGCTCCGCGCCTCCTGATTATCCGTTCACACCGGGACGGCTCACCAATAATGCTCCACATACCGCCGGTGGGACCCGCCGTCAGCAGGACGGAGAGGGTCGGCTGCGGCGGCGCAGCAACATTATGGTGGTGGGACCCGCCGTCAGCGGGACGGAGAGGGTCGGCTGCGGCGGCGCGGCCACATTATGTCGGTGGGACCCGCCGTCAGCGGGACGGAGAGGGTCGGCTGCGGCGGCGCAGCAACATTATGCCGGTGGGACCCACCGTCAGCGGGACGGAGAGGGTCGGCTGCGGCCACATAAGGCCGGTAGCACGCGCCATCAGCGGGTCGAGGGGGGCCGGGGGCGGCCACATAAGGCCGTTGGCACTTGCTGTCGGCGGGAGGAGAGGATGCAAGCCGGGACGGAGAGGATCGGTTCGGCCCCAGTGACCAGCCTAAACAGACTCTGCAGAAATCCAGACTTTACCTGGTGACAGTTGCTGAAACGATCAGGGGTAAAGTGGGCACTGCAGAGACGGTGTTGGTGGTGATGTTTAACTCCCCACAGTAACGTTAGCTCCTCTTGACAAAATCGATCCACCGTTTCTTTACGTTGTCATCTGAAGGAAACTTAAATAAGCTAACAGCGCCATCACCCTGCACACTGTGGCATCCAGGAAAGGTGCAGGAGCGATGCGGAGGAAATGTGACTGTTTAGCTGACTGGTTGGCTGGTTAGCTAGCTGCAAACTATTGTAAGCAATGCTATCCGAGACTGGAGAGCGAGTCGGAGAACCGCTGAAGCTGATGCGCTGCACGTATTTATACCACTTCTGCAGCAGGGCGGGGTTTATGCAAATCATGGCCGCGTTATGATTTCTGACCCGCCCATTTAATCCTGAACACAGAAATGTTGAAAAACAGTTTGTGAGCCTAGCTCCAAAATTAAATTTAAATGGTCGAATGGCTTTTACATGTTTTAAGTAAACACATTTATGACCTGTTTAATGTGTTTAGAAGAAAATGGCTGATTTTGCTTTACACGGACTTTAACAGTATTTAACAAGACACACACCCTAAAGTGCATCTCAGAATGAGTACACACACACACACAGGAAAATAAATAGCACACCTCGTTTTTCATCAGGTTATCAGAGCAAAATATGCAGCTTTAACTCTTAAAACACACAGTAAACAGTAGCGGCAGGTCACGTTCATGTCTCAACAAGTTTTCCACCCTCTCACATGTTGAATCACCATGTGGCTACTACAGTTAGCATGCGCTAGCGCTAGCTAGCTCGAGCAACTCACCAAGTCTCTTCCGAAAACAATAACTCACGGGTCCTCGACCACCTCTCTGCTTCAGGTAGGTACACTTCCCAAGGTTATTCTGTGTTGATAAGTTAGTTAACAACCGCCATTTTCGTGACTTCTTATTAACCTTCTCCTCCGTGTTTCTCATCTGCTCGTACCGCTGCTCTGACTCTCTGCTCTCACTCCGCACCAACTCTGCGCTCTCACTCCGCACTGTAACTCTCGCGAGAACAGGGTGGGACTACTTTTTCTTAAAAATCATACATCTACTTTTTTTTATAATGCAACAATTAATGACTGAGTGTGTGCAAAATTAATATTTTTGACAGAATAATAAACTAAAGAGGGTTAATTAATAAAAAATATATTTTAAAGGAAACAACAATATTATCTACTGGGTTACAGTAAATTATTGTACTGATGTGTAACCAGCATTATTATCACCGTAAAATACCAAATAGTAGCTGGGTGTTTATTTATTGCTATCACTTAACAGACCAGGCGGCAATTTGGTACAGGAGTTTTTTGTTGTCTTCTGCAAGTGAAGGAAACGATTCAGCCAACCAGCACTCGCTGCAAACTCCTCATCTCTGCTGTCACTCCTGGTGGCGTACATCTGTTTATCCATCGCCCTGATCATTTTGCGGGCCACTCTCTCGTGGCGTGCCCGTTTGCTGATAACTCATCCCCGCATGTTCATCTCAGGCTCCTCGCTAGCCTTCTTCCTTCCTCCACCAGGCAGCCTGGCCCTGTTGCTGTCCTCCTCGGACAGACGCTGAAGCTCAGCTTGATTTTTTCGCCAGTCTCTCACTCTCTTCTGGTTGACAGAGAAACGTCTAGCGGCTACTTCTCCCGAGTTTTCCTCTGCATATTTTAAGACACAAAGTTTGAATTTCAAGCCGTCCTTTTTATTTTTTGGCTGCACCGGAGCCATGGATCATCAATGTGATATTGACTGACAGAAAGCAGCACAAAACATGAAAAAGGCGAAGAAGAAAAACGTGCAGTGTCAGTGGTCACATCTTCTTCCTTGATTTTTTACAAAAAAATAAATAAGACCCGGCATTTATTTAGAACCAGCGGTTATTTATGAAAATATACACCTGCACCCAGCGTTTAAAGGGACCCTGCGGTTAATTGTAACCTGGCAAAGATAATTTACGGTAAATGTTACAAATGTGATTGTCAGAAAATCACCCTGTATAATTGGGCCAGAGAACTTGCATGTTTGTGAAAAGGTTGTCAAAAAGATAACTCACACACAACAATTCACATAATTCATATTCATGAATTAACTAATTATGCTCCCCACTGCTATATTGCAGGCTATGCAGATGCCGGATGCCAGACTGAGCTAACGATGGATGACATTGAGAAGATGGAGGATGTTCTGAGACAGAACACAACAGAGCTTGGAGATCTTCGAACCAAAGCACTGGACACACCGTTCAACCAGGAGTCCTTTGAAAAAAATGAAGATAAGACAAAGTTCTACACGGGGCTCCCCAACTTCTTAGTTTTAATTCAGATTTTTGAGCTGTGCAAACCCTACATCACCTGTGGTCCTATGTCTGTGCTGTCAAAATTTGAACAGTTAATTTTAGTTTTGCTGAGGCTGAGACTAAATCTCCCACTGAAAAATTTAGCTTTCAGGTTCAATATCTCTCTACCCACTGCTTCTAGAGTTTGGTATAAAATAATTGACATACTTTATGAAAGGTTAGAATTTCAAATTGAGTGGCCAGAGAGACATGTACTTCAAGCTACAATGCCAATGGGATTCAGACAGGCATTTGGATGTAAAGTTGCTGTGATAGTTGACTGCTTTGAAGTTTTTATTGAGAAGCCCTCTAATTTACTAGCCCAAGCACAAACGTGGTCAAACTACAAGCATCACTATACTGTAAAATTTCTGATTGGTGTTGCACCCCAAGGCTATGTCACTTACATATCTTGTGCCTGGGGAGGAAGAGTCAGCGATAAACAGATCACAATAGAGAGTAGCCTCCTAAAAAACCTGTTACCTAGAGATATTGTCCTAGCAGACCTTGGGTTCAATATTGGCGATAGTGTGGGATTTTACTGTGCTTCACTACAGATACCTGCATTTACCAAGGGGAGAAAACAGCTGTCAGCGTATGAGGTGGAAGAAACTAGAAAAATAGCTAATTTGCGTATTCATGTTGAGAGAGTCATCGGTTTAGTAAGAAGAAAATATCAGATTCTGCAAAGCAGGGCTATGCCCATAGAGCACATGGCAACAAAACCAGGTGAGGCACTAGCATTGATTGGCAAGATTGGGGTTATTTGCTGTGTCTTGTCTAATCTTTCAGAGTCTGTTGTCCCATTGGAGTAAGGAGGAGGGGAAGAGAGTGAGGAGAAGAGAGGAGGGAGGGGGGTAGGAATAATCAGTCAGTCCAGTAGCTGAGCCCTGACACATATCAGTCTGTAAATATGTAATGTTAATGTAATGTAATGTAAATATGTTTTGAAATGTAGTATTTTTATCCACTAGTCCAATTGTACTGGTGATATGTATTATATATAATGAAATGGATTCCAATGTATTATTGCACACTATGTTCTTGTAGTTATTATAACAATTGTTGAAAAATCTAATTTTGTAAATAAACCACCATGTATTATTCTGTCTTCTCAATGGCATTTAATCTTTTCAATAAACATCCTTTCATCACATTACACATGTACGTTTGTAACTTGCTGTCCCAGTATTTCTGGAAGTATACTGTTTTTAAAAAAGCACTCAACTTTAGGAATCACATCATCCCAAAGTTCAAGATCAGGCAAAATCCTTTCAACAAAAATGTCATTGCGGTTCCACACAACAAAGTCACATTACTCAGCGTCTACAATGTGAAGCTGTGCCTGAACTTGGTAGTAGTTGTAGGAGACAATACCTTGATAGTAATGTGATAATGACTGGTAATTAATTACACCTTATATTTCGTATGTTATACGGGGCACCACCTCCGATATTTATTTTCTAGACTAACTCGGAGGGAATTAGTCAAAATATCGACTGTCCAAATTTGGCAGACAGGAAAATGTATCAGTCTCAAATGGATCTGTTGAATTTCAGATTCTTCATTTAATCTCCTATTCTGAAGCAGTGAATTCTTTCCACGATCCCATCGATTTCCCACTTCAAATTAAACGTGCACAAACAACGACATAAGATTAAATATGTTTATTAACTAAATAAATGCAGATTAAATGGCATGAGATAATAATAAAACAAGTGACAAAGTAACAGAAACTTATGAGTATTGTGAATGAATTATTGAATAGATGGATTCCTGACGATGGTGGATTTTAACGTGCGGACCGTTAAATTCGCTACGGGATTAATTTATAACGAGATTATATGAGAGATGTTTTGAATTCACGATATATATATTTGAAGCTTTCACAAACACCAACTCTGATTGCATTTAGGTATGACTCTTGTAATGTGTGGAGTTTTCAGCCTACTTTGTTGAAGAGTAGATTTCCCCCACTCGGATTTTATCGGTCAGCTCCGTCTCAGCTCGGATGCAGATGTAGAGGCGGTGTAGCCACTGGATGATGACAAGGCGGCTTTCCCGATGACGTCGTTTTACCGGCACAGCAGGGATTCCGTCTGAAGGCTCCGGGCCTGTCGGCTTCAGAACCGCCGGAACTCGATGCCGTCTCAGGTCGAGCGTCCTATGCCCAGCGAAGTGTCTCGCTTGAGATCATTGGAGGCAATACGGGCGAAGTTGGCTGACAATTCTTTCGACTGCAGGTTATCTTTCTTCACGGTTTCTTGAGCAGCTAAACTGCACCGACTTTGTAGTGGTTAAGCACTTATCAGAGTCTCGGCAGAATTGGTGATGAGGTCGCTCCGAATATATATTAACTTGACTTCTTGCGCACAATAACTGGGAAAGAAACGCCGGCCGGACGAACTTTACCTATTACTAAGTACAAGAAAACAAAAATGACTTATTCGGCTTGAATACGATACATTAACGATATAAAATAATACAAAAAGAATACATTTCGTTCTTGCTTGGATTTCAAAAGAAGATCTTTTCAAAATAAAAGCGCGTCTCACTTGAAGAGCAGTCTTTAAGTGTCTCAGATCTCCGGAGATTTCGAAGTCTCGGAGCTTCAAAAATCTAGCAAAGTACAAAAGCAAATGGAAAAATAACGAAGTTACGTGCAAAAAGAAAAATTAAAAAGAAGAAGAAAAAGAAAAACACAACGAGTTTTAATTTGAAGAGTGTTTAAGAGAAAAAGCACAAGAGAGTAAGACATAAGAGACATAAGAAATAAGAGAGTGATCAGCGGGCTGCATGAGCCTTTTAAGATGTTTAAACCGAGGGCGGAACCGTCAGTCAGGTCACTTCCTCCGGTGACGTCACAGCTCATGTTACTGACTTCTTACTTGTTAAATCAAACTAAGGGTTTGGTAAGTGTTCGAAATCGGCTTGACTATATGCTGAAATCCACCATGGTCTCACATTAACATTCGTTATAAGAATGTACAATATACAGAAACACAACTGAAATTGCCTAATATGCAAAAGAGAAATGATTGGTTATACTACAACACAAACACAGGCACGCGCGTTTCAGAGGCACTGATGGCTTAAACATATTTCATACATTTACAACTTATATCACAAAGGCCTGTATTAAGGTAAAAAGAAAGTCTAAATACTTATAATAGATCACATTCCGTTAGTATTGGCCTTTGAAGATTGTACCAAAACTTACCAGGAGGTGGCACTGTGGCTCCGGTATCAGGGGGGAAGTCATACGCTGATAGTTATCCTTAATACATAGCTCTTATGTTTGACAGGAAGTCCGGTAAAAACATATTTAGTCCACAGATAGGCCTTTGTTCAAAAGCCCCCTAGTTGTAGTGTAAGAGGTGATTGAAAGTCATGGGTTTGAGAGTTAATAGAAGGGGGAAGGAGGCACACTGCTGGGTTGAGTGTCGTAACATATGAAATGACCTCTTAATGATACATTCAAAGAGTGGGCCCAACCATTTGGTGACAAGCTGGTTAAAACAAACAATAAAACCTGATGTTGTCCAGTGACTGAATTGACTCTGAATTGTAAACAGTCCATGTGAAGAAAGGCAGGTACTGATGTATCCAGATGTTGCAGAAGGCCTCTCCAAGCCTTATTGTCCAGGGCCTTTACAATAGGCTCTATTAAGGTCAGGGGATGAAAGGGGTAACATAAGGGTCAGGCCTTCCCCGCGGAGGAGAAATCAGGAGGTTATCTGTTGGCTCTTCTCGAGAGCTCAGCAGACCGTTCTTCTCGCAGGCAAACATGTTTATTGCTATATCACATGCTGCTTTGTCAATAGTAAAGTGTCAAGAAGTAGGAGGGGAGGGGGATGAAAAGTCCCAGACCACTCCAACATGGCAGGGAGTAGAAGAGAGGGGAGATGGACACATGTATGTAACTCTCACCTCCTGTGGTGAGAGAAGGGCAAGACAATGGCTAGTTCCTACATAGTAGTCACGACTCCGGTCCAGCATGACCTTATCCCCATCATTGATGAGGCAGAAGCCCTTTCCCTCAGCACACAAGCGCAGATTGGCTTCATCTTGGTGAGAGTGTGGGCACTAAAATCACAGTGAGAAGGACATGTGAACAATAGATTAGCAAAGATATTTCCTGCCTTTTTGCTCAGCTGAGGACTTGAGATTCGACTCAGACTCGAGATTTAGGGACTTTACTACAATAAAGACTGTAATATCACCTTAACCTCGCAGATGCCAGTTCCGTGACAGTCACAAGCAACAATCCCATCAGGAGAGGAACCCATGTATGGCCACTTGGGGTTCAGCCAGAGACCACTGTCCATACAGGAGAAACCTGCATGCTCCCGACCCATCAGCTTCTCATATGCTCCTCTGGCTTGTGCTTCATGTTTGCATCCATAACTACACAGTACACATGCAAAACATGAAAAAGAAATTATTACTTAGTATTGGATGTGTAGAGCCAGTTCAGTTATTTAAATGCTTAAATGCCACTACCCTACCTTTAAATAATTTGACAGTCTGAGATCAATAAAGTTATTCTATTCTATTCTACACTAACCCCTATACTTAGTTCTACTCCTGCATAACCCTAGCCTTATAACCCTATAACTAATGTTGACCCTTCAGGCTGTCCATACCATGAATTAACTATGAAAACAGTAAACATTTTTTCTAACTGAAGAAGGTCTACAGTAGATGGCAGAGTATGGACCACAGCTTTATAGTTGTGGTATGGACTCTCCTCCCACTTCATAGAACACTTTTTTATTTACAGTTCTTAATGTGGACAGCCTCATACCCCAAACCTTACCTCTGCCTTACCCTAATTCAAACCTTAAATACCTTGTAGCGGCTGTGGTGAACCTATATGCTTCTGGGTAGCATATGGCCTTGATCAAGCTCTTGGATGGTTCATGGGGGTTGGTCTTAAGAACTTGTTTCAGCTTAGAGGCAGTTATGCGTCCAGCTCTTTGCCCAAACCAAATCCTGCTTGCACTCTGACTTCGAGTTGCCCTCTCTACAGCCTGGACCTGGGACAGGGTGAGCTCTTCTAGCTGGAAATGCTGGCATAGCTTGCCAAGCTCTGTGGGGGTAGCTGCAGAGTCTCTGGTGTTCTATATTCGAGAACAGTTTTAGGAAGCATGCTAGACTTGGGGATGAATTCTTTGTGGTAAGGCTCCCTAGCCATCAGTGCTGCACTTCTTGGACAGTTTTTGCTCAAGGTCTCAAAAAAACTAGCATATGTTTCTGACCCTCTCTTCACTCTTGGGCATAGAAGTGATTTCCCAACCTTGTTTTCAATTGTCCAGCCATCAATGGAACGGTCAAGCTTTTGTTTTTTGGATTTTGCAGAGGAGAAGTCGATCAGAGCTACTGGAGCAGCAGGAATCTGAAAATAAGTTAACACAAAGAAGATCGTTATATTCCAAAAACATATCTATATGCAGTATAAATCTGGCGTTTATCCAATGGCTGTGAGGAAAACTGGTAAGGCTATCATCACAGGATTGAGATGCCAAACTGTGTTTATGTAGATGAAATGTAGACGAAGACAAGCAATCGACTTGTCTTCTGTATATTGTGTCCTGATGAATTAACCAGAGCAAACACAAAGGGACACAATATAAACATTTATATATTAACATCATAATTTAGCCTACTGTTACACGGTGTCCCAAAAATAACATTCTCTGACCCATTTGGTTTGCTGTGAACGTGTCACCCTAGCTTTTTTACATGTGATGGCATCAGCCACTTGCACTGCTCTGTTGTGCAGGAAGCCGTATCTCGCATTTTTACCCCAGCTTCAATGGAAAAAAGAACTGCCCCTACATGAGAACATGATTCTGATAGTCTGTGAATAGAATACAGTAAGACAATTTTTAAAAACTCAAATGCAATCTACACCAGGGGCAAAGTGAAAATATATCAGCATATTTTGATGATGTGCAATATAGCCTAATTATACTAATATATTATAATTATACTTAGCCTGCCATGCAATTGCAATGAGCTGCAATGACTTCTCCATCCTTCTTCGCAATAATCCATGTCTTCAGAGGTGTCTCGCTTGATCTCTGAGAGTGGTTTGCCTTGAAACATAAAATACTGTCAGGCTAGCGTGGCCGTTAAGATGTGTTGCATGTTTGTTGACATTATAGCCGCTACTGCTAGCATCTAGCAACACATAAAACAATATAAGAACAAACACTCACCCGGGCGAAGATCATCGTGGAGCCGCTTGGTACCGAGGTTGTGGACCCAGCCGTTGACAAAAAAGTTGTACGCCTCCAGACTTTTATAGGCGTTCATCTGCTGTCTGGTGTAGTACGATGTCTGAAGGACCAGATAGTTTGTAATGTCGACAGCCTCGACTGTCGGCAAATCTTGAAGTTCTACCGAGAACTCACTCATCTTCGTGAGGTACGGGTCACGTCCAACATATCTGCTTATCAACTCCTTGTACCTATACGTAGTCTCCATTTTTTACTTCCTGCCCTCCATCTGAAATCGCGCCGCCTTCCCGCGTCATCATAATCACGTGACTGAAAACCAGCTATTGCAGTGATCCCTTTTGAATCTAACACAGAAAATATTTAGCAAAACTCAAGAGTGAGAACCCAAATCCATCCCTACTTATAAAGGTAGGTGTGTCTGCGTGTGTCATGTGTATCTTTGTATAATTCACAGTGTATACAGTGACCACTATGTGTCACTAGGTTGCAGTAATGTCTTGATGGGCAAAATGGAGGTGCCAGAAGTCAGTAAATGCAAGAAATGTAGAAAAAAGGTGAGTTACAGTATTCTTTATGTTGCATGATTACATTAGTGATACATATGGATAACAATTACACCACATGAGAAAGAAAGGTATTAACTTACCAAATATTCTTTGAAAAACACATCTGGGTCTTCATTGACATAGACCACAAGGCTTCGCAGGATGCACTCTCTCCTTACGTTGATGTCACCGCACCAAAACATGGATGACAAAGACATCTGGTTGTGATGGTGGTGCAGGAATTGGACTGTCTCTTGTCTGTCCAAAATGAATTTCTTCCAAGGGGGACAAATACTCTTCATCTTATCTTAAAATTATATCTGTAGTAGGTAGATTTGAGATTTGTAAGAGCATGGAAGGTTTTCAAACACTGACCTCCAACTGTGACAGGAACTTTGACTGCAGTGGCTTAGTGGTGATGCGCAAGAACTCTGCATTCACCTGAACATTTTTCAACAATGAACATACATTTTACTTTTTTTTTCTTTTTTCTAATAAATACTGCCTTAAAGGGATGCAGGATTATTGCAAAATACAAACTGCAGCCATTAATCACCATGAACAATAATAGAAATTGACAGCACACAAACATTTACTTACTTCACTCGGCTCAAACAGAGCAGGCCATCTGTTTTTGAAGTCTCCAATCATAGGCCTCTGCTCAACAACTTTGAGGCGTCTGTGGGAGAAGGTTTTCTCCATCTTTGCTTTTATCACTACTTCATTGTCACGCTTTTTCAGTTCTGACAATAAAGCAGTTCTTTCGTTCTCCAAGCTCTCTGCAGTTTCCCCTTTTGGGTGTAGAGGGATGTAGTTAACTTCAGCCTTTCTAGGCTTCTTGATATTAGCTGCGGCTTTGCCTTGGCCTTCTAGCTTATGTTTCAAGGAGTTCACAAGGATTTCGGGATGACCGAGTCTCCCAAGCTTTGTTCGATAATTTTGCACTTTATATTTTAGAGACTATTTCCATCCCCAAAATCCCATCTTGGATCCTAGCTGCCCCAAACAAGGATGGGTCCTTGTCAAAGCTGCTGCTACCTCTTCACACTGGTAGTCTTTTGGGTATCTGGAGTATTTTATCATTTCTTGAGCTTCTTAGCTTTGGGCCAGGGTTGAAGTTTGTTTCATTTGTGTCAAACTCATGATTCTTTTGCTGTAGCTCAAATTTAGCCTCGTAGGTGAATTTAGGGACCACAAAGACTTTGGGCCAGGAGGAAAACCCTGAGAGCTGAATTTCTGGGGATGAATGTGGGGTAGATGTGTACAGCATATCAACGCTGCTTGATGAGGCTACTGACGAAGAAGAAAAGGTTAGAGCATTTGAGCTAGTGGTAGCCTCATCAGACGGTTCTACTGGGTACAGTGTGATGTAGGAATCCACAGGTGGTGTGAGAGACACGTATATTACTTTGAGTGTGCTCTTATTTTGGATTTCAGATGTTGAAGTTAGATTCATGAACTCCTTAAAATCAGAATCCATGTACTGCATACGGAAGTCCTCATGCAATTGAAAGCATGTCTTTACAAGATGATGCAGTTCAGCCACTGTTTCTGGAATTCCAGAAACCAGGTGCAATTTTCTTGAGTCAGATCCATCACCAAAGATGATCCGTAGAACAACTGGATCTGCCATTGTGGAGCACCTTAACTCCTGATCTGAAACAACAGAGAAGTAGCACAACAAATTAATACATATACATACATATACTGTATTAAAAGCAAATAAAAATAGTATTAGATTTTGCAGAGTATTTAGTGGAGCCTGACTGAGACTTTATTTTTGAGGCCAAAGCCACACACACAGTTTTTGCAATGATCCCTCAAATACCATATATAATATCAAACACTTGACACATGATTATTATATTTTATAACCTATAAATAAACTTCTGAATCTGAATTCATCTTTTTTTCCTACATGTTGCTCTTTAAAAAGAAAAAAAAAAAATCAGCACATGGGACCAAAAAAAAAAAAAATCAGCACATGGGACAAAAAAAAAAAAACAACACATGGGACAACACAGACAATATGTCTTCAATCAGGCTAATATCAGAAAATTGATACATCAGTTGAGCGCCACTATTTATATTCAATAATATCACCAACCTTTAACGATGACAAATCTTTTCAACATTACCATGCGCAGACTCCCAACGCTGTATTCCACAAGGGGATATGGGTCCTCCAAGTCACCAAGCTCAATAAGGGCAACCTCTCTAGTAGGTGAGGCAGACAGTTCAAAGCCACCATAATGCTCCCTATACCAAGCACAGACATCTCTCACTAGAAAACACAGCTTCTCCTTTACAATGCACAGCTGAATTATCTCATTAAATTTTGAAAGTCCATCTACAGAACCATGTACAATAAGCATCCCTTTGCTGTAACATACAACACTGTGAGACAAATGTTTTGCCATATGGACCTCAGTCACCTTTGGATATCTCTGATGCAGGTTAGATCTTATTTCCTCACTAAGGATATTGACAGGTGTGACTGAGACATCAGTGACCTCCAAGGATGACTTCTTGAGGGTGGAGGCATGTGTGTGATAAGCAAGCATAAACTGATGTTTAATAGCTAGTGAACAAGGTATATTTTTAAGGCAGTTTGTGTGCCGAGCAACCTGCTTGAAAAAGCTATGCTTAGCCTCAAACCTCATTGTCCACAATGCAACCAGAGGTCCAAAGCAACGGATCATTTGTGGATAATGTTCTAAAAATTGATGTTTAGGTAGGAGCTTAGCATGTGGAAAGAGTTAGAAATAGTGCTGTCTGTGATCATAGATCTTGGCCTCAAGATATGCGATGGTCTCATCTGTGTGTACAGGGGCCACAACCAACTCAACAATATCCTTAAGATCCAGAATTACCAGCCATGCTGGTTCATCTTCTGGTACAATATGCCCAATCGCAAAGGGGAGAAATCTTAACAATGCCCAATTTTCGTGTGCATTATCACCAATAGTGTTTCTAGATGTGAAAGAGCGTGGTATGGCATGTGGGCGATTGGTTTTGTCCCCCCATTTGTATGGAAATGTCTGAATCAATGTGTTAAGGAAATCAAGAGTAAAGTGTTTTTTCGAGATCAATAAACTAATACAGCGTGCACGTTCAACTGGAACAACTCCCTCAAAGAGGTTGTGCACAATGTTGGGAGGATAGCCAGTGCTTACATGAAAATAAGAAAGGTGCTCTGTTAAAACACACTGTTTTTTGACACCACAGCAGATAGTTGCACTTTCCTGAGCAGACAGAGCATGAACGTCATGGATATCTCTGGTTCTAAGCTGGAAAGCACCAGACTTCACATCCTTGGTCTGAAATTCTGATTTATCTCCTGTACAAAATCTCCATATTGACCCCTCAGAAAAACTCTCAACAAAATCACCTATCGAATGGGCACCAAGATTGTCAGCAATTACACACTGCATAGAACCTTTAACAAACTGACCAACCTGTGAAATAACACACAAGATTATTTCACAAGGTTAGCTAAATATTTACTCGGTGTTGGAGGAGATTGCAGTGATTGCATTGCCAGTGAGCATTTTTCCGTTGAAAAGACGAAACGACTATGGTCACTGGAGATAAGACGTTCAAAACTGGTTCAAAACTGAAAGTTTTGTCACCGACTATTTGAAGACGTTGATTAAACGTTCACATACAAACCATGTTTCACCGGGATTACGTCTTTGTGTAATTTAGAACACATTTGGAGAAAAACCTTCAAAGTAATCAATACCGTCTCTCTTTCTACAACTCAACAAATTATCAAAATGATTTAACAAATTTGTGTTTTGTGACACGTTGATGTTGTAACCGATTCAGACCGAATATCACCCAGTTTTCAACTAGAAATCAACGTTGAAATCCCAGTTGGTGCTCACTAGGTAAACATTAGCTGGCTAAAGTTAACATTAGCCAGCTAACATAAGCTAGCTAACGTTAAATTTGCAGTCTCATCCCACACTAAAAAAAAGATGTTGCGGTACACTAGAGCGTAAAATCCTAAAACCTCATGTTAAAGGTTTGCATGAAAAACATAAAAGAAACCGAACTTACAGAACCTTCAGCAATCACCTTGTAGTGCTTCTCCTCCTCCTCCAGGATCTGCCGGTGTTGCCAGTGTTGCCAGATCAGATTGACAGTTTCCAGCCCAATCACATCTGAGGTTGTTGTCACTGTTGTCACTCTCCTCAGGCGCTCCTCATGGGCTCCCGTAGTTCAGAGTGCAGTTTTCACAGTATCGAAAACTCACCAAATGTGGACAAAACCAGCCCAAATTTTATTCACCAGAAGACCAATATCATCAGTGGATAATAATAATAATAATACACTAATAATGATCACTCCACCACCCCTATTGACCTGTAGGAGTCAGGGCAGAGGAGCACAGGGAGTGAGAGGGGAGAGACCTCTAATAGAAAGGTGATTCTAAAGGATTTCACAGGATAGTCATTTGTGATGCAAACAGTCTTGGAATTTTATGGAACTCAATATAAATATAAAATATGAAACTTTTCTGTCAAGGTGCACCATATAAGACTTATTTAACTTGAGCTTTCATTGAGGAGAGTAATGATTAGAAAGTGGAGAAAGCCAAGATGTATAAAGCCAAATTAGCCTGACCAAAATATTTTCAAGAGTATCATAATATTACTTTAATTCAAGTAATTAAGTAAAATTTTTCAGGGCTTGAAATTACAACCATTTTAGTCACATGTGCCCAAAATGTAATCTGTGCAACTTCAAAATATTTGGGAGCAAACAGTTATTGTGTTGTGAGGCTCACAACACAATAATGCTTTAAACATGCTGTTACTGTGCAAACCTGTGTTTGTTCTTGTATTGTATAAAAAAAATAATAACTGTGCATCTCTCGGGGGGCTAAGCCTCCCCTGTCCTTAAAACCTGGTGACGCCCCTCATCACAATAAGATATAAGGTACACTGTAAACCCCAATTCACTCACTCAACTCAAAAAATTAGTGGAAACAGCTTGCACTCAAAACTTTTAGTTTAGTACAGTTCAGTAACATGAAAGTTTTGAGTACACCAGACACAAAATAACTGTCACATGACCCTTGTCTGATTGGACATTTATGTCAGTACAACAGAACTTTGTTAATCACACACCAAAATAATTTATGTTTTGTGAGCATTTAATTCTATATCATATTTACAGGAAATATATGTTACATGACATACATGTTTTATGTTTATTAAGCGTAAACAAAATAGTGTGTCATAACTTAGTCATTTTATGTATAAACAACAGTTATATATTGTAATTTTAATGTCAAATTAACAACATTTTTCATTATTCAGCTAAATCCCAATTAGCCCACTCTACTCAAAGATTTAGTGGAAAGAGCTAGCACACTAAACTTTTCAGTACAGTAACATGAAAGTTATGACACACATGACCCTTGTCTGACCTGAGATTTCTGTCAGTTTAACACAGTATTTTCAATCAAATAATTTGTGTTTTGATAACATAGAAGTTTATGCCATATTAAGTGGCAATATCTAGTATACATAACACAAAATTAATGAGTTGTTAAATGTATATATCAATGGTTTTTCAGCACAAACACAATAATGTGACAAAACTAAATTATTGTGTACAGTTAACTAATACATATTAAAGTCTTATAGTCAACTCAACATAAAGTTATTCATTTTCGAACCAGTCTTTTTTTAGTGCAATTAACGAAAATCTTTTAAAATACAGTGACACATTTGTAATTGTACATTTGAACTATATATTCTGTTGTTTAAACCTATTAATTTTCTTTTACAAAACGGAGAATGTGTGGGGGTGGCATGAATTTCCTCACTCATCATTGGATGAAACCACTACTTTTAAACAAGAAACGTCACTCGTGATTGGTTGGCAGATCTGTCACTATTGGTCACCCCGGGTCATTATAGATGTAAACCTCAATAATAAATTAATAAATAAATATTTATGATATCATCAAGGACATTAATGAATTTGTTGAGAAAAGGAACATTTGCCAGGAACATGCAGTTTATTCAAAGAAATAGCTTTATTAGCACAAAGGCAAACACACAAAGCAAAGGAGATCTGCCCACACAACAAATGGGAAGCTCACGAGAAGCCCAAAATCTGACAGCACTGTGAAGTGTCGGCAGTGGCGGCGCTCTGTCTGAATTTGGTCCATTTTGCAGACGTCTGTGGTGCTTTGCCCTGTACTTCGGTATCGCCTCTAATCTCGACTGCAGCGTGGCACAGAGCTTGGTGAGGTCCTGGCTGCGAAAGGACGAAGGTCTCACAATCCATCCAGACACCCCGCCATCTTGTGCTGTCTTCCTCCTCAGACATCATGTCCATGGCGGCGCAAAAACGGATCTAATCTAATAAGTCTTACCCTCTTTGACTCCGAGCAGAACTCTTCACAGCTTCCGCCTGCGATGGAAGATCTGGTTGTTGGTACCTGAAGCTCCTGCGTACTGTCTCGTAATGTCTTACAGGCAGCTGGAAAACAATTAAATGAGTGATAAAATAAATAAAAAAACACAAAAACGTAAGTCACAATAAAATTAAACAAGGAAGGAGAAAACAGTAGAAGTTACTTACACACAACGGCGTCAGTATCAGCATCCTGTAAATCTGGACTTGCAGACATAGCTCTGAGTAAATAGGAGGTCACGGCCTCGTTATGAGGCGAGGTTAGTCTGTGAGAACAAAATGCTCGCAGCGATAAATCTCTGTGTCCCTCTGCGGCAACGAAGCGACCTCCGTCGGCGACACTCTCCGTGGCGACCCGGTAAAGCTCCTCCCGTCAGCGCAGGCCTTCTCTTGACAATGGCCGGGCCGCTAGCCTAGCTCCTGTTAGCTCGCTTAGCTCCTGTTAGCTAGCTTCGCCGAACTTGCTTCGTGTCCAATAAAACACAAACACTTCGACTGCAATGGCGAGTCAGCACGTCGTCTGTCAGCAGTTCACAGTCCATTAGTGATAAAACATGACACTGACGACACCGAGTACTCTGTTAGCTGCTCGACGCCATTAACTCTCGGCATTTTCCTCCTCACGGTCTACCTCACTTCTACCCGGAAGTGTAAAACTCTTAAAGGTCATGAACTCTCACACTGATAAGAATTACTTTTCAACTTCTTTTAAAACATTCAGAACCCATGAAATAATATTTTAAAGTCACACATTTTTAAACAGAAATTATATATACATTTTAATATTTTATTTATCTCAAATATTTCATGCAAATTTTAACTTCTTAACAACTGGCGTTTTATCTTTAACTTGGGCCCAGGACAGTAAAAAAAAAAATGTAAAATGTGAATCTTTTTTACACAACATTGGCCATTGCTAATGACATACACAGTAATTAATCTAGCATACTTTCATTAATAAATCAATTCGAGCAAAGCTTTAAGAGTCTATAATTAGGCTACTGAGCCTGACTCCCTCTGCTATCCTGATTTTTGTCCTGTCAACTTACTGACATATTGATAGTATGCTTATTACTTATTCACGGTATTCAGGCATTGGATTTGATTTTACAGGTCAGTACTATTCAATGTTTTTTAGACTCATGACAGAAAATTGAAACGCAGCCTCCAACTCACCAACAGAAAGGCAGCGGGTCCTCACAACATGGTGCATTACCACCCAAAATTTAACACTGAGTGATGTCAACTTCACATTCTCTATAGATTACGCTAAAAAATACTATCCAAACTAAAATTAACTAGAACTTACAACAACAT
Source organism: Diplodus puntazzo (assembly GCA_963678695.2). NCBI lineage: Eukaryota > Metazoa > Chordata > Actinopteri > Spariformes > Sparidae > Diplodus > Diplodus puntazzo. The sequence goes on along the minus strand of OZ023168.1, from coordinate 208,748 downwards.
ACAGACATGTATGTTAACTGAAATCACAAATGCTGATCATTAAATGTATTCAGCTCATTTTTGCTAATGTTGTGTATTTATTGCCACTAAAGTATTTTTGTTACATTAATATAGGAATATAAGTGACAGTCAACCTAAATACATTAAGTGCCTTTAAAAAATGTTTGAAGTCCAACGAACCATTAAAGTGTATGGTCTGTGCATAATTTGCTGTTTACAATATACGTTATTTTGACATTAAATATTTAGGTCATGTTGCCATAAACACTGTAACACAAATTTAGGTTTTGTTTGTGAGAAAATAATAAGTTGGAAGAAACAGAAAATTGTGGCAGTTTTATGTTAACACAGCAAAACATTTTTTAATTCAGCATAACCGTGCAACTCTTGTTGTAATTATGTAGTTAAGAAAGTGACTACTTGTCAAAGAAACATTAAACAACTGAGTATATTTTTACACCAATTTGTAAGTTCAAACAACTATTAATGTCTACAATTTCTATGCTGTCCATCAGGGGCGCCGCTAGGGATTTTGGGCCCCATGAAAAGAATCTTTACAGGGCCCCCAACACAGCGGTGAATTTTTTTTATGCTATTTTACATACAATTATGCATTTTAATGGTATTTTTTGACTATCATTACCATATTTGTGAAAAAGGAACAACATGACAGTTGACATGTACAGTAGGGGAAGAACTGAGCACTCTGAATACAATGGAATTCATTTTGATTCATTTATTTGCTGCAACACTGATTCTTAAATTGAAAATAAACTCTTCCATGAAAAAATAGCAATTATAATCAGTGGAGAGAAAAAAATCTCAGCAAAAACAAAAACACCATCAGAATACAAAATGGCCATATATGATTTCTCATCATTTAAGTAGAACTTAATATATAAAAAGAATGGCAAATTATTATTATTATTATTATTATTATTATTTCAACACACACAGCTGCTCACCTCCTTCCTCATGTGGGGGCACTGGGGCTGGTTCAGGGGGATGGGGAGTTGGGGGCTGACAGACAGCTGCTGCTGCTGCTGCTGCAGCTGCTGGTGCACTTGACTCTGTTCAGAATGAGGCATCATTTTGACAGAGGGGAGATCGACTATTATTGAATAAGAACAGCTTGATAAATGTTTGACTGGATTCATTATTTAACTAATATAGCAGTAAAATGTAAAAATCCAGAGTTTTCTTGAGCTAACATGGTGAGAAAAGTGAGCTAGCTTACAGACCACAGACAGGGACAAAGTTAATATTCCATAACTTTCCACCACAACTAACAAACCCACCTTTTTTTGGAAATACTGGGTGACATATTGTCGACCCTTCAACTCCTTCTCCTCTCTTAATTTCTTTTCCTTCCTTTTTTGGCTGCCTGATTTTTGAGGCATACTGCCGTCTCCTCCGCTTTGCCCGCTGTGGCGCTGTGTGACACCGCCGGTGTGCTACCTGCAGCTGATCCAGTGGACTGAACCATTTTACGTAAATAGAGGGGGGGAAGGGTTGTTGTTTCCAAAACTAATAAAGTTATTGTTAGCAGGACATGGAAAATAAAACATTTGTGATTATATGTTAGTTAATAACTTAGTGTCCTTATATTTTCTGTGATATAATTCCATCATCATTAGGGGCCTCTCTGGGCCCCCCTCAATCATGGGCCCCTAGAATCCGTCTCCTTTACCCCCCCTTTACGGCGCCCCAGCTGTCCATTGAGCTTAACAATACATGCCATTTCAACATCAAATATTTAAGTTGTATTCACATAAACCATATAACACAAATTTAGGTTTTGTTTCGACTCAAAGATTTTAAGTTACACAAACAAAGACATGGAAGTTGTACTCAACCTTTAAATTTAATGTTGCTTTGACTAATTTTTACTAAATTATGTGTACTAGAAAATAATAAGTTGGTAAAAACACAGAAAATTGTGTCAGTTTTATGTTAAGACAGCAAAACGTTTTTGTGTTCAGCATAACTGTGCAACTCTTGTTGATATTACATGTTTTTGTTATGTAAAGTGAACACAAATTTTTCATTTTATTGATCAAGAAAGTGACTGCTTGTCATATGAACATAAAAACATTGAGTGCATATGTTTACAACCATTTTTTTAGTTCATTCAACTATCAAAATATATGCTAAGTACACAAAATATGTGTTGTTAATTGGCCTTGAACTAAATAGGCTACTTCAGCTTTATAGATTTAAGTGAAATCAACTCAAAAATCAAAAATTGCTGTCTTAACATAAAAAAAAATATGTCATGTTCACAAGGGATGAGTGTTTGTGTCAAGTGAACATAAAGTTTTTATGTCATTTTGACAGTCCGGAACATTTGTGTAGACTTTACAATAAAATTTTGTGTTATGGATGGATTGGGGTCTACAGTGTATAAGTCTGAATGTCTAACATTTGAAAGTGAAGGCTTTTAAGGCTTTGCTTCCAAAGGCATCAAGCTGAGCATAACCAATGTATTTTAACTGAAATGTTGAGGTTGTAATGTCCCTTGAAGTTTAACATATCTGGTGTTGGATGTTCAAATGAGTAAAAACCGAGTATAAACCCAATACTTACATTTAAATGCAAGATCTGCGCCACTTGAGGTCGCCATTATTGCTTTCTTTCTTTCTTCCCCCCGGGCGCGCAATGAATCAGTCGGCCTAGGCCATAATTTATTACAGTGCAAGTCAAAATACAAGAAACCATAGCTGTCCCTCATTTTATTTCATAGATAAATTGAATATTTGAATGATATGGTGACTGCCAAACTGGAAATGTTCTTGGTATTCTAAGCTAATTTGCTTGTGTTTGTATAATTGTGCATTTGACTTGTGTATTTATGTGTTTGTTGCACTTTTTAACACTAATAGTGAATTGGGTTCAATTTGGCTTTCAAAAATAATTAAGGATTATCAGGGTTAGGTTACAGGGTTACATGCACATGCAAGCTAATAGGCAGCCTGGGCACGTAACGTTAAGATACCTGTGAGGAGCAAGTGACTAGCTAATTGAGAGTTAACACAGCAGGTCCAGGCTTAAAAATAATCTGTTTTTTTTAAACCATTACAATATGACAGATCGTTAAACAAAAGCAATCTATATGCACAAGTTCAAACATCTACCTGCACATTGATTACATGTCTATACATCCATGCTCTACTCTTGCTCCAGCTGTCTTCACCACCGACTTCAACAGTGGGTGCTGCCAAGCTTTCACTCCGATCGTCACTGGCCAATCGAGACGTGTCTTACATCTTTCAGCACAGGTCCCGCCCAGAAGATGCGGCTTAACAGCAAGCAGAACTTCTGGATTTGCATTAATACATTTTTAACCACACATTTATTTTGCTCGCAATAATAGATTTTTGTAATTACAATGTCGACAGTTTGGGTCTTCAATCTATTTTTTGATTGCATAATAGAGACACAAAAATAACTTAATAATGGCGCTGCTTGGTTTAGTGTGAACCGGGCCTGGTTCTAGGCATGGGCACGGGGGGTTATAGTTAGTAAGTTTTCATCAAGTTGTCGCCTCAGTCCACTCTGTCCATCTCACACAGCCAGATCGACCTCCACAGTATGTCAGCAGTGTGTCTGCTGTAAGAGACACACAGCAGAGACACTAGCACCACAGTAAATCACAGCAAAATGCAGTCTCATCATGACTCGCACTGTGCCAAAATGAGTACACATTAAAGAGGCAAATAACAAATAAAATATTTAGTTTTGTTTGTTTGGATACAGAAATTACTGAGAATTATTATACGTTCTTAGGGGTGCCAAGATGAAATATATGTGTGCTTGAACATCCCTTAAAAGAGCCTACAATCACCTGGGGTCTGTTAACACTTCAGGGAAGCAGTTCATGTGTAAAAGGGGCTTTGGTGGTCTATTTATGGTGGGAAGCATAGATTAAGAAGTCTGTAACCTATCTGTGAATTTCTCCTTCCAGCTAAAATAACCTTGTTTTATCATTGAACTTTATTCTTTTACTTATCAGAGCATCCTTCCAAGTGCATGTTTTTTTTTTATACATCAATATCAGGAACAAGGACAGCGACAATGTTCCTCAGACAAAATGACAACTGTACAAGAGAAATCCGAAATGAATGCTTCCAGTTTACAAAGGGGGTCTCACAGGGAACAGCTTATAAGTCTAAAATGTCTGTGTAACGAACTATATAGTTTGATCTGCAAACATCTAATTGGTTATCCACTTTTGCATTTCCTCTAATTCAGGGTTCCCCAATTAGTTCTCACAGAGGGCCAAATTATGTCCAGGTTGCCAAGTCGAGGGCCAACTTGTCGGTTGTTGTGTTTTTTTTCATTGGACCAGTAAACATTGTTTTATGTGCAGATGTAACTGTTGCTGCTATTATTAGAAGTACTATTGTTATGATTAGTAGTACCAGTGGTAGTTGGTTGTAGTTGCAGATATAGTCATAGCCTGTGTTGAGGGACAGGCGAGAAAAAATGCACACTTGAAAGAAAATAAGTCAGTATCAACGATTGATTTATTTGAATGTGCCTGGAGAATATTTTGATCAAAATAATATGACCAGTTTGATCGACAACCATAAACAACAGCACTACAGCAAGTGGTGCACAAGAGGAAAAAAGAGTATCCTCAGGCAAAGATGATAACTTTTCTACATAGACCTGAAATATTTTTGAATACCAATATCAGAAACATTGATGCTGAATGTTAAACAGTGTACCCCTCAGTAAAATGTCCAAATGGCTTTCAGGTTTCCACACGGACAGCTGTCAGCAGCATTTCTACAACCACATTCAAGTCGAGAACAGCAAAATGAGACTGTGAAAACAGTCAGACTGGAAGACATCAGAACCAGCAAACACACACACACATACATACACACTTAGAGAGACGGACAGGAAGACAAGCAGAGACAGACAGAAAGAGAGAGATTATCAGTTTGTCCCTTTTGAAAATTAGGTAACATAAGAACACAAAATATTATGAGTTACACACTTTTACAATATGTGTGTACCAAATAATATCTGTAAACAACAAATATTTTCTTTTCTTGTGGCAAACAATATAATTTGGTTTGATTTATTTATTTTTAATCATTTTGTTTATGTTTTTGTTGTATGACATTTTAACAGTTTTGAAGCAATTGTGTCCTCCCATTTCATTAATTTACTCTTTTAAATTGATAAAAAATAGGTGAAAATTAATATATGTTTACTTACCAATCAGTGAGAGAAGTGAGAGCGACAGGATAAGGAAATCTTTCTGATGTTGGGCTTGTATTCTGTTGTCACAATCCTGAGGCACTGTCCAAGATGTGTGTTGGATAGTCTGTTTCTGTCCTGACTCTTGATAGTGTTCATTGAAGAAAATGATGACTCACATATATATGTGGAGGGGAACATTTTGAGTAAGAGCATTGCAACAGCTCTGGTGTTTTTGAATCGAGCTTGTGGAACCATGTTGATCCAAAACTCACTCACCAAAACGTCCTTGTGCTGTGCTTTGAGCAAATCTGATGTTGCCATCTCTAAGACCTCCATCTGAAGAGCTGCCTCATCAATAGAAGGCAACAGTGTTTTGGCCTCTGCAGTCCACTGGCCATCAACCGGAACAGAGAAGGGCTGTCTCAGGAAGAGTAGGATATCACATGAGAGTTTAAGGGAGCTTTCAAATTGTTCCTTGAAGTTTTCTGCCAGACTCGACTCAAAATCCTTCATCACTGGATGTTCCTGCATGTCGTGCTTTTCACAATGCTCGCGCAGATGTGGAAAGTGCAACTTTCTTCCGTGAATGTCTCTCTCCAGAAGGTTTAGCTTTGACTGGAAAGCTTCAACTGCCTTGTACATGTCAGCAACAGTGTGATTTTTGCCCTGTAGTTGCAGATTTAGGTGATTTAGATGAGACATGATGTCACACAAAAAAAAATACATCTTCCATCACCTTCTTGTCACTTAAAAAGCTCAGAAGTTATTGGGCTTTTTTGCTCTGCAGACTGGACAAAAATGATAGCAGCTCATCACGCGGGTCACACACCCTCTCCAACACACGGCCTTTGCTCAGCCAGCGAACATTGTTATGCAGCAGAAGATCCTTGTGTTCAGCTGACATTTCCTCCAGCAGTGCTCTGAAAAGACGATGTTGTAGACCGGAGCTCTCACGAACAAAGTTAACAAGTCTCGTCACTGTGTTCATCACCTCTTGCATTTCTCCACTCAGTTTAGCGCACAACGCTGTTTTGTGAATGATGCAGTGAAATGTCAGCAGTGCGGGGTTAACGGCGGAAAGCCTGCTCACCAAGCCCTTGCGGTGTCCCACCATTGATGGAGCCTCGTCCGTCACCACAGACACGATTTTGCTCAAGAGGAAGAGGTAGAGGAAGCAAACGAAGCAGCTCTTCCCGAAATGTCGTCCCATCAAAAAATCTTACCTCCATATCGGTTCGGTCACAGGACGAGTCTATGGCGAGTGGGTTCTGCTTTCTTCAAATCGGTGAGTAGACAGGAAAAACACTCCTCCGCTAAAACTTCCACTCTTCTGGTTGCCGTGTTGGCCGACAGTGGCATCTGCATTAACAGCTAGACCACGGCTTTCTTCTTTTTCTCATCATGACTTAAAACTTCCACTTCCAAGTTGCCATTTCTACTGCACACTTTTTAATCAACTCGGCATCAGCAAAGGGCTTCTTAGCCTTCGTCAGGGTCCATGAAACTTGCAGTGATGCCGCTGTAGCCTCTCTTGTGCCGATGTTGACTTATTCATAGTAGAAACGGACTGCTTGTATGACGTTAGCATGTTTGCTATTTTGCGTTTACGCTGATCCGATTTTGTTGGGTAGTTGGTATTGAAGCTGGCAGCATGCACAGTGTTGAAGTGCCGCTTTAGATTCTCAGCTTTGCTGACAGCAACAGTTTGCATGCATATTAAGCATGTCGGTTTTGCATTGACATGGTCCGGTAAAATAAAACAAAACTCCTCTGTCCAGTCAGATTTGAACTGACGGTTCTCCTGGTCAACCTTGCGCTTCTTTACAGAGGCCATGTTGTTCTCGGTTCATTATTTATAGTGACTTACTGGTAATATTTCGCTTTGCTGAGGCGGTCGGCTAGCTGGTGACTGACAGAGTCGAGGATGAAACGCGGCAGGTCTTCCGTGTACATGCGCAAAAGGGCAATACGGGTCAAGTGTACCGTGTGGGATGAGGTCATAATAGAACCAAACACAATTCATTTCACCTATGGCAGTTTATTACATAATGTCACTGGGTCCGCACAGCCGGACACTTTGCTCTTGGGGTGGGATCTGGCCCGTGGGCCGCTAATTGGGGATGGCTGCTCTAATTCTTCTCTCAACCAGGGAAATCAGGGAAGGTTAAAGGGGCTTTGTGGAACTTCTGTGTTGTGGTGGAAGCCCATCATTAATTTATGTTATCAGACTTCAAACTAAACTGATATCAGCTACTGTTGCTCTCTGTCAACGAGCACAGAGAGGCACTGAGAACATGTATGTCACAGCCTTTGGACTGTTGCAGAAATCTGACCCCAGTCCTTCACAAAGAAATTCACTAAAAGACTTATTGATCATTGGCAGCATAGCTAAAAAACTGTTGCTGATGGAAGAAGCAATAGCTTTGGGTAGTTGAGTGATCTGATGCGTCAGCATTTGTGGGGTCAATCTTAGTCTCAAAACGGTGAGGAAAAAAAAACCTTCTTCTGAAACTTTTCCCTAGTTGAGAGGACGACTACTGGACCAAACTACCAAACTCTACTGCTCCCTTCAAAGAACAGCACAAACTGGCTGTAACCAAACAGGAAGAGAAGTGGGAGACCTGTATAACCCACATGATAGTGACTTAGAGAAAAAGCATTGCAATATCGTTATTTCACTCAAAATAACATGAATTGCTTAAAAAATGGGATATTCAATATCCAGTTAAAGCTATCTTGGACCAATCAGAGATGACTGAACACATCTATTCCCACCCCCCTGCTCCCGCCTTGTGTGTGCGAAGAGACAGAGGTGGCTTTGTGTCGGACCACTGCTAACAGGGTCAGTGAAAAACTGAAAAAGTTGATGAAACTTCAGGAAATACCAGTTAACCTTGATAATATATGCTGTACACTGTATGCTGTGATTTTCACAAAGTACTTGTGGAGTGTCTTTGGAAAAGGCAAATTAGCACAGTCGCTAGCTCCAGCGCTAGTAGCCTTTGATGTCCATGTGATCTTCCCGCACACACTTCATCTGTACCACCACAGACATTAATACATAGACGCCTCATTGAGAACTGGACCGTACGTCGACGTCGCCGCCATATTGGATGTGGTTATTTTGCCCCGTGAACTAATATGACTCAATGGAGTGAACTTTATAAAGCTCCTTCTACAAAGTGCTATAAGTTAATGCCTCTCATTTACACATTCACACACATATGAATATATTTGAATATTATATAATAATAATATATTTTTCAGGCCTTCTGGAAGGAAGGAACATGACAAGTTTGAAGTAGGTTTGACACTAGGGATGTAGCACTCTGCAGGTGGCAGGGGACGAGAGAGCCTGCTAGTCAGTGCGTTTACACGACACTCAAGAAAACCGAATTACTGGGTTAGTCCGAGTATGATCAGATTTTTAAGATGCATGTATACACCTTAGTCTGACTAAAATCGGACAGGATCGGATTTCTCATAGTCGGATTAAAACACCTAGATTATTCGATTGATAGTCACATTACTTGTTCTCCACAGGCTCGAGATTTTTTTCCCGGGGCTGTGAGCCGGAAGTAGAAGGACGGCGGCGGCGTCTTTCTTCCGAAATCACCGCAAGCAAGAGCGCCATTGTGCATCTAGTTTGTGTAATTATCATATACACCATATACGAAATATACAAAGATGTAGCTTCGTCTCGCCCTTCCTACGACATCTTTCTCAAATGACGAGGCAAAGTTTGTTGTTGCTGGTGACGTAAAGAGGTCAGCCGGAGGTGGCTCCCACTGCATGAAAAGTGAGATTTTCGTCCCCGTAAATGCCCGGAAATCTCCCTAATTTTCGGCAGTTAACGACAATGTACAGCCTGTGAACGTCGCATTCGTCTGTGCCACATATTGACAGAAACAAACCATGACGTATGTGGATCTATGATATCATCAAGGACATGAATTAATTTATTGAGGAAAGGAAAATTTGCCAGGAACGTGCTGTTTATTCAAAGAATGAGCTTTATTAGCACAAACGCAAACACACAACTACATACAAAGCGTAGGAGATCTGCCCACACAACAAATGGGAAGCTCAAAAGAAGCCCAAAATCCTACAGCACCGTGAAGTGTCTGTATGCCGCCTCGGAGCTGGAGGTAACTGGCGAATTCGGTCCATTTTGCAGACGTCTGTGGTGCGTTGCCCTGTACTTCGGAATCGCCTCTAATCGCGACTGCAGCGTGGCACAGAGCTCGGTGAGCTCCTGGCTGCGGAGGTGGCACAATCCATCCAGACACCCCGCTGTATTAATTATCAGACATCAGGTCTATGGTGGCTCACTTCCAAAGGTCCACCTCATCCTCAGCTAGCACACTCTAGCCCCATTCACACTGCCGTTTGCATGCAGGGATCCTGTGCCAATTCTCCGCACCCTCCTGAGGCGCTGATCCGCCTCTGTAGGTAGTATCAGGGCTGCATTATTGGTGAGTCATACCAGTGTGAACGGATAATCCCGAGGCGCGGAGCGGGGGCATGTCGGTCTGACAGTCTGATAACTGCACAGGTCCTTCGCTCAACTAAATACAGAGAAATGTCCCACAAAGCAACATTACAGGACCAAACAAAAGTAACGTAGTAACTGTAATTGTCGTTGGCAACTTATGTGAGAAAAAGAAATACCACAGCTGTACGTGGGGAAGCGTCCTCCCGTCTGTCCTCACGACCGTCCTACCGACTCTTTGCCACATTTCTGGCCGAGAAACAGCATCTGTCACCGGCAAAAAACCTTAACTCATTGAGTGTTTGTGATGAAAATAAATCATCGCGAACGTCAGCCCTCCCAACCGAGACTTCAGGGAACTTTCCCTCAGAAAACGGCCTACATCCCAGGCAGCATCCTATTTACTGATGGTGATTATGCGATACGCGATAAACGTAACTTCGTCACTTTCCAGGATGTTTGGTGGGTCAGGATTTCAATCACAACAAATTATAACAGCATCCATATGATTATAAACTGTCCGCGGGTTTAGATTGACGGGGGGACACCTGGGAAACACCGACGTCATCAACATGAGGTATACCGTCACGCCTTTTTCAGAGCCGCAACGCCGGCTTTCTGTGTGAATTACACAGCGGTAGGCGGAGATGCTTCGCTCTGTGTGAATCACCATCGGCGGAGAATTGGCGAACCACCACTCCGGAGATAATGCGAAGACGATGTGTAAAAAGGGCTTCTGTCTCGCTTCCAGCAGCTGTATAAACAATCAATAAAGACAATCAGTACTGCACGATGCACTGTGTATGGACACAACACATCTATTAATGCACCTGAAAAATAGTCACATTGACCAAAAAACGGATCTAATCTAATAAGTCTTACCCTCTTTCTTCTCGATCGACTCCGAGCTGAACTCTTTACAGCTTCCGCCTGCGATGCAAGATCTGGTTGTATGTATCTGAAGCTCCTGCGTACTGGCTCGTAATGTCTGCTGGAAAACAATTAAATGAGAGTGGTATGAATAAAAAAATGTAAGTCACAATAAAATTAAACAAGTAAGGAGAAAACAGTAAAAGTTACTTACACACAATGGCGTCATTATCAGTATCATGTAAATCTGGAATTGCAGACATAGCTCCGAGCAAATAGGAGGTCATGGCCTCATTATGAGGCGAGGTTAGTATGTGAAAACAAAATGCTCGCCGCGATAAACCTCCATGTCCCTCTGTGGCAGTGAAGCGTCCTCCGTAGACAACACTCTCCATGGTGACCCATCAGCACAGGCCTCCTCTCGACAATGACCGTGCTGCTTGCCTAGCTCCTGCTAGCTAGCTTAGCCAAACTTGCTTTGTGTCCAATAACACTTCGACTGCGATGGAGAGTCCAACTCACACACTCACAGCACGTAGTCCGACAACAGTTCACAGTCCGTTAGTGATAAAACACGTCACTGACGTCTAACGCGTTAGAGTACATTAATTACTTTTTTCGTGTAACGTGTAACGTAACGCGTTAGTTTCGTGCGTCAAGTTAGGGATGCACATTTTTAATTTTTTTATGACCGATAACCGACGCTCATTAAGCGATTAATAACCGCTATTACACGGCTCTTCTTAATGCTGCAGAAAGCTCCATTCACTTGAATGAAGTGGCCTTTTTGCCTCTGATTCGCGTATTTGAAGTGAAAAAAGTTTTGAAGTTTTTTCTTTTTTTGATTGAATCATTTTGACACAAGCCAGCCAGCCGTGGTTCAAGTTTGCTTGGTCAAATCAGCCGCACGTTGTTTTCCAATGCGTGAATCTACTAACATTTACGGTAATCCTAATGACACCGCTCTGAAGAGCTTCTGGTAGTCACTGTGGGGAATAAAATCATGGACTACTTATGGATAATAAGTTTCTCATTCCACATCAAAGTTGGGTGAAATATCCTTAATTTTGACCTCCTTAATTTGATTTTGACACAGGATTACTTCAAAAGTACACAGTAAAAGTTCTTCATATTATGCGTGCACGTAGTCTAGGAAGTACTCAGTAGCGTATGGATATTGGACTACTTATGGAAAATAAGCTTTTTATTCCACGTCAAAGTTAGGTGAAATATCCTTATGCTTTTCTTTCGTAATTTGAAATCCGGACGCATACCTTCGTGATACCTTCAGTTTATAACCGGGAATAATTACTGTGAAGTACCGTATGTTTCATGGGTCTGATGTGAGACTGCAGTCTGCCCCACAGTGACTACCAGAAGCCCTTCGGAGCGGTTTCATTAGGATTACCGTAATTGTTAGTAGATTTGCGCACTACAAAACAACGTGCGGCTGATTTGACCAAGCAAACGCGAACCACGGCTGGCTTGACCGCAGTCACAGCCGTAATCCTGTGGGCTGTGTGAGAAGATAGACTCAGGCTCTGCATGACCTGTTGCTGCTAACAGGCAGCGCTGCGGGCAACAGTTGTCCTGTGGACTGTTGTTTGACCACAAATGACGTTACTTATTAGAACATAACGCACTAGCACATAGCAAGCCTCTGTACTGCCAATCATTTTAATACCGTTTTATCTCCTTAACAACTCCAGCACTGCTCCCTGGCTTGCTGGCGACCATGACTTGCTTGTCAGAAAGACATCGTTGATGTAGACACTTGTCACTCAAACATGCCTGACCAATGGGGAAGCACCCGCCCACTGCGGGATGTTTGTGTCAAAATGATTCAATCAAAAAAGAAAAAACTTCAAAACTTTTTTCACTTCATTAAAAAAAAATCACTTCAAATCGAAAAAAAATATTTTCAAAAAAACCAACAACACTTCAAATGATTTTTATTTTTGCATTTGAGTTTTTTCTTTGATTGAAAATATTTTTTTTGATTGAAGCAACTTTTTTGGATTGAATAATTAAGACACAAATGTCCTACCCATAATATGGCCCAAACACAAAAAAGATAACTTCAATCAAAGAAAACATTTTCAATAAAAAAAAGTGTTCAAATGCAATTTTTGGGGTCTCAAATATTATTTGCATTCAAAAACTTTTTTTTTATGATTGAAACTGTTTTTTGATTGAAGTGATTTTTTTTATTGAAAATATTTTTATTTGTTTGAAGCAACTTTTTTTGATTGAATTATAAAGACACAAATGTCCTACCCATAATATGTCCCAAACACAAAACAACATTACTTCAATCAAAAAAGTTGCTTCAAACAAAAAAACCTTCACTTCTATCAAAGAAAACATTTTCAATCAAAGAGAAACAGTGTTCAAATGCATTTTTTTGAGTCTCAACTATATTTTTGCATTCAAACACTTTTTCCTTTGATTGAAAAGGGTTTTTTTGATCGAAGTGAAGGTTTTTTTAATTGAAAATATATATTTTGATTGAAGCAACCTTTTTTTTGATTGAATAATAAAGACACAAATCTACCTTCATAATATTGAAACATATTTCTTGGTCCAAATTTGAATTCATTAAGCTATTTATTACCAACACCTCTATGAGGTACACCTGATGACACAAAAAGGAAGAAATGTATCTATATATATTGTAAAACTAGGAGAATATAACTGTTGTTTATTTTTGCAAATTAAAGTTTGTAATTAATCACTTTATTCTTTTAGTGTGTGCGGGTTGAGGGGGCCTGGCTTGTCTTGGACACAGGCAAGGGGGGCTTCAAGGAAAAAAGGTTGGGAACCACTGCCTTACTTAACCGATAAGATTTAAATGCTCTATTGAGTGTCTGTGACCCATTCAAAAGTACCATGTGTGATCTCCTCAGACCGCTGCATGTCGCATTTTCTCCCTGCAATCATGGAGGGCAAAGTTTGCTGTGATGGTCCTCCATCATCTGATCTTGGATGTTTGCTTCGCAAGTGGTACTGCATTGTACTGGTACTGCTTGAATATTTCAGTGCTGTACCGCATAGTTTGCAAATAACCTCATCTCCTTTTCGGTCGAAATTGTCCCACACAGAACTCCTTTTTGCTTGCTTCATTTTTGCTGTGAAGTGGGCTGTGGCGGAAAGCACGTAAAGGCATGTGTTGCACGTGTCGACACGCTCCCATGAGTTGATTGACAAGTAGCTGAAAAAAAAATTTAACTGATAGTATTAATTGGTCAAAGTTCCTGTTATCGGTTAACAGTTAAACGGTTAACCATGTGCATCCCTAGTGTGAGTGTTTTCGAACCCCCGGCAAGATGGCAGAGAGGACAGCTTTTGATATCGTGGAAGTACGCACATTATTTTTAATTCACCAGCGAAAAGGAGAAGAACAACATAACGGAAAAATGCACACTCTGCGTTGGTGAAAAGCTTCTGTTGACCGCAAAAAAAAAAAAAAAAATTAATGAAACGCTATGTGACATATTGCTAACTGTCTTTCCTGTTATTGTTATCCTGCAAAGTTAATTTGGTTGGATGACTGACGTTATTCATCATTGTCACGACTTCTCGGTGCATTTAAAGGAGGCTGTGTGTGTGTCCGTTAAGTTGCAGCATGTGCGAGGCGCTGCAAATGGCTATTAATTTTTGGTAACGCATGAGTACTGTAACGCGTTACTTTTATTCATAGGTAACGCTGTAATGTAACTGATTACTTTTAATTGATGATAACGTTGTAACCTAATTAACTACTTTCCAAAGTAACTATACCCAACACTGCTGACGACAGACACAGTCCACTGTTAGCCGCTCCACGCTAGGGCTGGGCGATATGGCCTCAAATCAATATCCAATATATTGAGCAACTCACCTCGATAACGATAAATGAACGATAAGTAACCCCCCCCGCGCGCGCGCTTAAAAAAAGGAAAAAAATCCTGTGTATTTACAGAAATGCCACTTTAAAGGACTGTAAAACTACATTGTAGTTAAGATTAATATTATTTATTTAGTACTTAAGAACAGCTGAAAAGCACAGACTACTTGAAATGACAACAACTGAACAAGTATAAAATAACTTAAATTTCCTTCAAACACAAAGTATTAAAAATACAGTCCCTTATAAACAAATTCTAAGCTTCTCGCTTCTCGCTTTTTTTATTTCTTCGAATTGAATCACGTGGTTGTACTGCAGGTGGTGGAAGAGGTTGGATGTAAATAAATAAACATTTTGAGGACTTCAGAATCTAAGACATGACACAAAATAGTAGAGAAGTTGACATTGCTGCTTAATAATATGTTAACCTCTTGAGCATTAGAGAACTTTTTTTACCATTATTTTATTTATCATTACATATTTTTGATAGACACAGAATCTGTTTCAGAAGTCAGTGGGTCACATGACATGGAAGCTATTGAGAAAAAAAAATCAAGATTTCTGCATATTAATATTCATATAAAATAGAGGAAGCACTGAAGTACAATAAACATAGCTGTGTCTCATTTGTCCAGTTTACTAATACAATCTGCTGCTGGAGTCACTGGGCCCCATTACATGGAAGATATTGAAAGAACTGCAATTATTTTGTATTAATATATTTATGCTAAGTAATTTGATGACAGTCCCTAAATCAGTTTCCAGCAATTCAGTGCCATGTTCTGGGAAGTGAACTAACCGTCCTCCTGCTGCTCACACTGGGTGAACCAAAGTAAAGTCGCGGCTGGACCCGAGTAGAGCTTAGAATCAAGCCCGACCCGAGCCCGTGCACGTTGTGTGCGAGCCCGGCCCGACACATTGAATGTAATTATGAGCCCGAGACCGACTTAAACCCGACAACTGTTTAATACGTGGGCTGTTATAACTGACGTTCTCGACTACAATTGCGAGTTGTTTGAACTACAGAAATCTTAATGAATAATGCAACAAGCTGCACTTAAAGCTAGAGTCTGTAATGTTGTTCAGAAACACATTTTGTTATACTGGTTGAAATGATCCTGCTATCCTGAAAGTAGTCAATACATTATGTATTAAGAAAAAGGAAAGAAAATAATCGGACCTCTGTGGCAGCTGCAGGACTGAGAAAAAGCTGACCAATCCGTGGTATCCGGCCCGAATAGCACAGATTGGTCAGATGCCTTCATGTCTCGTTCTGTCCCTCCCTCCGTCCTCCGCGTGTGCACATGTTACGTTTCACTGATGCCGGAAATATTCAGCACACTCTTCTGCAGAAATAAGAGGCCTGGTTAAGTGTCTTTTTGGGAATTCAGAATATGCGTTAACTGAATTAGAAGCACGTAAAAAACACTCGACCTGACCCGAAAAACCCTCAGAATTTTGCTGCGTAGTAGTGTCCTCTTTTTGGGGATTCAGAATATGGTCACCCTAGGCAACCCCCACCGGTTGCGGTTTGGGTCTGCTACGGCGCAGTATGGTAGACGTGCGTTTTCTAGCTGGAAATACAGTCATTATTTTGAGTAAATAAAAAACAAAACACAAATGTTTGATCAATGGACCGGCCCGGCCGAAGACAGTGGCCTGTTGCAGCCTTTGAACGCAGCATCATTACATAAACTGTCCGCGACTCACAGCGAGAGTGGGTTCATTTGATTACTAACCTGGCATAGCTGGTGTTGCATCAGCAGGCGGAGTTTGCCATCAAATTAATGTAAAATAAGCACATACGCCAGGTAGATTAATCAAGTGGACCTAATTTTTGAGTATGGGACACTTGAGAGATACTGCATTCCGCTGTATTAAATAAAAGTGGGTGGAACAAAAACGGGATTTCGGAAAGTGGGGGGGACATGTCCCCCTGTCCCTAGTGGATGTTACGCCTATGACACAGAATATACCGACATGGCTAAAATGATGTTGGTTATCGTCGTAAATTTCGGTATCGGTAAATTTTCGGTTTATCGCCCAGGCCTTCTCCACGCCATTAACTCTCTGCTTCCTCTCCCTCATGCTCTGGTTTACCCGGAAGTGTAAAATCTCTTAAAGGTCATGAACTCTCACACGTAGTAAGAATTACTTTTCAATGAAATTATATTATAAAGTCAAACATTTTAAACAGAAATTATTTATACATTTTAATATCTTATTTATCTTGAAATATTTCATGCCAATTTTAACTTCTTAAAGGGACTTAGGGCAGGATCTAGAAATAAGACTCAATAGCGACACGACGGCCGTTAGGGTAACTGCAGCCATCAGCCAAGCCGGCACGGGAGCGCGCATGAACTCTTCACAGCAGTGCAGCTGATGCTGTGACACGTTATTTATTTACTCGCTGTTCATGTCGCTGTTTACTGCAAGACCTCCACACATGCCTCCCCGGAACTTCGTTGGTAGCCTACAACTGCGAACAGCATCATCTCAAGTGATGAAGTAAGTAAACCCAGTGTTTATTTTAGTGCAGCTTTAGTATATTTCTTTGACATTTGCGCATTAATTCAGTAAAATGATAGTTGTAGTGTAAAAACGTTTACCTGACACTGGCCAAATGGTTACTAAAGTTCAAATTTCACCAGCCACGTTGAATAACGAGCTAGCATAACCATTGTTTGTGAAGCTAATGCTACTGCCACCAACGTTATGGTGTTTGACGAGCATTTGGCTTGTAGCTGCAGCTAATTTCTGACTGTGGTACTTACCAACATAGCTAATATTTATAACATTGGATAAAGCTTGCTAACACGCTGACATAAGTGTGCAGTCATTATCATGCAACAGCAATAGTATGATTCAATGTCTCAAGCCAAGTGTTATTTACAAGTGCCACTGAGATAATGTGTGAAACCATTCCCATTATAAGACAATATGAATACAGGAGAAAAGTCATAGCTGGGATTATACTAAATTGAATCAGAATAAAAATAACATCAAGTAAAATCATAACATCCCTTTGAGGATTAATAAAGTTATTCTTATTCTCGTTTTTGTTTCAGGATTTGGAATTGACTATGGAAGGAGTGGCACACATGGAGGAGTCTTCAGAGGAGGAGAATGTGTCTGCAGGCTCCGGACCAGCGTCTGAGCAGGAGTGCCCACCTGGAGATGTACTGTCCACCTGGAGATATACTGCCCACCTGGAGATGTACTGCCCACCTGGAGATGTACTGCCTGGAGCTGCTGTGTTCTTCACATCCGAGCCAAAACTTCCTAACCCCTTTGCGAACTACACAGGTTACAAAGAAGCTCCATTTAGGATGCCAGACTAAACTTTTCAACTGTTTTGTGTATCTGTGATCACTATACCTCAAAAAATAAACATTTTTAGCCAAAGATTCCACTTTCATCCAAAAAGAAATGCAATTTATGTACAATATGTATTTTATTTTCAAAGTTTACGGCGAAAAGGAAGTATTTTTCAAATATGCAGTATGTTCACATTTTTTTTATTTATTTTTTTGTACATGTCTATAATAAAATCAGTGTGTGGTAGACAAGACGGTCCTGTCTTCTCTCTTTTCTTGCTCACAACTCTGGATCATGTAGCTGAGGCCTTTATGGAGAGAAGAGAAAAGTAGAGTTAGAACACATGCTCACAAAGCTCCATAATCAAATCTAGTAATTATTATTTTCAACTCTACCCTGGCAGAACAGATATAACTAATGGCTTGATGCTGATTGTTTGAGCATTACAAATAGAAGTGCCAGACTTTCAAATGAATTAGCAGTGTATTAAACTTGGTGATAGTGAGCAGAAGATCTGCATTTTTCTGCAGTATTGTGGACCTCAGTACAGCTGGCACTTACAGAGAATGACTTGTGACTAACTTCCAAATTGATTTCAAAGAGGTATGTTTTGACTTTGAAACTGATCAGACATGGATGTGGGATGTAGGTGAATGTCATACCTGTCCTCTGTGAATGTGTGTCTGGACCAGTTAAATATCAATTTATAAAGCACCACCTGAGCTTGTTTACATGCGATTGTGCACTTCACGGTTAGCTCTAAACTGCCTTGTATTCAGCTACATCACAACAGTATCACCAACGAGTCAACACAATAGCCCCTAACACGTAGCCTGTAAATATCATTACTGTACCCCTTAAATAGTGTATTTCCTGGGGACGAGACAGGAGCCGTCTCGCTGTGTGTATGATACAGCCTGATCCGCTAACGTTACACACACGAAGCAGCCAGGAAGCCGGCTCGCTGTGTGTAGCTAGCGGCTAATCTGACTACAGTGTAGTCAGATTAGCCGCTAGCTACACAGGCTAACGGCTAACGGTTTCTGTGTCTGTGTAGTCACTATACAGACACAGAAACCGTTAGCCTATTGCTACAGCCAGCTGCTAACATCACCTCCCGGATAACAGTTGGGCTTTCGGTCTTATATATAAAAGGGACATACTTCTAACTATTCGTTTTCAGACTGAATGACCGTGGAAAATGCACAGTCTGTAGCTACACAGGACCGGACTAAGATACATGTTAGCAGCTAACGCTACTTTGCACGTTAGCTCACTCCGAGTCCTCTGTAATCTCATAAGATTTTCAAATCAAGCTCTACACATGATGTGTAATGTTTTCTTACCTGTTACTAGGATATGAGCCATGTCAGCATCTGTTTTCAGTCCCACTTCAAGTTGAAGCTGCCTCCATGAGCCGAACGTGTATCCGATGTTTATTCCAGTGCCAGCCCGGCTTTGGTCGTAATTTCGTTTCGACTCACGACTTGCCGCTTATAAAACCTCCGTGTTCCTCTTAGTATAACTATTTATTGGACTTTGTGTGGTGCTGGGTCGTTTTCTGGCCGTAGCAGAATCCATTTCTACCCAAACACTAGTTAGAATCCACCGCGCTTGTCTTCTTCCGGTCTCCAAGCCGTCGAGGACGCGCAATTCAGCGTCATTTGACGTAACGTCCGCAGGACGGCGCGGGAAATTCGGGCCCCGAATTGCAGTACATTATGCAGCACACAGCCTGTTCAAGGCAACGGAGAGATACGTGGGTGGGCTCATTCTTTTTGGTTTGGAACGCTTCATTACCTATTAGCATAGCAATACTTATAATGACTGTTCATTTTTTCACAAATCATGCCCTAAGTCCCTTTAACAATTGGTGTCTTACATTCAACTCCCAGGAGAGAGAAAATAACTAAATAAATAAATGCATAATTTTGTGTATCTTTTTTACATAACATTGGCCATTGCTAATGACATACACAGTAGTTAATCTAGTATAGTTTCGTTAAATAAATGAATTCAAGCTAAAGGCCCCCACACACCGCCCAGACGTCCAACTGCCTTATCCGACCACTCTCCGACCACTCCGTTGCCTCTTGTCTGACCCGTTCGGCACAAAGTTGCATTGAAACACACCGCTTCGACGTGCTGCCAGCTCCACAGTAGCGTGTACGTTCTGCGCTTGCGCGAGATGCAATAAGCAGCTGGCGCTTGTGTTGTGAGTTGTAAACGAGAGGCTATGCACGCAACTCTCTTTACTTTCGATCAAAACAAAACTTACTTATTTCAGATAAAAACAGCTGCATACTAAACATGCAGCAAGGCATTACCAAACGAACACAAATTAATTTGTCCTGAACGGCCATAAGAACAGCCAGTCTCGTGCCAGTACTGCAAAGCATGAAAATGGGGAATGACGGTCCATAGAAAAACAAAGCACACACAGTATTCCGCCCTCCCACACACCTCGCTGATTCGCTAGCACACCGCCAATCAGAACGGCCATTCAGCTGGCACACAACCAATCAAAGAACATTTATAAGACACAGAAACTGAAAAGATGCTGGAGGACTGCTTGACACCTGCTCTGTCAGCATGGTGGAGGAAATATGATTGTCTGGAGATGCTCTGGTGCTGGTAAATTGGGAGATTATTACATCTCCATCCTACAGCAGGATAATGACCCAAAAGACAGCTCCAAACTATACAAAAACTATTTTGGGAAGAACCAGTATCATGTTATTTCAAAACCAAGACATTGACAAGGACAATATTTTCAGACTTTTCAGAGTCTGAAAAGTCTGAGTCTGTTTGCTTAGTTTTGTTTTGTTTTTTTAATGGCTGTTGAAAGAAGTTGTACACTGTTGTGCTAAATGACATTGCTGAGTAACTGCATCCTTGCTGCAGTGTTGGGGACGCTCTGAAACTCTCATTACAGCTGAGCTCTCGCTCTATTGACTTAGGTGCAGTTTGTCTTCTTAATGACCATTGCAGGAGTTTGTGGGTGGTAATTCTGGCAGCAGCAGGTTGATTGATTTGTCTATATGAATGACAGCTAAAGTGCATTTCAGACAAATGTAGCTCTTTTAAAGGTAAGGTTATGAGCCATATGGAGTCCAATCAAGTGATGAATACTTGATACAATGCAAATGACTCATTTGTGTTTTTCCACTGTCTTCCAGTGGCCTTGTAAATTGAAAAGTAATAGCACTTGATTAGTGTGAATGGGTTATTTTAGTGAGAACTTTTCTCCCCTTACCTCTTCCTGCAGCAGTCCTGCCAAATAAACCAAGTCTGGGAAAGGTATGCTGGGAATCATTTCTTCCTCTCTCATGCCTCCTGGTAGGTCACATTGATTACTTTATGTGTGAGTCAGCCTTTATCAGCTACCACTGTGTTGTTTGAGGGGTGACATTTGATGGCCACCACCTGATGATCCAATTATCATTTTACCAGTAACATCAGTCTGTCGATTCCCAAGAAAATACTACAGACACTCATGGAGTGAGCCAAAGCAGACAATTTAAAGTCCATGTAAAGCGGCAAAAAATTTGTGTTATGAGTTTGTCACACCATAGAAACATGTATCATTGACCACTGAGCCAAATTTGAAAGATTAAAAAAATTGCTAAGTATATAAAATTAGGTCTCAAAATCTTGGAAAAACAAACACTTCTCTTTGCTGTGAAACGCTGGAGGCGTGTCAGTTAGAGGCGCTGGAACCACGCCCATGCGCGCGGGGGGCTCCTAAAGAGTGACGTCGGTGTTTCCCCAGGTGTTCCCCAGGTTTTCCCCAGGTGTTCCCCTTGTCTATCTAAACCCGCTGACAGTTTATAATCATATGGATGCTGTTATAATGTGTAGTGACTGAGATCCAGGACAGGACGCTGTCTGACTCCGTCACTCGCGGGGATGGAGGCTGTTTTTCTGGGGGAAAGTTCCCTGAAGTCTCGGTTAGGAGGACTGGCAGTCGCGGGTGATTTATTTCATCACAAACACTCGGTGAGTTAAAGTCTTTGCCGGTGACAAACGCTGTTTTCTGAGCAGAAATGTGATGAGGAGTCGGGAGGACAGGCGGAGGACGGACAGGAGGACAGACGCTTCTCCACGTACAGCTGCAGTATTTTTTCCCTAATATAAGTTGCCCAGGACAGTAACAGTTACTACGTTACTTTTGTTTGGTCATGTAATGTTGCTTTGTGGGACATTTCTCAGTATTTAGTTGAGTGAAGGACCTGTGCAGTTATCAGACTGTCAGACCAACACCCCTCGCTCCGCGCCTCCGGATTATCCGTTCACACTGGGACGGCTCACCAATAATGCGGCCCTGATACTACCATAACATACCGCCGGTGGGACCCGCCGTCAGCAGGACGGAGAGGGTTGGCTGCGGCGGCGCGGCCACATTATGCCGGTGGGGAGCTGCGGCTCCTAAAGAGGTGACGGTACACGTCATGTTAATGACATCGGTGTTTCCCCAGGTGTTCCCCAGGTTTTCCCCTTGTCTATCTAAACCCCAGGACAGTTTATAATCATATGGATGCTGTTATAATGTGTAGTGATTGAGATCCTGACCCACCAAACATCCGGGATAGTGACGGAGTGAGGTTTTTCGCGCTAAATGACATTATTATAAATAATCCCCATCAGTAAACAGGACGCTGTCTGACTCTGTCACTCGCGGGGACGGAGGCTGTTTTCCGGGGGGAAAGTTCCCTGAAGTCTCGGTCAGGAGAGCTGGCGGTCGCGGGTGATTTATTTTCGTCACAAACACTCGGTGAGTCAAAGTCTTTGCCGGTGACAAACGCTGTTTTCTGAGCAGAAATGAGGAGAAGTCGGATAGGACAGGCGGAGGACGTACGCTTCTCCACATACAGCTGTGGTATTTGTTTTCCTCATATAAGTTCCCAAAGACAGTTACAGTTACTACGTTACTTTTGTACAGTCATGTAACGTTGCTTTGTGAGACATGTCTCTGTATTTAGTTGAGTGAAGGACCTGTGCAGTTATCAGACTGTCAGACCGACACGCCCTCGCTGCACGCCTCCGGATTATCCGTTCACACTGGGACGGCTCACCAATAATGCGGCCCTGATACTACCACCACATACCGCCGGTGGGACCCGCTGTCAGCAGGACAGAGAGGGTCGGCTGGGGCAGCCACATTATGCCGGTGGCACCCGCTGTCAGCGGGACGGAGAGGGTCGGCTGCATCGGCCACATAAGGCCGGTGGCACCTGCTGTCAGCGGGACGGAGAAAGTCGGCTGCGGCGGCCACATAAGGCCGGTGGCACTTGCTGTCAGCGGGAGGAGAGGATGCAAGCCGGGGACGGAGAGGATCGGTTCGGCCCCAGTGACCAGTGTCAACGGACTCTGCAGAAATCCAGACTTTACCTGGTGACAGTTGCTGAAACGATCAGGGGTAAAGTGGACACTGCAGAGACGGGTGTTGGTGGTGATGTTTAACTCCCCACGTTACGTTAGCTCCTCTTGACAAAATTGATCCACTGTTTCCTTACGTTGTCATCCGAAGGAAACTTAAATAAGCTAACAGCGGCATCACCCTGCACACTGTGGCATCCAGGAAAGATGCAGAGCGATGTGGAGGAGACATGACTGTTTAGCTGACTGGTTGGCTGGTTAGCTAGCTGCAAACTATTGTAAGCAATGCTATCCAAGACTGGAGAGTTAGTGGGAGAACCGCTGAAGGTGACGCGCTGAACGCATTTATACCACTTCCGCAGCAGTGCGGGGTTTATGCAAATCATGGCCGCGTTACGTAACGCGGCCATGATTTCTGACCCGCCCATTAAATCCTGAACACAGAAATGTTGAAAAACAGTTTGTGAGCCTAGCTCCAAAATAAAATTCTAAATGATCGAATGGCTTTTACATGTTTTAAGTAAACACATTTATGACCTGTTTAATGTGTTTAGAAGAAAATGGCTGATTTTGCTTAACACTGACTTTAACATTTACATCATTCAGTGCAGTGTAGCAGAACCTAGCTGACCACTGTGACAAGTAGGGATGTCCCAATCAGGTTTTTTTGACCCTGATCCCGATCCGAGTCCTTTAATATTTAGTATCTACTGATATTGAGTCCCAATCCGATACTTAGCCTTGAATTGAAACTCTCGCCAAAATGCAACCTAGGCTTTTTTTGTGAATGTATATGAGCCAAACCTTTGTGTAAAAGCATAATTATGACGAAAGAGGCACTTTTAAGATTTACCATATTTTCGTTTTCGGCTCAAACTCATTTTCAATGGGAGTGCATGGGGCACTTTTACACTATCATCAAAATCGCTTTTTTTAAAACAGTAAGAAGGCTCGACACATCATGAAACTTTGCTCGTAGTATCACCAGGGTCTCTACACTTAGCTCAACTGAACCACATACATTCTACCCAGACGTGTCGATCCCTGAGTACGTCTGGGCTGCCATGACGATGGCTAGAGGAAGAAGCTACTGCTAATGTGAGTTGTTCAAAAACTTTCTTTTTAGTAAACTCTGTGTACACAAACAATGTTCTCAATGCTCGTGTTCATGTGCAGAGACCCTGGTGATACTACGAGCAAAGTTTTGTGCTCCCATTGAAAATGAGTTTGAGCCAAAAATGAAAATACGGTCTTAAAAAAAAGCAAGAGTTTCACTTTAACTAATATTTTCCTGGATAATACAGCTGCAGCTTAATAGTTTTTTTTTATTTTGATGAAACAAAGTAAATACTTTCATATGTCTCTTTCTTATTCTGCATATGCTATTCCAACATTGGCCTCCACCTTCCTTGTGTTAGCAGGTGAGTCTGTGACGCTGCACTTTGACAGCAGACCCTCGTGTACAGCCAGCTGAAGTGTGTGTGAGACGCAGCCCACACTTGGTACCTCCATATCATTCACTGCTTTTTATATATTCCTTACGTTGTCATGTAAAATGACGTGGACACGTTGCTTGTCTATTTCACACATATTCAGCATCTCCTTGATTGCCTGTTTTACATGCTTTGCTGTATGAGACCCACGAAACTGGTGCGCATACCGACACGTTGTAACTCGAAAGTGGAGTCAATGTAATGTAATGCCGAGATGGTAGGGCATATCGGGGATTCAAAAGCCCTGATCCTCTACCACGGAGATGAGTTGGTTATCCAGAGCGATTAATCAATTACCTTCTCTGTAATATTTTTGTCCATGTCGCTATCTCGAGGATATTTCTCTTTCCTTTTGAAAGTATCTGCGAGTGTTTGTTGCATCGGTGTCTTTGCCTATGTTGCTGAGTGAACTTCTTTTATTCTTTGAGTGTTTGTTTTTTATTTGCCGCGGCAAATGTGTAGCATTAAATGGAGCTTTTTTGTTACCCCCTCATGAACCGGTCGTATTGCAGATGTTACATGTTGCCGTTGGACTACTTTCGCTTTTAAAATTTTGGATGTAAAAAAATAAAATAAAAAATAAAATCGGGCTTGGTTCCATGTTCAAAATTCATGCTGCTTGCATTGTTTCTGTGTGGAGTTGAGATGGTCTGACTCTGTACCACCACATAACGGTAGTAAATACTAAGCTGTTATTTTTCCCATTTGTATTGAAATGTTATAGATCTGGTAAAAAAGAATGAGAATGAATATACATATACATATATCCAATCCCTGATCGGGATGTAACATTCGATTCCGATTGAGTCTGAAACCACGTGATCGGCCCTGATTTCCGATCAGGTGATCGGATCGGGACATCCCTAGTGACAACCATGTGTTTGTTAGCAATAATTTGCTGCTTAAAAATGCATTCTAGAGAGTTCACACTAGGGCTGTTAAAATTGCTCCAAAATGACGTTCGAATATCCATCCATTCACATCCATTGTCAACCGCTTATCCAAAATCGGGTCGGGGGGGAAGCAACTTCAGTAGCGAGCCCCAGACTTCCCTTTCACCGGCCACATCGGCTAACTCTGACTGGGGAATCCCCAGGCACTCCCAGGCCAGACAAGAGATATAATCCCTCCACCTGGTCCTAGGTCTACCCCTGGTCTCCTCCCAGTTGGACGTGCCAGGAACACCTCCCGAGGAAGGCGCCCTGGTGGCATCCTCATCAGATGCCCGAACCACCTCAACTGGCTCCTTTCCACGCAGAGGAGCAGTGCTTTACTCCGAGTCCCTCCCGGATGGCTGAGCTTCTCACCCTATCTCTAAGAGAGACCCCAGCCACCCTGCGGAGAAAACCCATTTCGGCCCCAAGTTCTTTCGATCATGACCCATCATTCATGACCATAGGTGAGGGTAGAGACGAAGATTGACTTTGGCTTTGCCTTCTGGCTCAGCTCCCTTTTCGTCACAACCTTGCGGTGAAGCGCATGCAACACCGCACCCGCTGCTCCGACTCTCCGATCGATCTCATGCCCCATCATCCCCTCACTTGTGAACAAAACCCTGAGGTACTTGAACTCCTTCACTTGGGGCAAGGACTCATTTCCCACCCGGAGTAAGCAATCCACCGGTTTCCTACTGAGAACCATGGCCTCAGATTTAGAGGTGCTGATCCTCATCCCTGCCGCTTCACACTCAGCTGCGAACTGATCCAGTGAGCGTTGTAGATCTACAGCCGATGATGCCATCAAGACCACATCATCTGCAAAGAGCAGTGATGCGATCTTCAGGTCACCGACCTGTAACCCCTCCACACCACGACTGCGCCTCGAAATCCTGTCCATGTAAAGGCAAAGCCCTGGCGGAGGCCAACACCCACTTGGAACAAGTCCGACTTACTTCCGAGTACACGCATGCAGCTCTCGCTTTTAGAATATAGGGATTGGATGGCCCTGAGAAGGGACCCCCTCACACCATACTCCCACAGCACCTCCTACAGAACATCCCGGGGGACCCGGTCATACGCCTTCTCCAGATCCACAAAACATATGTGGACTGGGACCGGGATTGTACTCCCAGGCCCCTCCAAGACCCCTGGCAGAGTAAAGAGCTGGTCCGTTGTACCATGACCAGGACAGAATCAGCATTGTTCCTCTTCAATCCGAGGTTCGACAATCGGCCGGACCCTCCTTTCCAGCACCTTGGAGTAGACTTTCCCAGGCAGGCTGAGTAGTGTGATACCTCTGTAATTGGCGGGGTGTGAGAGAGGGACCCCCACACCTGTTTGCCACTCCTTCAGCACCGACCCTGACCCCCACGCAATGTTGAAGAGGCGTTTCAACCAAGAATGCGCCTCGACACCCAGAGCCTTCAGCATTTCTGGTGGTATCTCATCGATCCCTGGGGCTTTGCCACTGTGGAGTTGTTTTACTACCACAGTGACTTCACCCGGGGAAATTGGCGACGATACCCCCTCATCCTCCAGCTCTGTCTCCATTACAGAGGGTGGCTGAGTGGGATTCAGGAAGTCACCAAAGTACTCCTTCCACCGCCCTATGACCTCCTCAGTTGAAATCAACAAGGTCCCATCCCTGCTGTACACAGCTTGGATGCGACATACAAGAAAGGTCAGAGCAGACTGTATCTGCTGAGGAAGCTCAGGTCCTTTGGGGTGCAGGTCAGAAGTGCCCCACTCCTGACCTCTTTCTATGATTCTGTGGTGGCATCAGCCATTTTCTATGGAGTAGTCTGCTGGAGCAGCAGCATCTCAACAGCAGACAGGAGACTTGATAAACTTATCAATAAGGCCATGGGGTATTCTGAACCATACTTAGTCTAAGTCTAAGCCTAAGGATAAGATGATGGTTCCCGTTCGAATATTCCCTCTAAAAAAAACACATAGGTTCGAACTATTTGAATATCTATATTTGCGCATTATGTCAATAAAATACGGTACCTCGTGTTGTAAGAGTGGCGTAGCCCTTTTAAGGAATAGGGCAGTGCGTGAGGTGTGCGTAAGGTGTGTGTGGGCGTGCGAGAGTGATGGCGTGTGCGTACGTGCAGACAGTGAATGAATGGGAGAGAAAAGGTGAAGCGAACGGAGTAGCAGTAGTAGCGACAGGAGTAAATTGTACAGTATATGCTGCAGTTGGTTGTGAATAAACGTGACGGCTACCCAAAAGACAGCAAAGCTCCCTGGCATTATTTAACGGCCAGCTTAACACGTGAAAGGGGGTTCACCCCAAAGGTAATCATAAACTTCGGCCCTGGAGAAAATCATCTCCCCTGTGCTTCCCGACCACAGTCCGGGAGCCGAACAGGAATGGTGTAACACTCGGTTCCAATTCTTGACAAAACCCTCTGAAGCCCGTGCCATCAACGATACTGATCGGCCTCATGTCCTTGCATATGAACGAAGCGAGTTTCTCCGTGCACGCCTCTTGTCGTGCTGCAGACAAAGAGCTTGTTGCAGGCGATGAAAAATACGAGTCGAGACGTGGCTGTTTAGTTGGAGTTCCAGACATCAAGGCATGCTCATTTGGGTGCACATTTTCGAGATGTGCCCTAATGTTGCTAGTGGTGGAATGGTCTACTGACCAAAATCCGAAGTATTTCCAAAGGGGGCTTTTTAGGTTTCTTGGAGTCCAAACCATTTTCTCTGCTGCCGAGTTGGGCTGTGAACTTTCTGCCATTACGTTTTTTCTCTCTGCCATCTGCATCTGCCATGGTTTTTGCCATGTCTCACTTTCAGCAGTGAGTGACGCTGTGTAAGTGCGACTCCTGTGACCTGTCCCTGACCCGTCATGCCGTGCGACTACTCGCAAAGCAACCTCTGATGTGTTTTTTTCCACAGTCAAATATTAATTTTCACAATTGAGCTGTTTTTTTTTAAATATTCGAATATATTTTCGAATTTAGAACATTCGTTGACAGTCGTAGTTCACACACAACATTGAAGATTCAAAAGCAAACTTCTTGTTTTGACCCATGTTTTTAAGATATAGTGAGCTGGAAGTATATTTATGCTGAGGGAAACTGTTGTGCAACAGGTACGGTGCAAGCTAGAAAGAGTGCAGATCTATTCGACTAGCAGCATGTGGGTGGTTTGTTCAATTCAATATGAATTCAGTTGTCATTTTACAACCTCATCCTAGCCCCCTAGCCAAAATATTCTTATTATATTAAAAAGGTTAAATCCAGGCTGTTGAGAGGTTTTTTTTATGATAATCAAACCAACAATGGACCTCCAAATGTACCGTCAAGGTGCAGTGTTTTTTTCCTGTACTTGAATATATGTAATGTTGCTTTTTTTTAAATGTCAAAAAACAAATAAATTAAGTGGACCAATAAACATTCCTTTTTTTATTCTGAATTCTGAAGGTCAAATAAAGGGGATGTAAGAGTCTGGCCAGTGCTTCTATGAAAGTAGTTGAATAGACCCTCCCTGAATCCCAGTCTTAAAATCAAAAATATGCACAAAGCCAAAAATTCAAAGAATGCTAACTTTAAGACAAGGTATTACTAATTGTATCGATTTATTTTCCAACCTAAACTTCTTATCTCTGAGAAAACAGACTTCCCACAGGCTTCACACAACTGGAAGAGGGTGTTTGTTAGTGACATGATTCTGTTTAAATCAATCTAAATAAGAAACAATAATAGCTTAAGCATGAATTATTTTTAAAATGAAAGTTAATACTTTGGTCTTCTGCCTCATCACATTGAACTGTTGTGATGACATCATTATGTTATGTTAGGTGCAGTACAATCTGTGGTGACAACGCACTGCGGTGCCAGTGATTGGTGGGAGTAGAGCAAAGAAGCAGGTTGATAGTTGTTGTTATTGAGATGAGAGAATATTCTGAGTGAGCATAGTGTATTTGTGACAGTGAGCAAATTTAGCACTTTAAATATATTACACATAGTGTAAATAAGTTGGAATGTTCAGAAATATTTTGCCAATTTTTCTACTTAGGTTGTTCAGATTTTAGGAATCTAACACATTTGAGGCTACAAGAAATTACCTCCCAATAAGCAGAAATACCAATGTAGGCACAAGCAAACATTTGTATTGCAGGTTGATACATATTCAAAGAGCACAAAAACAATAAAAGAAGATCTATTGGATAGAATTTAAAAAGAAACTTACACAAAATTGATTCAAATAATCTGGATAAAAATATCAGTTATTAAATTTAACATGGGTGTATTAGTCACTTGCATTGATGTAACCACCCTGGTTATGAAGTACTGCAGAGGTATTTGCCACTGTAATTATGTATATATAATGAGACCTGGGCACAGGGTTGGAGATAGAGCCCTGTTCATTCCTATGAAAGCTGCTCAGTGGCGCCTGAAGCTAAAAAAAGCTAAATTCTCCAGCTGTGAAAATACTCGGATCGTCTGTGTGGAGTGGCCCATAAGACATGCGCACTAGAGGCGTATGATGGCTGAGCTAACTTGAATAGAGGTAAAATGATTAATCTCACAGGGGTTGTGACAAATCAAAATAAATATATTCACCTTTCTACAGATGCTTCTTTCACAATGTAAACTTATAAGAAAAAAGGATGTTTAAGGCCCTGGCGCATCACATAATGCATTACGCGGTTTGGTCTCTGTGAAAACTGGCTTTGAAGCTTGAAACTCTTCCTGGTGGCTTGATAGTAATACCAGTGTTCAGCCCAGATTATCTGGTAATGTGAAGGGTTTACAAATCGAGTAAGAAGCCTCCTGAACAGCCAAACAATATCAAACATTTTGGAATCTGGATGATCATGTCTTCTTCCCTATATAAAAACTTTCTTTGATTATGTATCCTAAAGTTGCTCTACAGTCAGGTGTCAATCAAGAGTATGACCTACACTGCAGACTGAAGTGTGGGTTAACACTGACAAACGGGCAGATCAGCATCATATAGACTTGTTTTCTGTACCGCTGGATTATTGTTACTAAGAATCAAAAAGGGGACAGAACATCAGATCACACCACAAGTATAACATCTTGACATGCCTCTCAAGTGACCGCTTGTGATCAAATCTCACTCCCCCCAGCTATTTGAATTAGCTCATGCGTAACTGGAACTACCGTCTGTGTTCTGTGTTCTGTACACAAAGAAAAAAATTCACAATATGATATATTCCGAATTTACAATAAGACCCAAATAATGAAGAATTCTTCACAGACAGCTTGCAACATAGTTTATAAGATTTCTTCTCATTCACCAACTTACAAAATGGAATGATTTTAAAAAGGAGTCTGGGCTATTTCTCTCCCCATACATCTCCTTCCTTAGCTGTGACTGACTTCTGGTAACACATTGCGCTGTAACATTTTCTTCCAACATAGTGAGTAAATGTTGTTAGTTAATGTTAATAATTATAGTAATAAGTTATGTAAATCTGATATGTTGCAAAACATGTTGACACTGAACATATCAGTTAATATTCATTGACCATCCATTAAAAAAAAAATTCAGCTAAATATTCAATCTCTCAATACAATATCCAGTCCTAGTGTCTACAACACAACCCTCCCTGACTTATTTACATGTCTCTGTTGTCCCTGACAGGTACCCAAATAACAAAATAAAGACAAACAAATACAGAGGGCAAACAAGCTTTGTACAGTTACCAGGTGAAGCTGCTGTAAGTGTCATTTTGTTATTTAACTACAGTAAGTGTTAAGTAGCTCTTATGTGTGGTCCGTAAAACAGAAAAGACATTTGCTGTTATCCCTGCGCACATTGCCCAATCAGGACAGAGAACTCAATAAAGAGGTGGTCCTGTCGCCTCGGGGAACATGCAGACAGCAGGATCCTCCTGTTTACTGGCAATGGGAGAACAGTCTAAGATACAAATTCCAGTGGCCCAAACATGCCAGGTGAAGAAAAACGTTTGAAGGAATGAAAGAGGCAAAGAGCTTCCTCCAACAAAATAAAGGGGTCGAGCAAGTGTGGTGAGGTAGAGAGGAGGGCTGGGATTGCTAAGTGCAAAGTGGACAGGAAGTTGGCTAAAACTGCAACATCAGTTACAGCAGCTTTAACACTTTGATCCTGCTCAGTCTCCAGATTAGAAAGTGAAGGACCAGCAGAGGAGGATGCAGCCTGACAGGAAACCAACGCCTACCATACTGTCCTTGAACTGACCATGAAAAATATCTTATTGTCCCAGAAGAACAGAAACAGAAAAGCAGCTGCAACCTTTTGTTGTCCCAAAAAGCTTCATGTCTCCAAATAGTCACAATATTAGGATTAGACTGAGGCTGATACCTTAGTGTCAAAAAAGAATCTATGAAATACTGCATGTGACGCACTGAAAGACAATAATATCCTAGGTATTACAAAAGCAGTGTACAAACACTGGATTTCCTCAATGCTTGAGTTGATAATGGTGATATCCTGCTGATATAGATACCATAAGCACTTTTCACCAAGGTCAGATTTCCTTCTATCTGCTGTCAACAATCCACAGGTTGAGTCAGCAGCTGGAAGCATGTTCATATTCTTTCAACCTAAAAAGCTATATAAACCTGTAGCTTGCAGTTTTATAGTAAATGGTGCTCCCTTTTTGACACATCCTGAAATCCTGAGTTACACTTAAAGTGAAACTCTCGCCAAAATGCAACCTAGGCTTTTTTTGTGAATGTATATGAGTCAAACCTTCTTGTAAAAGCATAATTACGACGAAAGAGGCACTTTTAAGATTGATCGTATTTTCATTTTTCGGCTCAAACTCATTTTCAATGGGAGTGCATGGGGCACTTCTACGCTAGCATCAAAATCACTGTTTTTAGACACAACATGAAACTTTGCTCGTAGTATCCCCAGGGTCTCTACACCTGAACACAAGCATTGAGAACATTGTTTGTGTACACTGAGTTTACTAAAAAGAAAGTTTTTGCACAACTCATGTTAGCAGTAACTTCTTCCTCTAGCCGTCGACATGACAGCCCAGGCGTACTCGGGGATCGACACGTCTGGGTAGAATGTATGTGGTTCAGTTGAGCTATGTGTAGAGACCCTGGTGATACAACGAGCAAAGTTTCATGTTGTGTCGAGCCTTCTTAGTGTTTTAAAAATAGCGATTTTGATGCTAGCATAAAAGTGCCCCATGCACTCCCATTGAAAATGAGTTTGAGCCGAAGACGAAAATATGGTCAATCTTAAAAGTGCCTCTTTTGTCGTAATTTTGCTTTTACACAAAGGTTTGACTATATACATTCACAAAAAAAGCCTAGGTGCATTTTGGTGGGAGTTTCACTTTAAAGCCACGTGGGCTGTGAACTCTATTTTGTGTTGGTTTATTGTTGTAACCAGGGTTCTAAATTAACACCCGCCAACCCGCCAAATGCGGGTTAAAAATCATTTTGGCGGGTGTTAATAAAAACTTACTAGCCATTATGGCCGGTGATGCATGAGGCAATCATGTCAGTCAGAGCCGCTCTACTGTTCTCGCTCCCTGGGCAGTACTGACTACATTTCCCATGAACACTGTCGTGATGCTACGTAATGACGTATAAGACGCCCATTGGCTGCGCGCAGACAGTGCAACCAACCAGCGCGAGCTCCCCCGTCAAAACATTGTAAGCATGGCGAAACGGCTGCCCACGGCTCCGTCTTCGTCGGCGAAAAAACTGAGAAACTCGACATTTACCCCTCAGTACAGAGCCGAGCAGTTCCCGTACGACTTTTGTGTGTCAGGTGAACTGTTGTTTTGCAAAGAAGCAGACCTGAGAAATCATAATTAAAGGTGTAATGCGTGAGAGTTAGCCACCTGTCCGATTCATATTATGGGCATATAATACCAGAGTGACTGCTAACAGTAGCTGCTGTTAGCTAGTTTGCCCCATTAGCCACAGCCCTCTTAGCTGACTCTGCCTGGGCTGGGAGCTCAGAGGACAGCAGGAGGGTTGGTGTTTTCACTGCTGGCTGGTTAGTATGCTAAGTTGACATAACGTTACGAGTATAATTTCTCATTTTGTTGGTCATCTTTGCTAATTTTTTTAATATTTACAACTTAAATTTGCAGAACAATGTTGGTATGCAAACATGTCCTGGATCTGCCTGAGAGCTTACCATGTTTTTATTCAATGAAACCCATAAAAACACAAAATATACTACTGTATGCAGACATGATGAAGTCAAAATGTTTTTGATGCACTTTACTGTACTGTACGGTACAGTATTGAGGAAATATGTTTGTCACCTCAATTAATTGAAGGTAATTTCTATTTATTTTGTGTACATTTTAGTCATTTACATTAAAAACGCAGTTTTTGGTAGTATAATAAGGATAAAAGTTAAAAAAAAATCGGGTTTTCCAAAAATTAGAACGGAAAAAACAGATTTTGGGAAAAAATAAAATGGAATTGGGAAAAAAGAAAACGGTTTTTATAGGGCCCTAGAGAAGAGGAAGGAGGCAGGGGATGAGATTGAGAATATCAACAACAACAACAACAAGTTCAATGCCAAATGGCTGACGGGTCGTGAATGGCTTGTGTTTGACCACGATAATGTCGTCATGTTTTTCACTAGGGATGCACCGATCCGATATTAAGATCGGATATCGGCTCCGATATTGACAAAACGGCTGGATCGGGGATCGGTAAAATGAAAAAGATCCACCAGCCGATCCAATTTTTTTTTCTTTTGCCGTCGCAGCACATCCTACGTCATTCGTCAAGCGTCAGTGTGTCGCATGCTGGAAGAGCGCAAGTTGTTGTTTGACCAACTCTTTATTAGTTTATTCTCAGGTTCAGCTGCTATGTTTATTTTGTATTCCTGTTTGCAGGACGTTACACGTACTCACGTCACATTTCTCCGCTGATTAGCTAGTAGCCCCGCCATCAGCTGTTAGCCTCACCGGTCAGCTGTTAGCTTAGCAACACTAACTTTCAAACCGACGTACTCAATACTATGTGGGCTGTCCATCGTTGCTCCGTTGGTCCTCCCTCCACCACAACCTCAGGGTTATTCACCGCCGGGCTGCTTTGTATCCTCCTCTGCTGCTGCGGTCTCCCCGGCTCGCAGCGATGCTGGATGGTCGCCCCCGCTGTGTGCACGGAGCCTCCAGACACTAGTTTGTTTACAGACGGTGCTACTGACTTCGGTGCTAGTGTTCCCTCCGTGCTGACTGACAGGCGCTCCATTCATTCTTTGATTTATTTGTTCCGCTTTGTTACGTGTGTCCTTGGGTACCCTGACAGGCGCTATATAAATTAAATGTATTATTATTATTATTATTATTATTATTATTATTATTATTATTATTATTAATGTTACACATGTTTACAATGTTGGTAACTGTTTGATTATTTTGTCCTAGTTAGGAAAGTCTGGTGCCTTTAGTCCCTTTCACATGGTGGAAGGTATACAGTTCATTATTAATTCAACAATGGTATCGGATCGGTATCGGGTATCGGCCGATACGCTCAGTCCAGGTATCAGTATCGGATTGGATCGGAAAAAACTGGATTGGTGCATCTCTATTTTTCACTGGAAAAAATTTGGCTAGTGGAAATTCTGATTGGCTGGTAACTTTAGAAAGTTACCAGCCAAATTGGCTGGTAATCAAAAAAGTTAATTTAGAACCCTGGTTGTAACCATTATCGAAGGGGATGTTGCATTCCTTGAGGTGAGCTGTATTTCTCAACAATATACTGAATAACTTAAAATGCTTAATGATTTTCCATTCTATTGCTAGAGCATGGTTTTTGGGCAGCCAACCTTAGAACGCTATGGTCTCTCAATTTATGATCATGTGGTATGTAGCCTCAGTGTTGCCGTTACAGCACAGTGGTTTAGCGTGAGAATTGCTTGGGCTGAGTGAGAACATAAGACTGAAGATGAAACTGTGTGCAAAATTTTAATCAATGTGAAGGTGTTATTGAATTAATCTACCTTTTGTCAGCTTTCATACAAACATTTTCCAGCATTTTAGTTAATTATATGAATACTCCATATATAACTCCATGGATACCCGGATGCATACCTGCAAACTTGTCGCTTTTCGGCGACAATCGTGCCTGCAATCGTTGTGGAAGGTTATCTGATGTTTTCAGTGTTTCCCCCATATGCATTCTGCTGTGGGATTTTCAGCGCTGCCGCAAAAAAAAAGACGTGATGTTTGTAGGTTTAATATCAGGGGCGAATGGCGAATTTAAGTTGCACACAGTGAAAGCACTTCACCCTAAGTTGTCTTGAAATCTATTATTATTGACATTACTGCTATTTGTATAATTTCTACAAGTCACCGTTTAAGCTGAGTGACTGAAATCCTCGTCATCCTATTCAAAGGCTGCAACAGGCGACTCATCGAACCAGGGTGAAGTTAGTTTCAGGTCAGCTCACCTCCCAGAGCCGCGCTGAATCGCTGGAGACTGATTTAGGGACCGTCATTAAATTACTTAGCATAAATATATTAATACAAAATAATTGCAGTATTTTCGATATCTTCCATGTCATGTGACCAAGTGACTCCAAACCAGCAGCAGATAGTATTAGTAAACTGGATGAATGGGTCACACCTCTTTTTATTGTATTTTAGTGCTTTCTCTATTTTATATGAATATTAATATGCAGAAATTGTGATTTTTTTTCTGATGTGGCCCACTGACTTCTGAAATAGATTCTGTTTCCATAAAAAATATATAATAATAAAGAAAATAATGGTAAAAAAGTTCTCTAATGCTCAAGAGGTTAACAAAAAAAATGTAAAGAGATCATCATCGGTCACCTTTTTTACTCTGAGGAGTTTGCAGGTCTGCGGATGCGAGAGGACGCTGGCGTGAATATCGCCGCTTCTCGATCCGTGACAAAACAGCTTTTTTCTGTTAAAAGAAGAAAGCCAAGTTGTCTTTACAATCTCTGAGGCTGTGCTACTATTTGAAGCCTGCACGACTTAAGAATTGGCTCCATGGACATGGACACACCTTTCTCTGCTGATCAGCTGTTAGCCCCGCTGATCAGCTGTTAGCCTCACCAATCAGCTGTTAGCATAGCAACGCTAACTTATAAGCAGAAGTACTCGATGCTCTGTGGGCTGTCCATCACTGCTCCGCTGGTCCTCCCTCCACCCCAACCTCTGGGTTGTTCACCACCTGGCTCCGTTGTCGCTCTCCTCTGCTGCGATGGTCTCTCCCGGTTCGCGCCGATGTTGGATGGTCGCTGCTCCGCCATTGCTGATGCGGTCTTGGGGTGTTCAGTGCGGGAGCTCCTGGACTTCTGCTGTCGCTTCATCCCGGGCTCCGTCGCTGGGACTGGATCTCTGGGTCTCCTGCGTCACCCCCGCTGTGTGCACGGGGCCTCCAGACGGAAGTTCGCTTCTGGACGGAGGGTGCTGTTCCCTGCGGTGCTGGTGGCAGTATTGACGGCGGTGTTGACGTGGTGCGGCTGTTCCCTCCGTGCTGACTGACAGGCACTCTGTTTATTTTTTGTTTTGTTTGTTTTGATATATGTTTGTTCCTGAAAGGCGCTATATAAATTATTATTATTATTATTATTATTATTATTATTATTATTATTATTATTATTATTATTAATGCACATTTGTGTAGACTGTTAATGGGTGGAAAACTGCAGATAAGATTGTCCAATAAATCTGTTCAGGGAAAAACGACTGTGTTGAAAATAGCTCACTGCATTATATTCAAGGTAGACTCCAAATTCTTTCCCATGTATCTCACAGTGTTGAGCACATGGAGAAAGCATTAGGCCTTAATGCACTCTCTAATGACTCTATAGGCCTGTGCTCCTACTTTGGAAATTCTCTTGTGTTCAAGACTTCTTTGCTTCCTGAGCAATTATCAGTGGCTTTGCTTTTGTACAAGTTCATTTCAAAGTAACGTTGGCATGCCAGTGTTCCACAAAGGCCTGTAAAATCTGGAACTCAGTGACCTTTGACCTTGGTACTGGCTGGCATGACAGCAACATATTATTAAGTCTTAAGTCATCCACACAAAATTACATTAAAGAGAATGAATGTGGCAGAAAACACAAAGTAGACCGAGTCAAAGTGAGTTTGAATTTTTTCATGTTGAATTCTTACAGGCTTTTTAAGATGGAATTTTGGGAATCCAACGTAATTTCATTTTATTATTATACTGGAAAAGTTTCAAAGTAAAAATGTGCAACATTTAAACCACTCTGACTAAAAAAAATGTTTTGACCATCTTCTTTTCTTGTAAGGTGGTACTGGAATAAGTGCATGCAAAACATATAGTTTTATAGGGCTCTATCTTGCACTAAGCGCAATTGACTTTGTACACTGGCGCTTGTGTAATTCCTATTTTGCATTCGGCGCACATTGGAATTTTCCCTCCACAGACGCACGTCCTTAAATTAGGGAATGACTTTGTGCTCTCGGGGGCGGTTCAGCGAAAAGAGGAGGCGTATTCCGGCGCAAACGTTCACTGGTCCTTTTTTGCCGTTTTAGAAAACACTTCCGCAACAGACCAGGAAAAATCTAGTCTAAAGTCAGTGGCGCTTATTCAGATGCTATTTTAAGGGCGCATACTTGGCCATAATGTAGCGTGTGCTCAACATGCATACACTTTGCTTCTCTCATCTACAAGGAAGCAGTTCCCGTTTTTGCAAACCATACTAAAAAAGTTGAAAAGATTTAAACAGAAGAACTAATTCTTTTTCCCTCTGATATGCGACGCGCCCGCCGTAGCCGTGAGGTTTCCAGGAGTGGCAATGCGCGATGTGCTCCTAGTGGAGCGGGTGGACGGAGATGGAGTTGGGGATGGAGGAGGAAGGGGCACAACAGGAGCAGTTGGTGCGTTTGGAGACTTGAGGCGATGCGCCTGAGAGGCAGCAGCAACATCGCCACCTGGTCAAGACGGGCATTAATACCTTGTCGCATCCTAGACAGTGCGGTCCGGTCTGACAATGCTGCCACGGCGTGTAGTGGGTCTGGATCCTCTGCACCTTGGTGTTTGCGCTGCTCCGTCATCAGCTGGCCATTGCGCACTGCTCGGCCCGTGCGCACTGCTCCCAAGGCCTGGTGTGATGTCATGGGGATGCCAGCTTTAGAAACAATTATGGCAATTTCCTCCCACGCCCGTTTAACCAAAGCTAATTTGGATTGTTTTTCCCCCATCCCCATACAATGCCACTTCTCTGTCTTTTACAGCCCTGACAAGAACGTCGGTCTCCTCGGCTATGAACCGCTCCTGGCGTGCGCCTGGCAAATTCGCCATTATAATAGCAATCCGCCATGGAACAAGCGCGCCTGCTTTTAAAGGGAATGTGAGATGACGCTCTGATTGGTTTATTGCACGTTACGCCCAAACCACACCTATGACTAATGTAGCTACTTCAGACCAACCCATTTTAGATTTGCGTCGGGCGCAAGAGTCATTTATCCCGCCAGCATAATAGCAACAGCGCCTGAGATTCGCCCACAAAGCTACTTGCGCTTTGCGTTTGATACTTGCATTTCAGATCGTTAAGATAGAGCCCATAGTGTTGCTGGAGGGGGGTTGTTGTTCTGGATCTGAAAAAATGGCTAAAAATGAATGGCTAATAATTGACATCAGAAGGGAGTTTCTAGCAGCGGATTAAATGAGGCAGACAGATTGGAGGCTGTGAGTGTAAGTAGAAAATGAGCTGATGAATTCAACCTCAGTAGCAGAACATTTTGAAATAAAGCAGAGCCAATGGAAGTCGAATAACGTTGAAGCACACAGCAAAATTAAGCAAATAAAGCGAACTTTGTGTGTGTGTGTGTGTGTGTGTGTGTGTGTGTGTGTGTGTGTGTGTATTCATAGGCAACACTGTGTATTGTTTGAAGGTTTTCAATAAGGGATTCACATTTGGTTTGTCTTGGCATTTTTCTTACACATGTGCTGGCGCAGCTTGACTCAGTTTGACTTGGCCTGTCACAGATTTGCATCTCCATCAGAACTGCTTGAATGTATTTTAACTGATCATGAGCTTATGCTGAGTCCAAGACATTTAAAATAAGAGGTCTGATCCATGGCTGTGACTGGTGGTCAAAGGAGTGGCTGTAAACACTAATCTTCCCTGCAGTATTTAGAAAAACAGCTTCTAACATAGCTCCGCTACTTTGGTGGTAAACACATCTAGTTCCCTACTATTCTTCACAATAAATGTCTCCCATTTTTTTGTTGATGAAAATAGCTTTCATAATGAAACAGTAAACGCTGCGGTCGTGAACACTTGTTCATAAAAGTGACCACAATATGAAATTTGTGCTTTTGAGCAGCAACTAGTAAAACCATGCAGTGACTATCTTGCCTCTCAGTCAAGGTTGAGTTACAGCCAGACACGTGCACACATAGGGCCCATAGGGTGCTTGAGCCCCTGCCCTTTTTGCGTCGTATTAAAAAGTCCCCTTTTTGTGTGTTTTTTTTAATGAATAAATACATTCCTGTTGTGCATAGGGATGTAAAAAAAATGGCGGTATAAAAACGCCATGGTTATTTACCGTATGCATTTCCTCGTAATATGGTGTTGTGTATGTGTGTTTCTCTCTCCGCTGCGGCTCTGCTCTGTCTCTCTCAGAGGAGAGAGAGAGAGAAAGAGAGGGATGGAGAGAGAGAAAGAGAGGGAGAGAGAGAGAGAGAAGCAGCTGCCTCATCGAGAACTCCACCAAGCACGTAGATGAAATGTGACAGTGGAACAACTTGAACCTTTGTGAGTTAAAAATCCATTAAAGTCCGTGTAAAGCAAAAATAAATTTGTGTGATGAGTTTGTCATACCACAGAAACATGTGTCATTGACCACTGAGCCAAATTTGAAAGATTAAAAAAATTGCCAAGTATATAAAATTAGGTCTCAAAATCCTGGAAAAACAAGCACTTCTCTCTGCTCTGAAACGCTGGGGGCGTGTCAGTTAGAGGCGCTGGAGCCACGCCCACGCAGGAGGGGAGCTGCCTCCGTGTACTGCAGGAGGACCTAACCTATTTTTTTTTTTTGTATGAAAATCTTTATTTAACATTTGCAAAAGTACAGACAATCAGATATAGCAGGCACTGAGTGATAAGACAAGATACAAAATGAATAAAAAATATATCTCTTGATAAAATAATACATGTAATTGGAATAGAATATTTCTTATTTTGGGGTAAGTGAAAATGACTAAGTATTGTAGCGTCCGTTCACTTTTCTTATTTGGCATCAGTTTTAAGGTGTCTATGTAAAGAATAAACTCATTTGTGAAGACATTAAAGTTTGGGAGGGACTTGGAAAATTTACTCTTATGGATGTGGAATTTACCTATTAAAATCATGAGGTTTATTGTGGAGCAAATTGATTTGTCGTTATATTCGAATTTTGAAATAATATCTTTGGGTCTTATTGTTACATATTGTTTAGTTTTGTGGAGGACCTAACCTACAGTAACAATGGAAGCTACTAGCAGCGTCATCGATGGACCCAGCCGGACCCGTTTGAGCCATCAGAGCCAGTAACTGACTCTCAGTCAGACACTGATAGTGCTCAGCCTCGTTCCTCACAGGCCATGTTTTACATTACACACAAACATAACACCCCAGTCTACATATAACTCCTTGTCATAGCTATATTGGTGCACATATAAATATAATATGTGGATTATCATTGTGCTGTCAGATGGACTCGGGACTCAGGGACTCAGGCCAAATCATGTCATGATTAAATGCAATAACATCTGCTAACATTACATGGGCATGACAGGATGCACGATGTAAAATCACCTTCAGGATTGGCACCTTCAGCAAAATGCATTTAATTGCCCGTGCACGTTGTGTCCGAGCCGGCCGGGCGACACATTAACCAGGGTTCTCCCCAGACGGTGGAACAGCGGCGCTGCGACGCTATACTCATCCTCAATGTTAGCTGCTTTACAGTGGGTGTTTGTGGGCTGCAGCGATCTTGTAAAAAAAAAAAAAAAAGCGCCCGCCTCTGGCGGTGACGAGCGTCCGACCGTTCTCTGGCTGATGGCGATAACGACCGGGATAACGACCAGGTCGGGCTCGGACAGAGAATCTAAAGTCTGGCCGGTGGCGGGGATGAGAGCACCTGTTGTCGGCAGGACGGTTGCAGTGACGGTGACGGTACACGTCATGTTAATGACGTCGGTGTTTCCCCAGGTGTTCCCTGAAGGTGTTCCCCTTGTCTACCTACACCTGCGGACAGTTTGTAATCATATAGATGCTGTTATAATGTGTAGTGATCTAGATTCTGACCCACCAAACATCCTGGACAGTGACGGAGTGAAGTTTTTCGCGCTTAATTGCATAATTATACATAATCACCATCAGTAAACAGGACGCTGTCTGACTCTGTCACTCGCGGGGACGGAGGCTGTTTTCTGGGGGAAAGTTCCCTGAAGTCTCGGTCAGGAGGGCTGGCAGTCGCGGGTGATTTATTTTCATCACAAACACTCGGTGAGTTAAAGTCTTTGCCGGTGACAGACGCTGTTTTCTGAGCAGAAATGTGATGAGGAGTCGGGAGGACAGGCGGAGGACGGACAGGAGGACGGACGCTTCTCCCCATACAGCTGCGGTATTTGTTTTCCTCATATAAGTTGCTAAAGACGGTTACAGTTACTAATTGTTTTGTCCGGTCCTGTACATTGCTTTGTGGGACATTTCTCTGTATTTAGTTGAGTGAGGGACCTGTGCAGTTATCAGACTGTCAGACCGACACGCCCTCGCTCCGCGCCTCCGGATTATCCGTTCACACTGGGACGGCTCACCAATAATGCTCCACATACCGCCGGTGGGACCCGCCGTCAGCGGGACGGAGAGGGTCGGCTGCGGCGGCGCAGCAACATTATGCCGGTGGGACCCACCGTCAGCGGGACGGAGAGGGTCGGCTGCGGCGGCGCAGCAACATTATGCCGGTGGGACCCACCGTCAGCGGGACGGAGAGGGTCGGCTGCGGCCACATAAGGCCGGTAGCACGCGCCATCAGCGGGTCGAGGGGGGCCGGGGGCGGCCACATAAGGCCGTTGGCACTTGCTGTCGGCGGGAGGAGAGGCGGAGGACGGACAGGAGGACAGACGCTTCTCCACATACAGCTGCGGTATTTGTTTTACTCATATAAGTTGCTAAAGACGGCTACAGTTACTATATTTTTGTCCGGTCCTGTACGTTGCTTTGTGGGACATTTCTCTGTATTTAGTTGAGTGAGGGACCTGTGCAGTTATCAGACTGTCAGACCGACACGCCCTCGCTCCGCGCCTCCGGATTATCCGTTCACACCGGGACGGCTCACCAATAATGCTCCACATACCGCCGGTGGGACCCGCCGTCAGCGGGACGGAGAGGGTCGGCTGCGGCGGCGCAGCAACATTATGCCGGTGGGACCCGCCGTCAGCGGGACGGAGAGGGTCGGCTGCGGCGGCGCGGCCACATTATGTCGGTGGGACCCGCCGTCAGCGGGACGGAGAGGGTCGGCTGCGGCGGCGCAGCAACATTATGCCGGTGGGACCCACCGTCAGCGGGACAGAGAGGGTCGGCTGCGGCCACATAAGGCCGGTAGCACGCGCCATCAGCGGGTCGAGGGGGGCCGGGGGCGGCCACATAAGGCCGTTGGCACTTGCTGTCGGCGGGAGGAGAGGATGCAAGCCAGGACGGAGAGGATCGGTTCGGCCCCAGTGACCAGCCTAAACAGACTCTGCAGAAATCCAGACTTTACCTGGTGACAGTTGCTGAAACGATCAGGGGTAAAGTGGGCACTGCAGAGACGGTGTTGGTGGTGATGTTTAACTCCCCACCAGTGGCGTGCACAGACTTTTTGAAGGGCAGGGGCAAAAAGAAAAAAAGGGCACATACAGCGCGTTCTCGCCACTGAAGAGGGCACTAAGTTCCGTGTGTTGCCGAGGGCACTTTAGACATTGAGGTATCTGGATGACAACACATTCAGATTTTTGAGTTTACTTAGTTTAGACTGAACCATAGTCAATTGTTTCTCCTTATGTAAGTCAAGGAATGCAGACAGAGTGAGACCCACAGCCCCCAGGGGTCTAGAGTGGTTTTCCAACTGTGTCAGTGTGAAAGGTTAGCCATCATAAAGTACTAAACCTGAGGTC
This sequence comes from Diplodus puntazzo, assembly GCA_963678695.2. Lineage (NCBI taxonomy): Eukaryota > Metazoa > Chordata > Actinopteri > Spariformes > Sparidae > Diplodus > Diplodus puntazzo. Next base: position 165,057 of record OZ023168.1, on the reverse strand, counting down.
GACCCGTACGCCAAATGGTGAGAGATGCCCAAACGTTTATGTTCCCGTAGAAGGATAGAGGGGTCAATTTGGGGAGAAGACCTTAGGTTGACCACATCCAAGCTAGATGAGTTATCGAGAGAAGCAGGGAGACAGGTCAACTCCTCTTTTTGTTTATTGGCTAATTTCCCAAAGATGACCAATTAGAAGAAGTGGGCAGGTACTGGAGTAGGGTCTCTAAAAACCCTTGCACAGGAAGAGACAGGAGGGTGGTATTTGGTGCATCTCCAAAGAGTTGGATTTCCAAGAGAGCAGAGGGCAAAGCATTTTGGCATGGCTATTGCCATAGATTGGAGAAAATCAGAATGCGGCCGCTTCTGATCCGGACGCAGGGCTCAAGGTCTGTTTCAATAAAGATTGCTCTACTATTCCACCAGCCTGCCTCCACAGAATTCTTTTATCAACATACTACACACCGACACCTTAGAGGACGAAAGCCCAGAAACCACAACAGGTTTATATGTTATACAAATGCGCATTATATAGCCTTAAAACAGATTAACTAGACAGACTACTCAAGTTAATTGGTAGTTAGGATCAGCATCCACGAGAGCTGTGTAGATTCAACATTGGACTGTGAAGAACACACAGAGACATGGATGTATAAAGGAAATAAAACCCTGGGGGGTCTGGGGGTCGTCCCCCAGAACATTTTCAATTAAGTAGATGCCATTTCCTGTATTCTAGTGCATTTTAACACCAAATTAGCACCAGATAATCCAAACTGGTTCTGTGAGATATAGTTCTGGCTCAATATAGATCAAAAAGGGGCCCAACATAAAAGTCATTGCAACAGTTGTGTTTCATAGTATGTCTTGATCTTAATAGTCTTCTGGAGTCTAGTGTGTCTTCTTCACCCAATAGGGCTCTGTGATAAAAACAAAGGGAACAATACACATTTAAATATTGTCAAATATCTGACAACTCAAAAGAAACAAACTATGATGAAGCATGGACATACAGTGGCTTGCAAAAGTATTCACCCCCCTTGAACTTTCCACATTTTGTCATGTTACAACCACAAATGTAAATGTATTTTAATGGGGTTTTATGTGATAGACCAACACAAAATTGTGCATAATTGTGAAGTGGAAGGAAAATGATACATGGTTTTTAAACATTTTTAAAAATAAAAAAACAGAAAAGTGTGGTGTGCAAAAGTATTCACCCCCTGAGTCAATACTTTGTAGAACCACCTTTCCCTGCAATGACAGCTGCAAGTCTTTGCTCATTCCTTCTTGCAAAATAGCTCAAGTTTAGTCTGATTGGATGGAGAGTGTCTGTGAACAGCAATTTTCAAGTCTTGCCAAAGATTCTCACTTGGATTTAGATCTTGACTGTGACCGGGCCATTCACACATGAATATTCTTTGATCTAAACCATTCCATTGTAGCTCTGGCTGTATGTTTAGGCTCGTTGTCCTGCTGGAAGGTGAACCTCCGCCCCAGTCTCAAGTCTATTACAGACTCTAACAGGTTTTCTTCCAAGATTGTCCTGTATTTGGCTCCATCCATCTTCCCATCCAATGGATTGAACAGTGCTCTGTGAGATGTTCAAAGCTTAGGATACTTTTTCATATTCTAACCGTGCTTTATTAAACTTCTCCACAACTTCATCCCTGACCTGTCCGGTTGGGCTTGATGATGCTGTTTGTTCAACAATGTTCTCTAGCAAACCTCTGAGGCCTTCACAGATCAGCTGTATTTACACTGAGATTAGATTACAAACAGGTGGACTCCATTTACTAATTAGGTGACTTCTGAAGGCAATTGGTTGCACTGGATTTTATTTAAGTGTATCAGAGTAAAGTGGGTCATACACTTTTGCACACCACACTTTTCAGTTTTCTATTTTTAAAGATGTTTGAAAAACACTTTGTGTTCGTCTATCACATGAAATCTCATTAATATACAATTGAGTTTGTGGTTGCAACGTGACAAAATGTGGAAAAGTTCAAGGGGGGTGAACACTTTTGCAAGCCTCTGTATATGTTTCCAACCGAGCTGTGCACTTGAAAAAGGCATTTTAAAGAAAAGCATTTTCAAATATTAAAATAGAATAAAAAAATCCCAAATGCTTAGCCTGGCGGGGGGTCAACTTAAACCTGGCGGAAATCCTGAAATGCAATGCTAACCCAATGCTTCATTTTACTGGCTAGCTTTAAAAAGCTATTCCCGTAAGACTTAGCTAGGCTAGCTCCTCATCCTAGGCTTAAACATGTGATAGGCATCTCTACCTAATAATAGCACTTCCAGGCTACATACACTAGTATTTAGTAATGCAAAATTGCTAACTTAATAGACAGCTTGCTATATCAGCTACCTACTTCACACAACAGTAGGATGCCGGGTTGCACCTCAGTCAGTATTAAGTCCCCACTGACATGTGAGCATTTGAGAGAGAGTGTGTCTAAAATTGAATACTTAAATGGATGGAATGGACTTATTTTAACAACGGGAATGTGTTCTTAAAACTTAAGTTACCATCTATCTAGCTGCTATCAATTTATTCCATTATTTACTAAATACAATGAATCTAAATGACCTAGCCTAAATTGTAAATTGAAAACAAAATCTAGAAAGTTTTTTTAGCCCGCTTGCAAAAAACAAATAAAAAAAATACATTTAAAAAAAACAGAACATATGGGCTAATGGCCATACAAAGTGTATTGAACATAAACAGGGTTTAAAATGACTCTGGGAAAGCTTGCATGCCTTAATTGGAATCAATATTCTCCATCCAATGGCAGCGCAATGGCAGAGAGAACTTGTGTTTTACCAACCACAAGGGCAATTAAGCATGAGTTCATACCACCGATCACTAGAGGGCAGGTTATCATGTTTTGCCAACCAGGAGTGCGCTTAAACTTGTTTTAACCACCCAAGAGAGCAATTAAGTGTTTTATTTTCACCAAAGAGGACAGTTTAGTGTGTTTTGCCAATGAGGAGGGCACTTAAAGACGCCCTTTTGCCACCCACATAGATAGTTTATATTTTAACCAGCCAAGAGGGCAGTTAAGTGTGTTTTGCCAACCAGGAAGCACGTATTTTTTCCTCCAAGAGGGCACTTTAGCACGCGTTTTTTGCCTCCCAAGAGGGCACTTTAGCACAATTTTTTTGCCTCCCAAGAGGGCACATTAGCACGCATTTTTGAGAAGGCAGTTGTATTTTGCCAACCAGGTGGGACCTTTAGCACGCGTTTTTGCCTCCCAAGAGGGCACTTTAGCACACGTTTTTGCCTCCTAAGAGGGCACTTTAGCACACGTTTTTGCCACCCAAGAGGGCAGTTTATCATGTTTTAACCAGCCAAAGGGGCAGTTTAGTGTGTTTTTTACCTCCCAAGAAGGCACTTTAGCACACGTTTTTGCCTCCCAAGAGGGCAGTTTATCATGTTTTAACCAGCCAAGGTGGCAGTTTAGTGTGTTTTTTCCACCCAAGAGGGCACTTTAGCGCGCATTTTTCAACAACTGGGCCACAAGGGGGGGCGACCGCCCCCCCTGCCCCCCTCCTGTGCACATCACTGCTCCCCACAGTAACGTTAGCTCCTCTTGACAAAATCGATCCACCGTTTCTTTACGTTGTCATCTGAAGGAAACTTAAATAAGCTAACAGCGCCATCACCCTGCACACTGTGGCATCCAGGAAAGGTGCAGGAGCGATGAGGAGGAAATGTGACTGTTTAGCTGACTGGTTGGCTGGTTAGCTAGCTGCAAACTATTGTAAGCAATGCTATCCGAGACTGAAGAGCGAGTGGGAGAACCGCCGAAGCTGATGCGCTGCACATATTTATACCACTTCTGCAGCAGGGCGGGGTTTATGCAAATCATGGCCGCGTTACGTAAAGCGGCCATGATTTCTGACCCGCCCATTTAATCCTGAACACAGAAATGTTGAAAAACAGTTTGTGAGCCTAGCTCCAAAATTAAATTCTAAATGGTCGAATGGCTTTTACATGTTTTAAGTAAACACATTTATGACCTGTTTAATGTGTTTAGAAGAAAATGGCTGATTTTGCTTTACACGGACTTTAATCATCACTTCCCAATATCTCATGTAAAAATATCTGCGGGGAGTGATGAGGTCAGAGCCTAGACGGCAAACTCTTACATGTTCTGCTTTGTAATAAACATTTCAAACGTGAGTTGTCTGACTGAACTATCAATTTAGAGCATTAAATTACCATGTGATAACATAAACTACAATTTTTTAGCATTATCTTCTAACTTCCATGTTTGAACAGAATAGAATAGATACACTTTACTGTCTGTCCCAACAGTGACAAAAATTGTCCTTTGACATGGCTCAGCAATACACGATTCACATTTAAAATACACAAAACGGGACTGCCAAAACAGCAGCTGATGTTATATACCCTATAAACACGTAATAGTGCTCATAACCTCGTCATCCTGTCTATGTATGCATGGGTGTGTAAATCAGTAATATATGTTACTGCATTAAATGGAGCCAATGATAAACATTGTTAAAATTCAGTATTGAGTATGGGAAAAAATAAACAAATTCTGCATAAATCCTTTTTAAAATATGAAATGTCACGTGTTAAGTTCCTTTACATGTAACGTTTCTTCAATTATATTATTACTGTTATTATAATGATTTACATAAATATGTATTTTCTGTGCAATCATGTTTTGTCCCTTGTCTTGAAAATCAGTGCACATAAATCTGAACATGCTGCTGACATTAGACATATCTTGCTATGATCCATGAATGTCACCAGGGATGTCCCGATCCGATCACGTGATCGGAAATCGGGGCGATCACATGGTTTCAGACTCGATCGGAATCGGACTTTATATTCCGATCAGGGATCTTGTGCGGCCCTAAACTTTAATGACTGTCGGTCAGTGTACGAACTATGCCGCGGCTTTCGGGGGGCTCACTTATTAGGGGGGACGGACTGACGGAAGGACGGACGGACGGACGACGACTACAACGCTTGCGCGTGCCTCAGAGTGAGGACTTACTCAAAACACATCCATTATTACAAGCCTGTACGTCTAAATGCCTTATGTCAGCACATATAAGCACATATCACATTCAACCTCCACACACGCATCAAATCTAAATCAAAACCAAAACATGCCAGTCTGGCTACAAGGAACCAAGTCCGTATGAACACCTCTGAAATACTATAACACGCATCAACAGTGCCGGTCAGAAAGAGCTGCAAACAGAATAAAACGTGTTGTTTTAATATATATTATTAATTGTTCAAATAAAATGTTTCCTAATCCAATAAGTTATTTTTAATCGTTAATGTTCGTGTTCTGAGTTTTTCTATTAAAATCTTGTGTAAATGCAATAATTACGGTTTACTATGTGCGATGATATGAGTCATGACTATTGATAAATGTATAATTAAACTTGTTAAAATGTACATTTTAAAATAAAGTAATACTATTCTATTTCAGTGTTATTTCGTTTTTTGAAAAAACATCATGACACGATGAATGCATTCATCACTCAACTTGGTATTTACATGAGAGATCATAGTTTAAAATCTAGCGGTCAGAATGACCGTTTACGGCTGTTCTAGTAGTGTTGAATTCGGGCGCTTCTAGTGTTTAAGAGATTTATTTCTTTGCATAAGCAAAATACTTTTTGTCAATGAGGATCATCTCTCTCACCGCTGTCCGCGGCACTGAACTAAAGAAGCCCTGACGCGTCACTACCTGCCAAGTCTAACGTAATAGTTACTACATTTGTGGGAAATCGCATGTTACGTTTGTAGAAGGCAGCGGCTATTACGTTTGTGGGTTTATTACATTAAATGCTGCAGATTTGTATTACCTTTATGGTTTATTACGTTTGAGGACATTATTATGTTGGCGAGCATTACATGCTGCCTACAGAGATCCGATCCTCAGCAACATCATATAGCCTACAACACAGTGCTAACAATGAATAATAACATTTATACAGGTTAGCTCTTACCGCTTGGCGCAAACTCTGTCTCAAGCTGGTGTAAATGGATTCCGGATCTGTGCCTTGTATCAGTTCTGTGATGTCTAAAAATACATTTTCCACGTCTCCTTTCCCACTCACATCACACATAATGAGGTATTATCTCCACTGCTACCTGGTCCAGGTTGCCGGGAGAGAGAGGCAGGTGGAGTCACCGTCATCAGCGGTCTCTGAGCTGTCTTTAACTCCATCTCCAGCCTCTGTCGGCTCGTCAGTTATCAACTGCGGTCAAGCCAGCCGTCAATCCGTTCTTCGTGGTCAACTCAGCCACACAAAAAAATTGACTGTACAAGTACTCTCAGCAGTACGGTAAATGCGGAGTAAAAGCGTAGGGACTTCCGGTTTTCACAATAAAGGTATTGAGAATAATAACGTACATATCGAAGCTGGATGTAAGATAAAATATGTAACATTAAAGTGTTTGATGCGGCCTTAATGAATAAGAAACACCGACTGTCATTTTTTTAAACTGCACCAATGTGGAGAAATGCCAAAATAAAAGTCCCATATTTATATCTACAGATTGCATGTTTTCTTGCGTTTGACCTACTGTAAAAATACTCTGCTGAATAATTCCTGTCTATGGGAGGTATATGTGACTTTTACAACTGCACTTGATATCAAGCATTTTTACTGCAGCAATGAGGAGAAATTCAAGTATGAAAGTCCCATAGTCATACATGCAAATTGCACATATTTCACTTACTGTAAAAACACTTTGGTCAATAATTCCTGCCTATGGTTGGTAAATTTGACTTTTTCACATACAACACTACACCTACACTTCATATCAAGCAATTTTACTGCGGCAATGTGGAGAAATTCAATTATAAAAGTCCTATATTCATACATGCAAATTGCACATATTTCACTTACTGTAAATTCACTTTGGTCAATAATTCCTGCCTATGGTTGGTATATTTGACTCCTACACATACAACACTACAACCACAGTTGATATCAAGCATTGTTACTGCAGCAATGTGGAGAAATTCAAGTATAAAAGACCCATATTTATACTCGAAAATTGCACATATTTGACTTACTGTAAAAACACTTTGGTCAATAATTCCTGCCTATGGTTGGTATATTTGACTCCTACACATACAACACTACAACCACAGTTGATATCAAGCATGGTTACTGCAGCAATGTGGAGAAATTCAAGTATAAAAGTCCTATATTCATACATGCAAATTGCACATATTTGACTTACTGTAAAAACACTTTGGTCAATGATTCCTGCATGTGGATGGTATATTTGACTTCTACACATACAACACTATAATCACAGTTGATATCAAGCATTTTTACTGCAGCAATGTGGAGAAATTCAAGTATAAAATACCAATATTGACACATGCAAATTGCACATATTTGACTTACTGTAGAAACACTTTGCTCAGTAATTCCTGCATGTGGATGGTATATTTGACTTCTACACATACAACACTACAACCACAGTTGATATCAAGCATTTTTACTGCAGCAATGAGGAGAAATTCAAGTATAAAAGTCCCATATTTATACTTGAAAATTGCACATATTTGACTTACTGTAAATACACTTTGCTCTGTAATTCCTGCCTATGGATGGTATATTTGACTCCTACACATACAACACTACAACCACAGTTGATATCAAGCATTTTTACTGCAGCAATGTGGAGAAATTCAAGTATAAAATACCCATATTTATACTCGAAAATTGCACATATTTGACTTACTGTAAAAACACTTTGCTTAGTAATTCCTGCCTATGGATGGTATATTTGACTCCTACACATACAACACTACAACCACAGTTGATATCAAGCATTTTTACTGCAGCAATGTGGAGAAATTCAAGTATAAAAGTCCTATATTCATACATGCAAATTGCACATATTTGACTTACTGTAAAAACACTTTGGTCAATGATTCCTGCATGTGGATGGTATATTTGACTTCTACACGTACAACACTACACCTACACTTCATATCAAGCATTTTTACTGCAGCAATGTGGAGAAATTCAAGTATAAAATACCAATATTGACACATGCAAATTGCACATATTTGACTTACTGTAAAAACACTTTGGTCAATAATTCCTGCCTATGGATGGTATATTTGACTTCTACACATACAACACTACACCTACACTTCATATCAAGCATTTTTACTGCAGCAATGAGGAGAAATTCAAGTATAAAAGTCCCATATTTATACTCGAAAATTGCACACATTTGACTCACTGTAAATACACTTTGCTCAGTAATTCCTGCCTATGGTTGCTATATTTGACTCCTACACATACAACACTACACCTACACTTCATATCAAGCATGGTTACTGCAGCAATGTGGAGAAATTCAAGTATAAAAGTCCTATATTCATACATGCAAATTGCACATATTTGACTTACTGTAGAAACACTTTGCTCAGTAATTCCTGCATGTGGATGGTATATTTGACTTCTACACATACAACACTACAACCACAGTTGATATCAAGCATTTTTACTGCAGCAATGAGGAGAAATTCAAGTATAAAAGTCCCATATTTATACTCGAAAATTGCACATATTTGACTTACTGTAAATACACTTTGCTCTGTAATTCCTGCCTATGGATGGTATATTTGACTCCTACACATACAATACTACAACCACAGTTGATATCAAGCATTTTTACTGCAGCAATGTGGAGAAATTCAAGTATAAAATACCCATATTTATACTCGAAAATTGCACATATTTGACTTACTGTAAAAACACTTTGCTCAGTAATTCCTGCCTATGGATGGTATATTTGACTCCTACACATACAACACTACAACCACAGTTGATATCAAGCATTGTTACTGCAGCAATGAGGAGAAATTCAAGTATAAAAGTCCCATATTTATACTCGAAAATTGCACATATTTGACTTACTGTAAAAACACTTTGCTCTGTAATTCCTGCCTATGGATGGTATATTTGACTCCTACACATACAACACTACAACCACAGTTGATATCAAGCATTGTTACTGCAGCAATGTGGGGAAATTTAAAAATAAATGTCACATATTTATACCTGGAGATTGCATATTGCCCCATATTGGAGTTACTGTAAATTGACTTCGCTCAATAATTCCTGGATATGGATTCAGATTCAGATGTAGATTCTGTTTCAGAAGACTTTATTAATCCCCAGGGGGAATTTTTTTTTTTTTCCAGTGCTCCATGAAAAATACAAATAGAAACACAGCCTGAACGTAAACAAGAGATAAATCTTAAGATATAAATGAAACACTAAAATAGAAAATTAAATATATAAAATAAAATAGTAAAGAAGACATTGAAATTAAATATAATAAAATATTAAAGTTGACACTTAAATAAAACAATATAAAATAATACATTAAAGCACACAATTAAAAAATAATAATTAAATAGTAAAGTAGAAAATCTGATATATACAATATACAATGAAAGGGTTGTAGTGTTACAAAAGAAATGTGAATGAGCAGTTATATTGTTTGCTGTTTTTTCTAAATAGCCAAATCAGTCCAATGATCAGAGGGAGGAGCGGGTGGTATATTTGACCTCTACAACAAATCCTACACAATCCTATTTTTTTACTCTTCACACAACATGCAATTCCAGTCCACATTCTTCTTCTTTTGCAGCTCTGCCGTGTCCATTTGTATGCACTGTATGTGGAACCACCTGCAACAGCTGTCACACTGAATCTGTAAAAGGGGGAACATAATTACTTTTAAATGCCAAACACTAATTTACCTACTTTGTCTTCCTCATATTTGTCTTTCAAATACTTAATTAGAGGAGACACAATGAAGACATGCGATTGAGGAAAGCTATAGGAAAAAAGTTAGCATAATGAAAAGCACCCACTGTGTGTGTGTGTGTGTGCGTGTGTGCATGAGTATGGGCATGATCTTACCCCCTGGCTCTGGTCTTCACACCTTTACTATCGAACACTAACACTCCCCATCATGTCATCAACCAGCAGTATATATTATTGGGTTCTTCACCTCCTTGTTGCCAGTTGCTCGATCCTCTTTACTCAATCCAAAACTTGCTCAGTAATTGCTTGCTCCTGGCTCTGCTAGTATTTCTGCTAACAGATTTGTGTTTCCGCTTCAGGATCATTCTTACCTGCATGTCTGCCTGCCTAAGTAGTCTCCATTTCATTTGCCCATGCCAGGAACACCCTGTCATTATCCCCACTTCCAAAACACTCAGCTCCACTCTGCCATTTCCCATCCAAACCTGCACTGCCATTACCCTCCTCCTTTGTCCCCAGAGTCTCTTCCTTGCAATTTACCCCTTATCTTTATCAGTGAAACTACCATTCAGACACTGCTACAGATTCCGTACAGCATTTCGTTTCCCCTCCACACAACAAAATAACTTAATATATAACTCATATAAAATGATATCTCAATTATATGCATTATTATGTTGGCACATAGGACAGTAAAACATGAACTCTTGGTCCAGGCCTTTTTAAAAATTCCTTTTTTTTCTCTCCACCTTCATTTACTGTCATCACTCTCTAACGCTCAGTTTAGATAAAATGCTTAAATTTGCTGATAGAGAGGGAGTTAACTAATCCTTACCCAATCAGTGAAGGAAGGCCCTGGAGCAGGTGGTTTCGTTGCTGCACACATAGCACAGCTGGTTTCTGTGTTAAACACTAATACAGAAATGCAAATTTTAGATCTTGAACACTACATTAACACATTTACTGTACAAAAAGCTTTCACATACCTGAGGCTTTCAGTATTTGCAGAGCAAAATGTTTGCGCTGCACTGCCATTTCTTTTTTTGCTGTTCTAAAAGTCATGATTGGAGGTTGTGGAAAGGCCTCCATGACTGCCTTCGCCATCTAAATAATGACACAATATGTTATGCATATTTAAGTACTACATAGTAACATGTTAAGACTTAACATGATACCTGTACTCCAAAGATTTTTCTCTTGAATTTTAATCTTACCATGGCGACTATGACACCACAACTGCTGCTGTCCCTTTGGACTGGGTGGTGCATAACAGCCCCTTTCAGTTTTATGTCCACCCAGTCTGTTTTGCTGTGGCAGATCCTCCTCATTTTGAAGTAGTCTCTGTGTGTAAAGGATGATAGTGTTGACCACAGCTTTATGGATTGGTTATTGAAAGACTGAAAAACATGTTGCACTATATAAAGACATTGCATGATGTAATGGGTCATCTCCAAAAGTGCCTTATGCCATTTTTGGCTTGATACGACATCCTGCTATGCATAAATATCAGTATACTTATAAATATAAGTATTTCTGTGCACATTTCTCAATGATCCATACATGCTTTTGCTCTATTGTGGCACACATTACTCCTCTCACTACTGCTGTACATTTGTAATGTGCCCATCAGTTTAACTAATTTAAGGTTGAGATGATTTCTGTTCAGTCCTTAAATTATTGATTTTGGTGTTCTGGTTAATGAGCTCAGGCCCCTGGTACATTATACATTTGTTTGGGTCCCACATCCCAAAGTTTGTAGCCTCCGTTTAAACATAATACCTAAAGTGAGTGTTTAAAAATGATGTTGACAATTGCTGACTGACATGTTGGCATTTAAAGTCTACTTGAGGACATGTACTGCACATGATGTGGCAAGGGAAGGAACTGTCATTTATCAAACAAATGTTCAAGCAGAATATTTTCCCTTATGTCTCGTCCTTGCATCTTAAATGTGAGTGACTGACATGTGAGGAAAACATCGAAGTCAGTTCAACATTGATCAAATTGCTTATCTGGAACTTGCATGTACATTATTCTGTAACACATTTCGCATGCATTTTTCCCTGTGTTATTACCACTAGTAACAAACAAAAAAAGATTTAAGGTAGTTATGCTGATTAGCTGAAAGACAATAAGTACCGGAATTTTTGCGCAGCATCGTCCGACTCCCCCTGCTCATTGGCATTGGTTGCTGGATCAACCAAATACACGCTGCCCTCTACTGCATTGATGTACTGTAAGCATAGGAAACACAAGAAATATAAATTAAAATGTACATACATCATCTAGCAAATAATTTAACACTATTATATTATACAAATGTATACCAACCAGGAACTGCCAATGTACATTTCCGATATTGACAAATGAAACAATGGCTTTGTAGCTGTCAAAGTTGACCTGTAACACAAAACATACAGTTAAGATAGTCACATAAACATCTTTCCTTCGCTGACGTTTAGACACACACACACACACACACACACACACACACACACACACACACACACACACACACACACACACACACACACACACACACACAGACTTACCTTGGACAAACTGTTTCTTCTGATTTGTTCTCTTTTACCAAAGAGGATCACACCGGCAGTGTAATGATTTAGGATGTAAATGGTATTTCCCAAATTATTGTTAATGGCTGTGTCATGAAGGAGGCACTCGATGATCTTAACAGATGGTGGAGATCAAGACAGACAGTTTATCAGCAGTGACATTCAATTGCATTTCTAAACACTATAGACAGGCTTAATATGTTGCTCTTTAAAAAAAGGCGGGGTAAAATACCACATGGGCTATTAACAAATGTGAGTGTAGAGAGACTCATTTGCTTAAATATGTTTTTCAGTCATTTTTGGGCAAATACAGATATGGCAAATACACAATATGAAGATGACATTCATCATAGCATGCAGAGAGTCTGCACCATTACTGTAGAACAATTGTGAGAGCCCTTGAAGCTGCGTTACACACTAATAAAACTTACAGTACCTCTTTTTGAACGTATGTAGCTCTTGTCCATCTTATAATTATTGTAAATACATATCCACTGTAGATGCATTTACACCTAAACACCTTTACAAAGACACATATGTCAAAGACTAAGAATAAAATGCTGCCTTTATGGGTTGGCAATTGTAATCACTAAAAGGAATCTAACTATCATATGCTTTTAATTACTTAGTATTTCTCATTTTGTCTTTAGATGTGAAGTTGATTTCTCTTCTCATTATGAATACATACCTCGCCTGTAAGCCACTGGTGAGGTTTTAGGGATTTGAGTTCGCTGTGGTGTATGAGGAAGCTGTTTCCTCTTACCTGAGAGGGCACCACAGAAACAACCACCTCTGTGGTCATACCTTTCCACAATGCAGCAAGCTGAGGGTAAAAAAAGTAATTGTTCAAAATGGGACACTAAAATAAAATTATTGAGTGATGACAACTTAAACATAGGCGTTTTCATAACACAATATCAGGTTGTTTTTGTAATCAACATCAACAACATCAAAGTGTTTGATTTGTACTTCATGCCAGAGTTTTTTCAGTTACTTACCGTCTTTGACATCCTTTTTATCAAAAAAATTAATATCTTTCACTTCCCTGTCTTTTCCATTTGGATTCAGCAATCTATTCCATGTTAGCATGGAAGTAGTTGTTTCCTCATGTAAATTTACTAACAAGTTTTAAAATATCACTTGTATGTCATAGGACTAACAACTAAAATTGGCTCAACTATTGTTGCAGGCACCCTCCAGAGGTTCATCTCAGGACCTGAGAAAGAACAATAGAGGGTGCTATAGAATACTATCTCCCTATTATGTATTTAGCTGTGCATTTATGTATGGATGACATTTGGGGATTTACTCACTACAAAGTGCAATATATATATATATATATATAAATATATATATATAGTTTAATAATGTTTTGGTTTAAATGTTTAATGTTAGTGTCCATACCTGTAATAGAGTATTCTATGTAACTGAAATGGTTATTACCTGTGCTTCCTCCTCGTGAAGCTCAGTCTTCTCCAAAGTTGAAGGTTTCGGAGATGTGCCCTTGTCTTGAGGATGCTATTTTTAAATATAATGTTATCATAAATAAAACGTCATGTCAGGGTTTAATCATCATCATGTTCAAATATGCATAGGTAATTGCATGCTAAAAATAAAAAAAATATACTAAACATACATATCTGTATGTGTATATATATAATATCTCACCTGTAGTTGGACTGTGGCAGGTGGTGGCATGTCCTCGTCCTCACTAGAAGAAAGTATTTCCTTGCATGCTCTTTCCATTTCCTTCACTGTTTTTTTGTCGTTGTTTACAAGATGAAGTGTTAACGGTGGGGAGTTTGGGTTTTTCTGCTGGCAGTACTGTTTTATTGTTCTTACTATGATGTCCGCACATAACGGCAGTGGAAAGTTGAAAATTCCAGAACTTAATGCTGGAATGGCAACAGAACGCAAGTTTTGCTGTTCTGCGATTGTGAGTAGACTTAGTACAGCCTTCCTCAAAAGGGGTTTTGCCATTCCAATCATTTTACGTGTGGGATTACTCCGCAGACAGGGTCCCACCACATGAATGATTTTATGACACGGCAGTTTTCCTGCTGTCGTGACAAGAGCTTCTCCAGTTTGTAACGGTCCCTTTTGTGAAATGTAGTGGTTACTTTCGGCCTGGATTTCTGGTCCACCAGAATCACACAATGCCTTCGCAAGGCCCCCGTTGTGTCCCAGATTGGAATTGGCAGCATTCACAACGGCATCAACTTCAAAGTCAGTCAAGTCAGCTTTCCAAACTGACAATGTGACATTGTTGGAAAGCTGCGTTGACAGTCTCTTGCGCTTGGTCATTTTGTCCGCTGCTCCATCATCCTCCTAGTGTTATAACATTTTTGTTAGTCATGATTCACAAGACAATCTCATAAGAAAATATTTTTCAAACATATACATAGTAATGATAGGTGACTTTAGAGTATTCATGGCTTGAAAGTCAACATGTTGACAGGTGTCACAGCTGGTGTGATCATCACTACATGTTCTTTGGTTACCTTTGCTTTGTGGCTCTTGAACACAAATGCCTTTGAAAGAGGGGTCACATAACGTCCTCTTCGCTTCTGTTTCCTCTGCTTCCAGCGTTCAAGGTCAACTCTGTGTTTCTTTTTTCAGGAGAGAGTAGGTATGATTACTGTACACTGCACAATTTAAGGTTTCAAGGTTAGAGTAGTAGATACTAAAACATTTAACATACCATGTGTATCATGATCTGTAATAAATGGCTAAAGAACAGATGAATACTTCAAAATTACATTTTGGGTGACACCTTAGACTGCTATACATATGTACTTTTTAAAAAGACTAATTACATGCATTTTATGATGTAGCACATGTATTTTTTTTGCCAGAAATAAATAAGACAAGATTATTTCCCTTTTAGATATACTTGGAAATCAGTGTTTGTTGTTTACCCTCTTAATCGAATGCAGAGAGTCCTTATATTCCCTTAAAAGGGCATTTTGGGTCATGCGATATGCCTGCACAAAGTCGTCAAGCCTTGTGAAAGTGCGACTTTGTAAGCGGACCCTTTTAAGGTCCCACTGGCTCTTCTCCATGACCCCTTGCGTCCGGTTGTCCTTTGTGAAGTTCTTTTATGACCCAAAATTCAAAACAAAACGTAACTTATTATATAGTTATTATTGTTATTATTGTATCAACTCAATACGTGCTCCCTGTACATAACAGAAACACACTTGTCATACATTAATAACTGAACTGATTGATTTTACCTGCGTTCTTTTGTTTGAATGTATTGTGTATCTTTTCTTTAGCCTTTCGTACAAAGGGCCTGTACCATGGCGGCTCAGGTCACCTGGCAAATGAAATACATTACATTATGTAGTATCCATGACAGGAATAGTGACAGATCAATGACACGTATAAAGAAAAAAAAGGGAATGAAAATGCAGAGGATAAACTCACCTAGCATGATACTTGACCACAGAGCAGCATGGGGTAGAAAGTACTTCTGTAGTGAATGCACAAATGTTGGGCAAAAGTAAACATTTGGTTCACCATTTTGTTCCAGAAGTCCATCATCTATGACTTGCTCAAAGTGCCTTTGGAATGGTGTTGGTCCCACATCATTCTGGAAGATATAATATAGCAGAATTGGTTTGTTGTGGTGTGGAGTACCAAAAAGGCAATGATGTTATTTTCTTAACATTGTAGTTTTAACAGAGGAATTTTAGTATTCTTGTTGATTACCTTGTACATTCACAATGACTCAAGTAACATAAAACAAAAACACATACTGTTTATTCAATTAAACGTCATAACCATGACACAACCAATGCCAACATTCAAAAATCAAAAACTGACTGTTCAAGCTTCTAGCTGTTTTTTGATTATTAACTGTTTTTAAACTTTCATTTATTAGCACAGAACTTGACAATACTAAGCCAAAAATACTGACACCTGCCCTTGTTAGTAAAAGCAACAGTTCCCCATCATAAATATTACTTCTTTCATCATACATTTTCAGTCATAGAGGAAAATGCTATGCGCTATTTATAAAATTGATTACCTACCGCAAAGTTTTCCTCCTCTATTCCTCTCTCGTCTATTTCAGGGGGTCCAGCTCTGGTCAGAAGAGTTTGCAGGTTGCGAAAGTGTTTTTCAACCTCCTGCCCGCTGCATGAGCTTGAGAACACCACAGTAGTGCTGCGGACAATGTCGTCAAGCTCATTGAGTGTGGTGGCTTGTGTCATCAGCCCAAAGACATGCATAGCCAGGTGGTAGTGTTTGTTAGCACTGTTGAAAAAAGTAAATATATGCTAAAAGTTGAAGACATTTGAACATCTTACCATGTCAAACAGAAATACACATAACCACTTACTGCTTCCGGCAAAGGTCCTTTGCATTCTTCATTATGTGGCTGAGGCATCGGTGTAGAACTGGAATTTGGTAGGCGTCCCTCTGTCCTTGTCCAGTGACGATGTCAAAGTACACTGACAGAAGTTCTCGCAGACTCATTCCGCAAAAGTTCTGCGCTATGGACTCCATGAGGACCAGAGATCCATCACATAAGTACATGACACACCTTTTCTTGACATGCCGTCCGTGGCATCTGATGCAGTCTGTCATGAATGACCCCAGGAAAAATGACACGGATGCTGTTGTGTGGTCACAGGTGACAAATGTGGCCACGGGGACTGGCGACCCACCTTTGAAAGGATGTCTGACCACCATTTCATAAATATAAAACGGTGGACTTTCCCCCTTTGCCTTTTTAATTATGCTCCCTGTTGCATCAATGTACACTATGTCCTCCTTTGCCCTTTCAGCAAAAAGCTGAATGGTCTCCAGAGACCACAGCATTACTCCCTTTGGGTAAAGGAGCACCTTTTGGATAACACCCCCTCCTTCCTGATGCTCGTCCTCAATGATCTTCTGGAGGCTGATCATGTCATTCTTGTGTCTGCGTAGTTTCTTCCTCGCACTCCAAGAAATTGTCTTAAGGACACCCGGGGTTGGTGCTTCATCCCTGCACCCGGAGTCCATCACAGTCTCATCAAGTTCACCAAGCTTTTCCAGGTACAGAGAACGGGGGAGTTTTGAAGTCAATGCTTTTGCAATGACTTCCCTTTCTGTACCACGGACAGGCCTCCTTTTCAATTCATCACGATCGTGTCTGATACAGTCTCCCTGGAAGGTCACCATTGCTTTCAGTGAAGTTTCACTGTGCACCTTCACATCCGCACATACACAACAGTCATCAAATACACAGTACCCAAGACATTTGAAGACTGGGGTGTCTCTTAATGATTTAAAAGACTTGAGCGAGTGGCCTCTAAATGCAAAACTACAATAGGGATTAAGTGTGCGAATCCCTTTTGAGATGACACTTGTCCACAGGGATGTCTTGAACCTATTTTTACGTTGTGTCTTTCGAAGACATGCCCAGTCATCTGCTGAGATGAAAAAAAAGCATGGCTGCTGGGGCAATTTCTTGATAAAAAATACAGTATCTGAATCTTCTTCATTACCTGAAGAGGATGTGTGATTGTTTGATTTGTCTGATTGACTGAATGTGCTTTGGTCGTCTGGAGGAGGAGAAGGAGGACTGAAGGTGCCATGTTCATCTGAAGGGGGTTGAGGACTCAAAGTGCTGCCCTCCTCCAGAGGAGGAGAATGACTGAGAAGGCTTTTGACAACCGGAAGAGGTGAAGAACCCAAGGTGCTGCTGACAACTTTAGGAGAAGTTGGAGGAGGAGGTGGAGGAGGAGCAGGACTGGATGTGCTTCTGTCCAGTGGAGGAAGACGACGAGGACTTAATGTGCTGCTGTCCACTTGAGGAGGAGGAAGAGTGTTGCTGCTGTCGAATTGAGGAAGAGAACTTAAGGTGCTACTGTCCACCGGAAGAGGGGCAGGACCCAAAGTGTTGCTGGCAGGAGGAGGGGGAGGAGGAGCAGGAGGAGGAGCAGGAGCAGGAGGAGGAGGAGGAGCAGGAGCAGGAGGAGGAGCAGGAGCAGAAGGAGGAGCAGGAGCAGGAGGAGTAGGAGCAGGAGGAGGAGGAGGACTGGATGTGCCACTGTCCAATGGAGGAAGAGGAGGAGGACTGGATGTGCCACTGTCCAATGGAGGAAGAGGAGGAGGACTGGATGTGCTGCTGGCAAATGGCGGAGGAGGACTCAGGGTGCTGCCGCCATCAGGTGGACTCTTTCCTCTCAGGCCCTTGTTCAGCAAATAACAAGGCCAAAGATGAATGATATCTTCAGTAAAGCACACTCTTCAAATATATAAAGACGTAACCACACATTAATTCATGCTTAGCTGACTTCAGGGACATTACAAATGGCAATACTAACAATAATGAAATTGTTAATAATAGTAATAGTTAATGATAATTATAGTATAATAATAAATATTATTATTAACCATTCAAAATGTAATCTAATAAACTACAAAGACAGGTGGCTGAAAATAGTAAAGAAATGTCAACAGAGTCTTGAATCCAAATTAACTGAAAAAACTACAAATATGTTACATTACAAATATGTAAAATGCAGAACATTACCTTTTGATGTTTGAAGTACACCTGTTTAAGTCTCACCCTATTCATTTGTACATTAGGGATTCTTATATCAAGGCATACATCCCCCCAGAAGCCTTCAGCTGAACAGGTTTTTTCATCAGCAACGGACACACCAGCTGATGCCCTTAGCCTGCCAATGCTTGATAGTATTTCATCTGCAGTTTTGTTTATTTTCCTGGACTTTAGGACACAGAACAAAAAGGGATTTATTAAGAAAACATTATTATTAGAAAGCATAATGTGTGGAAGAAGATAAAGATCTTGTTTTGACACTAGAATTGATTAACACTTACCCGTCCAAATGTAGAGAAAACAAAGAGTCTGTATGTTACAAAAAAAACACAAGGTAAGACGCAAAATAAATAAAATAGTCATTGAAAAAAGTGAGTCAGATTTAGACTCCAATCAACGTTTATGTGTGAAAACGTCCAAATGACGGAGTAATGCATTCTCTGAAATGGAAAAGTTGTTGTGTAACATTTGACATTTTTTGAGTACTGGAGATTAGTAAGGGGGGATAAGAGATCAACAGTATAAATACCAGAGATAAATATTGTGCTTCGGCGAGCTGCCAATTCTAATCAGTTCATTTGTGTTATGGTTTAGAAAATTAGGATGAAAGTATATGAATATTAGTTAAGCTATGTCTCAACTATGTTTAATAAATTGTTGCAATACTTTTTGGGTTGAGCCCATTTGTTACACAGATTTGCAAATATTATCGTGCTGTTTTTATTGTTGATGTTCACAACGGGTTATTGTGAGGGTTAAGTTAAACTTTAAAAAATAGTACTGTATCACACATTGAAAATATAGGAGTGAAAAATACATATATATATATATATATATATATATATATATATATATGTATATATATATATATATACATATATGTATAAATATAAATAAATATATACATATACATATATATCTATATATTTACATATTTGTGTATGTGTGTGTGTATATATATGTGTGTGTGTGTGTGTGTGTGTGTGTATGTACACACACACACACACACACACACACACATACATATCAAGTTTCTCCCGGGACGGTGGAACAGCGGCGCTGCGCCGCTATACTGCCAGCTCAGCGCTACTACACTCATTGAACGGATGTTTGTGGGCTGCCGCGGTGACGAGCGCCCGTCCAACCGTCCGTCCCGCGGCTGAAGGCTCCTCGCCGTCAGCCGCGGCTATATGTGTGTGTATATGTATATACACACATACACATATATACATATATATATATATATATATATATATATATATATATATATATATATATATATATTCATATTTATATTAATATTTATATAACGGAAAATGGCCATGCATGTTTTTTCGTGATGGAACTCGGGAGAAGCAGCTGCTAGACGTTTATCTGTTTCGCTATCCCCTGATCATTTTGCGACACACGCTCTCGTGGCGTGCCCGTTAGCTGATCACCCCTCCCCCGCATGTTTATCTGTGGCTCCTCGCGAGCCTTCTTCCCCCCTCCACCAGGCAGCCTAGGCTTGTTGCTTTCCACCTCGGACAGACGCTGAAGCCGACGAATTGCCTGCCCCAAATAAAGGCATGGTCTGTTAAGTGATTGAAACAAATAAACGGCCGGCTGTTATTTGGTATTTTACAGTATATAGTCTCCTTACTACCCCTAGGTGCAGAAAGAAAAAAATGTCGGGGGGGGGGGGGGGCGCGTCGGTGGCCTGTCAGAGTTTAAGTAATGTAAAAACTAAAAGTTCAGAGTTTCTTCAACAAATAATAGATGTCAAAGAAATACTTACCCGCTCTTCCCAGGCATTGTCATGTAATAAACACGTCACGTGTAATACACTTGATACACAAACAGATAAAGAAATTATCCATTCGGACTTATCACTCCGTTTGTGACACGTCTTCATCAACAACAACCTGCCTCAAGGTATTATGGGGGATTTGTTGTGTAGGTGTGGAAAAACCCCAAAATCTGTCGCTCCGCTTCAGATTAAAAGCATGACAGGTATACTCCAGAACTTTGATAATAACCTTTCATAGAATGTCTTAAAAACAAATGTAAGTTATTAAGAAAGATGCAAGACAGTATGAAATATTTAGATAAAGGTGAAATAGATATAAATAACTGTATTTTAAAAAACATTTTTGTACACTTTTTTGTTCTTAAATGTGCTGAAATCTAAAAATGTATACCAACCATAGGCAGGAATTTTTGAGCAAAGTGTTTTTACAGTATGTCGAACATAACAAGATATGTAATCTCCAAGTGTTATTATGACAACTTTATACTTGAATTTCTCCACATTGCTGCAGTAAAAATGCTTGATATCAACTGTGGTTGTAGTGTTGTATGTGTAGAAGTCAAATATAGCAACCATAGGCAGGAATTATTGACCAAAGTGTTTTTACAGTAAGTCAAATATGTGCAATTTGCATGTATCTATATTGGTCTTTCATACTTGAATTTCTCCACATTGCTGCAGTAATAATGCTTGATATCAACTGTGATTATAGTGTTGTATGTGTAGAAGTCAAATATACCAACCATAGGCAGGAATTACTGAGCAAAGTGTATTTACAGTAAGTCAAAAATGTGCAATTTGCATGTATGAATATGGGACTTTTATACTTGAATTTCTCCACATTGCTGCAGTAAAAATGCTTGATATCAACTGTGGTTATAGTGTTGTATGTGTAGAAGTCAAATATAGCAACCATAGGCAGGAATTATTGACCAAAGTGTTTTTACAGTAAGTCAAATATGTGCAATTTGCATATATCTATATTGGTCTTTCATACTTGAATTTCTCCACATTGCTGCAGTAAAAATGCTTGATATCAACTGTGGTTGTAGTGTTGTATGTGAAGAAGTCAAATATACCATCCATAGGCAGGAATTACAGAGCAAAGTGTATTTACAGTAAGTCAAAAATGTGCAATTTGCATGTATGAATATGGGACTTTTATACTTGAATTTCTCCACATTGCTGCAGTAAAAATGCTTGATATGAAGTGTAGGTGTAGTCTTGTATGTGTAGAAGTCAAATATACCATCCACATGCAGGAATTACTGAGCAAAGTGTATTTACAGTAAGTCAAAAATGTGCAATTTGCATGTATGAATATAGGACTTTTATACTTGAATTTCTCCACATTGCTGCAGTAACAATGCTTGATATGAAGTGTAGGTGTAGTGTTGTATGTGTAGAAGTCAAATATACCAACCATAGGCAGGAATCATTGACAAAAGTGTATTTACAGTAAGTGAAATATGTGCAATTTGCGAGTATAAATATGGGACTTTTATACCTGAATTTCTCCACATTGCTGCAGTAAAAATGCTTGATATCAACTGTGGTTGTAGTGTTGTATGTGTAGGAGTCAAATATACCATCCATAGGCAGGAATTAGTGAGCAAAGTGTTTTTACAGTAAGGGAAATATGTGAAATTTGCATGTATGAATATAGGACTTTTATACTTGAATTTCTCCACATTGCTGCAGTAAAAATGCTTGATATCAACTGTGGTTGTAGTGTTGTATGTGTAGAAGTCAAATATAGCAACCATAGGCAGGAATTATTGACCAAAGTGTTTTTACAGTAAGTCAAATATGTGCAATTTGCATGTATCTATATTGGTCTTTCATACTTGAATTTCTCCACATTGCTGCAGTAATAATGCTTGATATCAACTGTGGTTGTAGTGTTGTATGTGTAGAAGTCAAATATACCATCCATAGGCAGGAATTACTGAGCAAAGTGTATTTACAGTAAGTCAAAAATGTGCAATTTTCGAGTATAAATATGGGACTTTTATACTTGAATTTCTCCACATTGCTGCAGAAAAAATGCTTGATATGAAGTGTGGGTGTATTGTTGTATGTGTAGAAGTCAAATATACCATCCACAGGCAGGAATCATTGACCAAAGTGTTTTTACAGTAAGTCAAATATGTGCAATTTGCGAGTATAAATATGGGACTTTTATACCTGAATTTCTCCACATTGCTGCAGTAAAAATGCTTGATATCAACTGTGGTTGTAGTGTTGTATGTGAAGAAGTCAAATATACCAACCATAGGCAGGAATTACTGAGCAAAGTGTATTTACAGTAAGTGAAATATGTGCAATTTGCATGTATGAATATGGGTCTTTTATACTTGAATTTCTCCACATTGCTGCAGTAAAAATGCTTGATATGAAGTGTGGGTGTAGTGTTGTATGTGAAGAAGTCAAATATACCAACCATAGGCAGGAATTATTCAGCAGAGTATTTTTACAGTTGGTCAAACACAAGAAAACATGCAATCTGCAGGTATAAACATGGGACTTTTATTTTGACATTTCTCCACATTGGTGCAGTTAAAAAAAGTGACAGTAGGTGTTTCTTATTCATTAAGGCCGCATCAAACACTTTAATTTTACATATTTTATCTTAAATGTAGGCTATTGTATAGGTTATTATCCTTATACCTTTATTGTGAAAACCGGAAGTCCGTACGCTGTTTCTCCGCATTTACCGTAATGCTGAGAGTACTTGTACCGTCAAAATGTCCGTGAGGCTGATTTGACCACGGAGAACGGATTGACGGCTGGCTTGACCGCAGTCTGTAACATGGTCACCCCGGCTGTTCATTTCTGGCTTACACCGGCAGCAGTCCCCGCAGGTGAAGCGGTGTTGTCAGTCCTCAAGCTAGCATCTGCCGAAGAACTCGCCTCTTGCTGCTCCTCAGAGTCATTCGTCTTCGATTTCTTTTGAAATCCGAAATTTGCGAGTAGATTTCCCTGTTGTCTTTTAGACATGATGACTGCAAAACATCGCGTGCTCGAGCGCGGTCTCTTTTTTTCGTTTGGTGAGAACGAGAATTGCATGCAGGCCGGCATTATTAAAATGAAATAGTGATGCGCAAATCATACATTAAAAATAGCCTAATTTTATTTAATATTGATATAATATTTTTATCAGTATATGACTATCGGCTACATACACACATAGCCTACCGTGTTTATTGAAATAATCACAGCCGTTTCCAGATCGGCGCCTGAAACAGTACTTCTACGCCGAAGGTTGCGTTCCATGAAAAACTTCCTAATGCTCATTATGGAGCATTGCGAGGCAACTTCGCGCTGCAGGACATCTCTTTTCTCTGAATGTGTCTTCCAACTCTTAAAAAGTTCGCAGATTAGATCTGCATAAGGCTGAAGTGCGGCCATTACTTGTCGTGAAGTGTTGGTGATCTTGGCAGTTCTACTTCCTTATTTGTGTTGAGGGGAAAAAAAACAAAATTGATGCCGATTTAAATCTGTTGTTATTCTGTTTTCCCTTTCCCCTTTTTTGTTTTAAAGGTCCCATATTATGAAAAACTGACTTTTTCTGGGATTTGGGGTGTTATTGTGGGTCTATGGTGCTGCCACACGCCGAGAAACTTTGAAAAAAGACTATCCATGCTTTTTTGAGTGAGATACAGGTTTCTAAAGGGGTCTTGCCTGCAGTTTCCAGATACACGAGTCAAATTTGCTGCGGCTGTCGACGTCGACGGCCGCACATTTGCATATGGCTACCCCACTGCCCCTCCCTTCACCGCACAGTGTCTCCACCCACCAGGTACAGCTCCGGTCTCGGAGATCCGCCATTACGCTACTGAAATCACCATGGCCAAACTCAAGGAAAAATGCTCTGTTGTTGGCTGCAAGGACCGGCACAACCCACTCCATCGTCTCACAGCTGCAGAGGACGAAAGAGCGGCATGGATTGAATTTATTTTTATGATTTATTTTTGAAGTTGGCAAAAAACTGTTGGTGTGTGCGAACCACTTTGACACTGACTGTTTCACCAACTTGGGCCAGTACAAGGCATGAGTGGTCGGCAGACTTTTACTCAAAGGAATACATGCAGACCAAGGACATGTAAGTATACAAATAATGTGCTGTGTGTTTCTGTAGATTAGGCTGAACTCGTGCCTGATGTACTGTGTGTTTTGCCATTGAGAACAAGCTAAGGTTAGCGGCTAACCGCTAACGTTAGCTTCCCTGACCACACAAGTTAACGTTAGTGCTAAAGCAGAATCATTGTGTGTAGTACGTTTCTGATCTTGCACACTATGTAATGCGTGTCCCAGGGAAATGTCTGCATGTACAGGTATTTAGCTGTGTTTATTTAGCAATTTTACACGAACTAACCAAGCAGTGTCACATAGTACCAGCTAACGCTAACCGTGAGCTTTCAAGCTAATGCTAACCGCGAGCCCCTAGTTCGCGATCAACACGGTCTCCACATGCAAACCCAGAGACACGGTCGGTCAAGCAGTACATACACACACCCTCCGCCGGGTCTAAGCTTTCAGGATTTTGTGAAATAATGCATTTGAAAATGTTTTCTAAGCTGGACTATGTTGGCATAGGCCGGGGCAATACGAGTGTACTGTTGACTGCTACATAGAGTTTAGATTCTCTGCCCGAGCCGGGTCGGGCTGGGCCCTTGACCAAGCATTTGTGCTTTTTTGTTTTAAATAACTCAGCATAATGAGGATATTTCCAGCTAGGAAACACGCATCTCTCTCCTCCCTCCATTTTTGTGTTGCTGCGTGGTGTACACGTGAGTTATCCTCATAGCTAAAACGTGACTTGAGACGTACGTGACATCACTCCCAGAGACAAGAAGAAAGCAAAAATATATATTTTTACGAATGAAAATGACAATAATTGTAACGCACAGTGACTTCAATAAATAACTTCAATGTGATTACTGGTTTGGAAATATTAACGCTAGATTACTCGTTGCTGAAATAAAGTGGTCGGCCACCACATCATCAGGGGATCCTCTTTTCAAACTGAGCTTTCCAAAGTCCTGGAAGGGAGAGTGCAGAGCCAAACCAGTGAAGACAGACACGACATTCTGTAAGTTTTACAATCTTTTATTTGAACCTCTCAAATTAAAATAAACATGGACACACAGACATCACACAAAAGGTTGAAAACAAACACTTAAAATCTGAATTCTTTTAAGATGGTTTTCAAAATAAATAATGAGAATGTATGAATGAGAAGTAATTAGGAGAAATAAGAGACACTTTACAACACTGCAGCACAAGGCTTTTTGGTTCTACTGCAGTTTTCCTGTAAACATGCATTTGTTTATTGCACTGCAGACTGCGGTGATGCTCTGTTGGACCTGATCTTCCAGAAGGTTTTCCAGGACCCTGCCCCATATGTGAAGGAGGTGCTGAAACTCATAATCCCTGAAGACCTCTCGGACCACACAGACAGGCAGCACAACTCTCACTCTCCGCCCCAGAGAGCCCCAGCACCAGCTTACAAAGCTTCTGTAGGCTATATTGGCTAAACACAATTCAATATAAAGTCAGCACTGAATGTTTACACCCATGGCAACTAGATACTTTCTTTGTTATTATTTTCATATTGATATTGAAGTTAATATATAAAGTCAAACTGTTTCACTTCAGATATGTATTTTCTTCTTATTATTTCATTCATGTCAACACATGTTTACAAATGTTTCTTACAATTAAAACATCTTTCCTAACTGTTCTGTGTTTTCATTGTTTGATATGTAATTTTCATGGTAATAAGCAAAAGATAATAAACTATAAACAATGTAAGATAGAAGAAGCAGTTATGTACTTTTAATCATAACACTTTTACGATAAATGAATAGTATTTATGTGACTAAAAGCTGACTGCACTATTCCCCTCAGTCGTAAAGATTCATAGTCTGCCCGATAAATGTTCAGTGCATGTTGCAGTGCAGATACATTCAGGCAGACAGGTTACAGGCCAGGGTGGTCCACCATGCATGATGGTGTATCAGGAAGCTGCCGCAGTCTTCGTGTAACCTAGAAATTATGAAAGGTAAGTGAGTGACAATAGATTAGAGAAAAGAGAGCAAAATGACAACCTTGTTTGCCCAGTGTTTACACTTAATTGTGGTATTTCCATACAGCAGATATTCTCAGGTTCTATAGGCATTTGTTTACAATAGCCACAGGAACACCTGTTTTTATGCCGATTTTTTATTATTCATTGGAAACTATGATCACTAATCATGTCACATTGTTTCTTTGATAATATATATAAAGCTTATAAACCTTTTTAAATGGTTAAAAAACAATTCTGCTGGTAGAAAGGTGATTGGAGGCAACTGTGGCATACTGAAAACTACAGTTGAAAATTGCTGGCAGTAGCTAATTACAGGTCGTCACTGCAAATAAGAGCAGGTTCTCAATCAACTTACCTGGCTACATAAAGGTAAATAATAATATGGGGTTACACTTTTCTCTTGCAACTGCTTTTGCTAAATTGCATCCGCGTTACTACAACTTAACAGCAGTAAACAGTCGAGGTTTGGCTAAGCTTTATGATGTAAACACTCGAGGAGAAGAGGACTGTTAGCTGTAACAATGCGGGCAGACGGCCAGTAAGCCCGTAAAACTTTCGTTATCTGCAGTAACATAAAAGTAATGTCGAGGTAACAAACTTAACTACTGACCACTGAGAAACATCAATGTTCATTCTTGGCTGCTTACTTTCTTCTGGAGCCTCTTGTTCTGGGTCGGACCGCAGTCTGTTGTCCGGCAGCCATTACTCCCAGAAACTCCGCCGTTGCCATGGTCACATGATGCCATCCTCACGTCTTCCGCAGGCAGGAGGAGGTGGGCAGCACCGTGGGCGGCGCGCAGTAGCTCATTAGCATTTAAAGGGAAAGGCACTGAAACAGGCCACCTGGAGCAGGGCTGTGAAACTGGTGTTTCAAGAACCCTGCTGTGCTCTATGCTTCAGCTTTTTTCGACCAAAGCATGTTACTAACATTCCATTTAGACATCAAGGAACCATGTCAAGAAGCAGAAATCACCATAATATGGGACCTTTAAATTAATCGCTCTGGATAACCAGCTCATCTCCGACGTAGAGGATCAGGGTTTTCTTCGTTCTTTCTTCTGAATTTTGAATCCCCGGTGTGCCCTACCATCTCTGCATTACATGTCATTTCTTCCTCTTTCGAGTTACAAGGCTGGTATGCACACTAGTTTCGAGGGTCTCATACAGCAGAGAATGTAAAACAGGCAATCAAGGAGATGCTGAATGAAATAGACAAGCAACGTGTCCACGTCATTTTACATGACAACGTAAGGAATATGTAAAAAGCAGTGGATGATATGGAGGTACCAAGTGTGGGCTGCGTCTCACACACTTCAACTGGCTGTACACGAGGGTCTGCTGTCACAGTGCAGCCCCACAGACTCACCTGGAAGGTGGAGGCCAATGTAGCAATGGCATATGCAGAATAAGAGAGAGCCATATGAAAGTATATACTTTGTTTCAGCAAATTAAAAAAAAAAAAACTATTAAGGAATGCAGGTACTTTTTTTCTTAATGCAGCTGTATTATCCAAGAAAATATTAGTTAAGGCCAAGTATCGGATCATGACTCGGTATCTGCAGATACAAAATATTAAAGGACTCGGATTGGATCGGGGTAAAAAAAACTTGATCGGGACATCCTTAAATGTCAGTGTCACTGTTGAGTGTTTGCAGATACTGAATAAAAAAAAATGGAAATTGAAAGACTTATTCAAAATCAAGAATAATTTGTGTATGTACAGTATATGTAGGTAATATTTAGTCTTTCAGAAAATTTCAAGGGAAGAGAGACAAGAGATTCAAATATCTAACTAATCTCCAGGTTTAAATGAATAAAACGTCACCAGGCTAGCCTGAACATCAACAGTCGTTTGTTCCACTTAGTCATGATACCTCTGTGGGAAAGTCTGATGTTCCTTCAGAGTCAACTGTCAGACTGTCAGTCTATTTGTCCAGTGAAAATGCAATTATTTTTAGGGGTCCCCAGAGGATGATTCCCACTGCCTGACCGTATAACATCCTCATGGCCAAAACTAAAACTGATTAATTAAATCTCAATGAATTCTCCTCTGTACAGTCAGGGGGGATAAATCTTAATATTTTTGGTGATGCCCAGACCTTTTATGTAGCTGCATAATCAAGTGTCTTATGATTTGGGCTGCTCACCTGTAGAGATGTTTTTTTTGTTGCCAGATACAGTAGTCTAAGTTTGGAACTGCGATAAGTTAAGCTCATGTAACTTTAAGAACTTGAATGTGGTTATGTAAATATTATGGTCATCTATTACAGTTTTTCTCAGTCGCTTTGGTACATTTCTCGAATCATCCTCGACATTTGCAAAACAGTAAGTGCATTTCTCAAAACAATTCGTAAAAATAGCAAAACACCATGTATTACCTACAAAAGCCATTCTCTTGCTCAAAATCCTTAGTTCATCTCTCAAAAGTACATATCTGTGTCAATGAACATGTCAGTGCCATCAGAATGTCAAGTCCTCGTGTCATTGTGTACGGATAAGACAGTCAAATTGCTTAGTCATGTTGTCAATATAACAGTGTACTCTGGAGGGGTGTTCTGATGTAAACTATGGCTAAAGTTCTGATGACAATTATTGTAAATTGTAAATTACACCTTAGTGTATGTGGGAGATTGATTGCAAGGGACTGGAAAAGATTCACATTTACGCTTTTACTGTTTGTAATTTGTTGACAGACCATGTCATTGCAATACTGAAAGGAAAATACAGCACTGCATAGCACAAAGAAAAAAAAACAAAAGTAGAAATGTGAACACATCTGTGGACAGTCTCCTTAGGGAAAACTGTACATGCAGTGCTGTAGGAATTACAGTGCAGTCTTCCTACACCTGAAGTTCCTGTCTGTTGGGCCACAAATTCTCATCCACATAACGAACGAATATCTTCAGGCATTTGCTGTGATGTCATCACACGCTGCATCCATGGCAGCCAGAAGGGTCATCTATGTATGTGGCTGGCAATCATATACCTTCCATCTCCATGCTGAGAAAAATTCATCAATGCGGTTAAGGAATGGAGAGTAGGGTGAGAAGAACTCCATCAGCATCCTGTTGTGGGTCGCATCATTGCCTGATGATGTTTGAGCAATGGAAACTGACATTGTCCCAAACTATCACATACTTTGGCAAGTCATCTCCAATTTGATCCCTCTCTTGTTTAGGGATGAGATCCCTGTAGAGAGTGTCTAGAAAGGTGTCAGGACACTCTGTATTGTATATTGTATGGCTCAATAATAGGAATATGTGTTAGCACACCATTCTCAGAGATAGCAGCACCCATGGTTATGTTCCCGCCCCGTTGGCCTGGCACATCAACTGAAGCACTGTGGCCGATGATATTTCGACCACACTTTCTGCGTTTCATTAGGCTGAAGCCAGCCTCATCCATGTAGATGAAGTTGTGCGGTGGTTCACTTGCTTCCAGTTTCATCATACACTATGTCCAGAACACACAAAATGAATTTTATGAATTACATCAAATGTGTACAGCACATATTGCATCTTGTTTTCTACAACCATAGTAAATGTGTAAAGGTCACAATTATTGTACTGTATATCACTATACGATGTTGCATTGTTTACTGCGGTACAGTTACTGCATGCTCATGCGTGTTTTACCTGTACATACTGATAGCGCAGCTCCTTCACTCTTTCACCATTTCTTTCAAATGGAACAGTGTACAGCTACTTCATGTTCATTTGGTGTATTTTCAGCACCCTGTCAATTGTTGAGATGCTGACTGATGTTTTCAAAAATGTTGTTGTCCTCTGTAATGGCACAATTCATCTCCCTCAGCCTTATGGCCAGGCCCGTCGCGAGAAGGCAAGCAAACCAAGCAATTGCTTGGGGCCCGAGCTGGCCTGGGGCCCCAAGACAACGACTGGTTATGAATAAAATGCAACGACAAACTGCGTGAGCACCCCTTTGACAGTCAATGCAGTAAAGTGCAATGACACTGTTATCAGGATCCCCCTCAAGGGGGCCCCTCTCAGTAGTCGCTGACAGCAGCCAGCCAGCCAGGTTCGCGACCTCTGCTGCCGGCAAAATACAAAACCTCAGCAGTCATCACATGAAGCGTAATTATGCATCAGGAAGCCAGAAAAGAAAGAAGACAAAGGAAGAGGAGGATAAGAAAAAACAAGATAGTGGTAAGTGATATATTACACTAGATAAAATAGCTCTACTTGTCTTGTACAATTAGTGTAATTTCGCAGCAGGTAGGCTAGCAAAAAATGTTTGTTAGCTACCTGCCTGACGGCCAATGCTGCTTGTAACAGTTAGTGCAACTTTTTTTCGAATAGACAGAATATGGTTACATACTGTAATATGATTATTAACGGGATAAGGAAGACGCAGATCTGTTCCAGAATCACTGTTTATCGTATTTAATGACATGACGTCATTGTTATAGCTTTGTAATAGGTTTTGATGAAAGTGGCATAGCTTCTCTGTTATACTAACTATTCCACCGTGATAATCTGTTAGGAAAACCACACAATAAATTCTGTGCATCAAAGTAGATCGGAACATTCATGTCTAGTAGTATTCATGCACACCAGCTGTTTACTGTCTTTAAAGCACCAGGTGCGTCTGTCTAATTCTCAAACAGAAGAATGCTTAAATGCTATGTTAAGCTACAAGTAGGTCAATGTATAACATTAGCTTGGGATGTTTTTAAGAATTTGTAGTTGTGAAAGTAGCTGCATCCCTTCCAAGTATCAAAATATGGAAATGCTAACATATCTTTTCTTCCTCCCTCAAGGTGCTTTGCTTAAATTTCTCAGCCCTCAGGCTCTTCCTAAGGAACCCTCCACTGATGAAGGTAGAGTGAATTTCTCTCACTGAGCTGAGCTGTTAATAGTGACCTCTTCCAATATGCTAACAGCGAAATGGTCAAACGTACCTCGCAGGTAATTTCAGATTTTTTTCAATTATTTTCATAGTTTCACCATCAACTTCATCCTCCATTCATAAGGAAGAAGCTGACATGGAAGAGAGTCGATCCAGTTGTACCATGGCCTCCTCGACAGATGCATCACTTCTCAGTGCTGACGTTTCCTCTATAGCACAAGGTACCATAAGCTCTATAACTATAGCTGATATCCTGCACAGCCCAGAGTTTAAACTGATGTGTGAAGTGTGTGCTGTCATATTGTTAGAAAAAAAACAAACAGTGCAAATCACTATTGAATTCCTACCAAACTGTGTAAATACCAGTCACTTTTACCCATGGACATTTCAGAATTTTTAATATACAGTAAGTGCCTATCAAATTTCTAGGTGTCAGACACTCAGTGATGCATTCTGTACCTGAACAGTGGATTATATTAATAAAAACATTATTTTTTCCCCAGCTACACCGTCAATAGCGTCTCTCACAGTGGAAGAGACTGTAGGGGGGAGGGGGGGGGGGCTCCATGTCCATTTTGCTTGGGGCCCCCAAATTCCTTGAAACGGCCCTGCTTATGGCATTGTTTTCTACAAACCTGAAGCAAATAGCCTCCTCCTGTTCAGGTGTGAAAAGGGGCCCACCCCTGTGAAGCTGTCTTGCAGTCCTATGTGGAAAAAATATAGTAATGCAAAACACAAAACTGAGTAAGATAAAATGTGACTGTATAAAGTAAACTTACTGTATATTGTAAAATGCAAGTGGAATACTGTTATATTGTATGAAGCATTACAAAAAGCATACAGTATTACAGTACAGTGCCTATTTTTAGATTACATACCTGTTCTGTCGATGAAAAGTTTGAACGATTGAGGACACAGTTGTTCTCCAAACATTTGGCTGCACCCTTCGACCAGCCTCGGCCATTGTAAGCCCACGATTGAAAACGTGGTCTACAAATGTGCCTCTTATCTCATCAGGAACGCGCATATGTCCTCGGCCTCTTCTGCCTCTTTCTCTGTTTTGTCTCCCAGCTCCTCCACCACGCAGCCTCACTCCTCTTCCTCCGCTTCTTCTTCTCTCTGGCTGTTGACCCCGTCCGATTCCTTGTCCTTCCATTGTCAGACATTGTAACATTGTGTTGTGCTCTGGCTATTTACAGTTTTTCTTGATTGCTTTGATGCAGCAGTCAACTCAAACTCCACATTTTCAAAACAGTTAACACACAGGCCGAAACAGTGGCACTCATGGTCAAAATGACACATTTGTTTGCAAAAGGCTCTAACCATGTCAAAACATTTAAAATATGCGTCAAATTTTGCCTTCAAACAACACTACTTGCAAACAAGTGTATAAGCTCTTCCAATCAACCATTACACAGTGGACAACAAAATACAAAATGCAGCACTCAGTGCGAATCAGTGCACCATTGCTTGTCATTGTAGCCTATTACTGTAAGTAGCTTTAATGCCAGTGCCATTTTTGTCAAATTTGCCTTCTTGCAAAGAATTGGATCCAGAATCAGAGATGCTTTGATGCAAATTTTATTGATTCCATTGATTCTGTTGCTAAAAACTCAAATACTGTAAATATTACACAAAATACATGTAAACCAAAATAAAATCTATTAGAGTATAAGAAATTAAGAAAACTGGTATTCTCATAGTACACAAAACATTTCTGCAGCTTCACAGCAAGCATTTTCCTGAACAACTGATGTAGCCGGGGAACTGTTTTACAGTTTTTTCCGATTGTTAAAACACAATTTTGCAAACTTGTGTAGTTTTATCAAAATACTTAACACAATTCACAAAACCACACACCCAAACTGCAAAATACCTCATATATCCTGCAAAATGAAGCACTGCAACCAAAACGACATATAGCATTATCAAAATCAAACTTTTGCACCAGATGGCAAACACCTCATTCATATTACAGATTTATGTCGAACTACACACTGTTGGGCGTAATGAAAAGCACTCCTATCTTTAGTATGCTTTGCCATAATACGAATGTAGCAGCATAGATGTGCCATCCATGTTATTTAGTGTCACTGTTTGTTTAGTACAACTAGTGGCCGTCATGATGTGGGCTGGTCTAAAAGCAGCCATCCTCCGCCTACCTCTTCCTTTTGCGCTCCTGTCACTGGAAAGGTTGTCTCGTCCGACATGTGTGGCCGCTGCTTCACCACGTTGGTCACTCAGTCCTCTCTGTGTGCTCACGGCGTTTGTGTTTGTCTCGTAGGGTCACTACTTGTCCCTGCTCCGGGTTTCCCGTGTGCGCTGTGGTGTATTTCTTGCTTGGTAAGTATTCTCTCTTTCGGCAATGTAGTTGATGCTGTCTGATGGCTAACACTAGTGTGGTCTCAGGTAAACGCCGATGGCGGCCGGAGTCCTCTTTCCCTCCCTCCTCCTGTGTGAATGGGTGCGTGTGTGTGTGTCCGTGTTTGGTCGTAAACAGGTATGTGTGTTAGCATAGCGAACAACCGCAGCATTTCTTGCTAACGTAGCAACACTGACAGCATTTTCTCATGATTAGGACCAACTGCAATCAGCTTATTGGGGTCGCTGCTGCTTTGTTTGCTGATACTTTGTCTCCACGCTGCTTTGTTTGCTGATACTTTGTCTCCACACTGCTTTGCCTCGCTGTTGCTTCACGTTGCTGTTTGCCCCACGCGCTTTGCTCCGGCTGGCACATTGTGTCTACTGCCGCCTGTCTCTCGCGGCGCACACCTCCCGAGTAGCTCTACCAGGGGCGCTCACCCAGTGTGTGTTTTAACCGGGCCTTGCCCCCCCGATGTGTGAATGTGTGTGTTAAAGTGTATTGTATTGTATTGTGTTTGTTTTCATTTGGGTTTTTGTTTCCATATTCTTTTGTTTATTACTATATAAGTTAATAGTTGGCAGTTGATATTGGTTAAGTTTATTTGCCCAATGGTTATAATTTCGTTAATTTCTGAAATCATTTTGTTTAATGTTGTTTTGTCAATTGCCCACTGATTTGTTTATTTCTCTTTTTAGTGGCTGGAGACTGGTGGTGGCGTGCTGGTGTCTTGGTGGTGGTGTCCCCCCTTGTCTTGTTTGCTGTGTCCTGGGAGCGGGTTTACTTCAGTGTGTGTGCCACGTATCACTGCATGAAAAGTGGGATTTTCGTCCCCGTAAACGCCCGAAAATCTCCTTTATTTTCGGTAGTTAACGACAATTTACAGCCTGCAAACGCGGCGTTCACTGTGCCACAAATTGTCGGAAACGAATCATGACGTATGTGGAGCTCCCGGAGGTGCGAACGGCTCCAATTTGCATATGAATAGCAGCGAAACCACGCCTGGCCAGAGAATGTGTGGGCTGGCTTGAATTTCCTCACTCAGTATTGGATGAAACCACTACTTTTAAACACGAAAAATCACTCGTGATTGGTTGGCAGATCTGTCAGATCTGTCACTATTGGTCATGCTGGGTCATTATAAATGTAAAACCCACCCCTATATCTATATCTATATATATATATATTTTTTAATTTATTCATTTATTTATTTATTTATGATATCATCAAAGACATGAATGAATTTATTGAGGAAAGGAAAAGGCCAGGTAGGTACTGTTTGTTCAAAGAAAGAGCTTTATTAACACAAACACACCACAATTATGTACAAAGCATAATCTGCCCACACAACAACGGGAAGCTCACTAGAAGCCCAAAATCCTGCAGCACCGTGAAGTGTCTGTCTGCCGCTTCGGAGCTGGAGGTAACTGCCGGCCGTCTGTCTGAATTCGGTCCATTTTGTAGACGTCTGTGGTGCGTCGCTCTGTACTCCGGAATCGCCTCTATAATCTCGACTGCAGCACGGCACAGAACTCGGTGAGCTCCCGGCTCCATCCAGACACCCCGCCGTCTTCCTCCTCAGACATCAGGTCCATGGCAGCGCACTTCCAAAGGTCCACCTCATCCTCAGCTAGCACTCTGTCTCGCTTCCAGCAGCTGTAAAAACAATCAATAAAGACAATCAGTACTGCGCGATGCACTGCGCATGGACACAACACATCTATTAATGCACCAGAATAATAGTCACATTGACCAAAAACGGATCTAATCTAACAAGTCTTACCCTCTTTGTTCTCGGTCGACTCCAAGCTGAACTCCTCACAGCTTCAGCCTGCGATGGAAGATCTGGTTGTTTGTACCTGAAGCTCCTGCGTACTGTCTTACAGGCAGCTGGAAAACAATTAAAAGAGAGTGGTATGAATAAAGACAACGTAAGTCACAGTAAAAGTAAACAAGGAAGGAGAAAACAGTAAACGTTACTTACACAAAATGGCGTCATTATTGGCATCATGTAAATCTGGACTTGCAGACATAGCTCCGAGCTAATAGGAGGTCATGGTCTCGTTATGAGGCGAGGTTAGTCTGTGAAAACAAAATGCTCGCAGCAATAAACCTCCGTGTCCCTCTGCGGCAGCGAAGCGCCCTTCTTTGGCGTCACTCTCCGTGGCGACCCGGCAAAGCTCCTCCCGTCAGCGCAGGCCTCCTCTCGCCAATGGCCGGGCCGCTAGCCTAGCTCCTGCTAGCTAGCTTAGCTCTGGCTAGCTAGCTTAGCCAAACTTGCTTCGTGTCCAATAAAACACAAACACTTCGACTGCGATTGGGAGTCCAACTCACACACTCACAGCACGGCGACCGACAACAGTTCACAGTCCATCAGTGATAAAACACAACACTGACGGACACACACAGCCCACTGTTAGCTGCTCGACACCATTAACTCTCCGCTTCTTCTTCCTCTTCACTCACGCTCCGGTGAACCCGGAAGTGTAAAAACTCTTACAGGTCATGAACTCTCACACGTAATAAGAATTACTTTAACTTCTTTTAAACATTCAGAACCCATGAAATTATATTTAAATGTCACACATTTAAACAGAAATTATTTATACATTTCAATATCTTATTTATCTCAAAATATGTCACGCAAATTTTAACTTATTAACAACTGGCGTTTTATCTTTAACTTGGTCTCAGGAGAGAGAAAAAAAAGAATAATAATAATCTTTTTACGTAGCATTGGCCATTGCTAATGACATGCACAGTAATTAATCTAGCATACTTTAATAAAATAAATCAATTCAAGCTCAAATGTAAGAGTCTATAATTAGGCTATACTGGGCCTCATCTATTTATACCAGAGATTTTCTTACATTGAAGTTAATACCTTTTAGAAAAATGTCACCTGAGGTAAAACTCCCCCTGCTACCCTGATTTGCATTTGTATAGCTCACAGCATTTTTCATTTACATGTTAAAGCCTCCCCTAGAATCAGGAGGAGGGGGGTCATGGGGGGACAACTGCCAAGCAAGACAACAGATGGTTCTGTTTGGTTACCATAGCTAAAACAATGGAGTTTGGACTGCTTGAATGACATCCGTGTTAACTGTTCTGCAAAGGGTGGGGAAAATGTGTCAATCCAGTGAGAAAGGGTTAACACATTTGCAAGAGGTGTCTTGTGCTCTGCTGAGACATTGATGATGAAAACCAAGTGGATCCCAGTTCCTTTAAGCAGGTCAAAACAATCAAGACAAACTGTAAATACACTTGCCATTTGATGGTTCATGAAATGCACCTTTGAGCTATTTCAGAAAACTGGTTGATCATTGTTTGATCTAATGCTTCACACATTTACCTTCGTTAGAGAAAGTCAAGATTCACCTGGGAGCAATTTACCAATTTAGGACAGATTTAGAAAAAAAGTCTAATGGAAATGTATAGAAATATGCTTGACATATTATGACGACTTGTTCAACCATTTTGCATGTAAAGACATATGCGATGAACTAATGCCTAAATGTTGTGAGGGGTGAGACTATTCAACAGAGACCCATTATAATACATTTTGATCAACATGACATAAGCAATTGATAACGTAGGAAACAGCAGAGAATTGCACATAATCATTTGCATGGATGTACCAAAGCATTTGCAACTTGTTCAAAGAAATGAGAAACTGCTTTTTTGATGTGCACAAGTGACACAATGATGTGAAGATTGACCAAGTAGTTTTGAGAATTTCAATTCTGATTAACAAGTTCATGTTCGATGGCCAAGAGAGAAAGTGCAGATAGCCATGTCTGACATTGTTGTCCTCTGCTCATTTTTAACTCGTTTCAAAACAGAAAACAACCTCTCATCCTCGCAGTTACACACAGGCAAGGTTAAAAACAGTCTTAAAAACAGTCTTAAAAACAGTCTTGGCAGATACAGCGGATTAGACGCTGTATCTGCTTGGGTGCAGACGCTTTTCTGCTTGCTCTCGCTTCTGCTTGCTTTCTTTTCCACTGTTATTCTTTTTCTTCACTGAGAGATTACAGGCAACGACTCCTGGATATTTACAAACCACTGGGACAACAACTGCTGCTGCCTTATTTCGCTTTTCTTTTGTTTTTGTTTTTTCCCCGAACTCAGTACTTTCAGAACGAGGCCTACAAAGTAGCACAAGCCAATTAGCAGCTAAAGCTAACTAGCACCAAAATGCCTCTTGTTAACCTGAACCTTCAGAACATCCTTCAGAAAATTGCTGAGCTGGAAACCAAGATCCACCAGATAGAAGTAAATGTGGAATTGAATGGACTATCTGGGAACGAAACGACTCTCCCATGGAACCAAAACAGCAGACAAGAGCCTGCTAACACACGGCTAACTAGCCCCGACAATGACTCAACAAAACAGGAGTTCTGGGGACTGGATAAAAAGCCCAGGAACATTCTTCCCTGCTGGAACACTCTTGGATCAAAGCCTAAAGATAAATCATTTTTGGGAGAACGAGTAACAGGCAGAGCCCAGCGTCCTGAGATCTGTGATGCAACTGGTTGGCCTGCACTGTCCTCTGAAAAGAGTGCCTCCTCAACGCCCGTCCCAAAGAGGAAACAACCGTGGACAACAGTGAAAACAAAAAGTAAGAGCAAACCTACCCAAATAACAAAAGTACAACTGGAGAACAGATTTGCTCCACTTTATGAAGACCGTGCAAGATCTCCGTCAATGAACAAGGAGAGATATGAGACCAAATCCACATGTAAAAGACCACAGAAAGAGCCAATGACTGGACCACAAACACTGATTGTGGGTGATGTTGCTGTGAAGGAGGTAAACAGATTTTGCAGCAAGAAGAACACCAAAGTACTCTGTTTTACCAACGATATGGTTTCTGACATCTCAGGAAAAATTCTGGACATTGTTGCTGAACATCCAACAGCGAAATCTCTCATCTTACACACAGGGGCCTGTGATGTTGTGAAACAACAATCTGAGGTATTGAAACAAGACTTCACTGATCTGTTGAACAAAGTCAGATCTCTCGATACTGTGGTGTTTGTCAGTGGCCCTCTACCAACTGTCCGCAGAGGTGATGAGAGATTCAGCAGGTTGTTGATGTTGAACAGATGGCTCAAGGCTACATGTGCCGCTCAATCTGTGAACTTTATTGACAATTTTAACATTTTCTGGGAACGCAGACATCTCTTAAAGGCAGATGGACTCTGCCTTAACAAGTCAGGAGTAAGGTTGTTAACCTCCAACATATTCTACTCAGTGCACCACACATCAGTTCCTCCTTTCAAGGACAGCAGGCAAGACAAACCAAAACAACTGATAAGACAGCCCTTGGAAGGAGAAGTACTTGTGCCTGAGATAAGCTTCGAACAGACAAGTCAGCTGTGCCAGGAGGAGGAGTCCTTGCTGCCATCTTCGCCCCCCAAGGAGGAGCCCCCCCAGTCGCAACAAGAGGGAACATCCACTCTCCACCAACCCCAACCAACTCTCTGCCCTCTCCAGCCAGCCGCAGCCTCTCCTCCTCTTCCCCCCTGAATTTTACGGACGAGATGAAAAAGCTGGTCAATGTTGGACTCAGACTCACACCCCGTCCAAATCTGCCACACTTGAAACCACCATCGCCAAAACGTCATCGTGCCCCTCCACCTCCTCTGAATCATCCTCGGTCTGAAAACAGCAAAGCACATCCTGTCCATGCTGACAGCACAATTAACGCTTGCTGATATGTGCCGGGTCCGGGCTACGAAGTTGATATCACTACTGTTTTCCCCCCAGAAAAGCCAGGGCCCCTTGGAGTTCAGGCAGCCTCCTCAATTCCCGTGCTTACAGGTAATAGAAAAATTGTGAATTCCTTGAGAAACAGGAAATGCGGGACTAAATGTGCCAATCCATTCAATTTAGCTCCCATTCCTCGTCAGCCACTAACTGTCGCAAAAAATTGCACAGTTGGTTTTGATACTGTAACTGTAGCTCTATTAAACATCAGATCTCTGGCAGGAAAATCTTTTTTAATACATGATTTTATCATCAAACACAATCTTACTTTTATGTTTTTAACTGAAACTTGGTTAGACCAGGATAACAGTGCAGCTGTTCACATTGAATCAAGTCCTCCAAATTTCTCTTTCATAAGTGAAACTAGAATGCATAAAAAAGGAGGAGGTGTTAGTATTCTGTTTAATGAGTTACTCAAATGCAAGCAGATGTTTTTTGGAAGTTTTACTTCTTTTGAATATGTTGCTCTTCAGGCAAACTCATCGTCTCGAGCGATATTTCTAAACATCTACAGGCCACCTAAATACTGTACGTATTTCTTTGATGACCTTGTTGAGTTACTGTCTCTTATCTGCACTGACTTTGACTGTGTGTTAATTGTTGGTGACTTTAACATCCATGTCGACAAGCCTGAAGACAGATGGACTAAAGAACTGTGCTGTGTCCTTGATAACTTTGGACTCACTCAGCATGTGACACAGCCCACACACAACAGGGGCCACATCCTGGACTTAGTTATCTCAAAGGGTCTGAACATTTCTAAGGTTCTGGTATCTGATGTCGCTCTCTCTGACCATTACTGTGTTTTCTTTGAGAGTGATATATCTGTGTACACACATGTTCAAACTGAGGTTGTCTCAAAGCGATACATCACTGAAAACACTGGTGACATATTCATTGAGGCTTTCTCTTCCACACCACCCCTCTCTAGATTCTCTGTCAATGACCTTGTACATCATTTCAATTCCAAAATTACAAATGTCATGAATGCCATTGCACCCACTAAAGTGAAGGTGGTATCTGGTAAGAAAAAATCTCCTTGGAGAAATGCCACGCTAGTCAAGATGGAAAAAAGGGAATGTCGAAAAGCTGAGCGCAGGTGGCGAAAAACAAATCTCCAGGTTCACTTTGACATTTATAAAGAGAGACTTCACATTTTTAATTTAGAATTAAAAAAGTCAAGGCAGTCCTTCTTCTCAGACATCATCACCAAGAACAAAAATAATGCTCGTGCCTTGTTTGCTACTGTCGACAGACTAACAAACCCTCCTGTGCCAGTAGCCTCTGAACATCTGTCTACCAGGGCCTGTAATGAATTTGCATTATTCTTCACTGCCAAAATTCAGAACATTAGACAAGCAGTCAGTGCCACTCTACCAGGTACTGGAGGTGTGTTGTCGTTTTGTCCACCTAAACCCAACTCTAATACCCTGACACAATTTGAGCCAATCAATGACAAGAACCTGCAAGACATTATACAGCATTTGAAATCTTCCTCCTGCAGCCTGGATATTTTACCAGCAGGGTTCTTCAAAAAAGTTTCAGACTGCATGATTCCAGATCTGTTACAGATTGTTAACACGTCTCTTCTCTCAGGTGTCTTCCCCCAAGCCATTAAGACTGCAGTCATTAAACCACTCCTGAAGAAGAGAACTCTAGACACATCAGTAATGAATAACTATAGGCCCATTTCAAACCTCCCCATTTTAAGTAAAATAATTGAAAAAGCTGTCTTTCAACAGCTGAACAATTACTTAATAATAAATGGCTGTTTTGATGTTTTCCAATCAGGATTTCGACCACATCACAGCACTGAGACGGCTCTTGTTAAGGTCCTGAACGACATTCATTCAAACACAGACAGCGGAAAAATCTCAGTCTTAGTATTACTGGATCTCAGTGCTGCGTTTGACACAGTCGACCATAATATACTACTGGACCGACTGGAAAACTGGGTTGGACTCTCTGGTACAACACTAAAGTGGTTTAAATCTTATCTAAATGAGAGAGATTACTTTGTGTCTATTGGTGATTACACATCTGAACGGATGAAAATGACAAGCGGAGTACCCCAGGGCTCCATTCTGGGGCCTCTACTATTCAACATTTACATGCTCCCTCTAGCTCAGATAATGGAAAACAATGACATTTGCTACCATAGTTATGCAGATGACACACAAATTTATATAACCATATCACCAGGGGACTATAATCCCATACATACCCTGAGTAGATGCATTGAGGAAATCAATGATTGGATGTGTCAGAGTTTTCTTCAGTTAAACAAAGATAAGACTGAAATAATTGTTTTTGGATCCAAGGAAGAACGACTAAAAGTGTCTGCTCAGCTACAGTCTGTAATGTTGAAAACTACAGACCAAGCCAGAAACCTCGGTGTAATTATGGACTCAGACATGAACTTCAACAGCCATATTAAGACAGTTACAAAGTCAGCCTACTATCACCTTAAGAATATATCCAGGATAAGAGGACTTATGTCTAAGCAGGATTTGGAGAAACTTGTTCACGCATTTGTCTTCAGCAGACTCGACTACTGTAATGGTGTCCTTACAGGACTCCCTAAAAATTCCATCAGACAGTTGCAGCTGATTCAGAACGCTGCTGCTCGAGTCCTAACAAGAACCAAAAAAGTAGATCACATCACTCCAGTTCTTAGATCTTTATACTGGCTTCCTGTCTATCAAAGAATAGATTTCAAAGTCCTGTTGTTGGTTTATAAAGCATTGAATGGTTTTGGACCAAAATACATTTCTGATCTGCTGCCACGTTATGAACCATCCAGACCTCTGAGATCGTCAGGCACTGGTCTGCTTTCAGTCCCCAGAGTCAGAAGTAAACATGGAGAAGCAGCTTTCAGTTACTATGCACCACATATTTGGAACAAACTCCCTGAAAATTGCAGGTCTGCTCCAACACTCACCTCTTTTAAATCAAGACTTAAAACATTTCTTTTTGCCACTGCTTTTAGCTGAAGCAATTCAAGTCTTCGAACTGCATTATGACTCTGACTCTACAGTCTTGTTTCTTTTAAAGCTTTTCTATTTTAGTCTACTTTCTTTTTGATGTTTGTTTTTTCTTAATGTTTTTACTGGTCTTAAAATGCAATTCTTAATGTTTTTTAAATAACATTTTTATGTCTTTTAATGTAATTTGTGTGTGCCTGTAAAGCACTTTGAGTTGCCTTGTGTCTGAATTGTGCTATACAAATAAACTTGCCTTGCCTTGCCTTAGTGCAACATAAACATTTGAAAACGTTGTCTTAAGTCCATGTCTCTCAAGAGCTTGCAGAAGCGGTACAGGTGAAGTCTCATTCTGCACAAAGTGCTTGAACTGTATAAGTTCGTCTGACAAGGAACCATCCAGATCTGTCGGATAAGTGGAGCACAGCTTAGCAACAGTTTCACGCACATAACAATCATTGCAGTCCCACTCAAATAAAACTCCAAAGAGGTCACAGACGTGTGTAGGCTTCGATGCGCTTGGATAGGCTAAATTCTTCACACACAGTTGAGGACAAGTAAGATGGTTTATCTCTACCCTTATTGCCATGCTTCTCAAGGTGCTCCTTTAAAAAGGGGTCAAACTCCACTATCAGTTCAAGCAGTCCCAAATAGTTCCCATTGTGCGCGGAGCCCAGCAGTTCGTTGTCGCCTCAAAATGGCAGTCCTCTCGCTCCCAAAAATTTAATAACGGCAACCACACGTCTAAAGACTTCTTTCCAGTATTGCTGTTCTGCCTCACACTGTTGGGCAAGAGAAGTGTCAACTCTGCATCCGTATTTAGACCTGTGCAATAAAGAAAGCACGTTTTGTCTGTGTTCTGCACTCTTTTCATGATCACTAATCCTCTCTGGATGTTTCCAGTCACAGAATCCACTATTAAATGTATGCTTTTGGGATGAAAGGAGTTTGCAGGCATAGCAATAGACTGATCAAGTTGATGGCGAGTAAAGAAGCCATTCCCTTGGCACCATTTGATTGTTTGGGAGACGGCAATGAAGCAGATCGTTGGTGAGGGAGCGTGTCCTACTCCCAAGTCCGGACTCATGCGATGCAAGATACTTGGCAGCCCAGTTCTGGAAAGCTGCAGGCCCTTGGAAGATTGCCCCTTCCCGGAGCGGTTCCGTAACTGGCCCCCACAGTGCAGGATCCCCAGGGAGTAGAGGCGGTGAGGTACAGGGGCTGCTCACAGACTCGACGAACGGTTCAGATGGCGGTGAGACTCGAGACCCATCACCGCTTCCCTCAACGGTCGCACTCGCAGCAGAATCCGGGCCGTCGGTTGATGATGCTGCCGGGGGGCTCTTCGCTCTCAGGGCTGTGAACATTAGATGGCGCCGTCAGTGAAGAAATGTCCTGCCTAGCTGAGCTGTCCTCGTTGACAGATGCTGAACAGTTGCTAACGTTTACTAGCGTGAAGAAATTCCCTATTTTCGGTATATATTTTACATTTTCTGCGTTCCTGATATCCTTCTCCTTTTTTAATTTCCATTTAGCGCTCCCACTTACCTTCTCTATGATTGCATTTTTTGAGTTGTGTTGTGTAGCGGCGCTTGACGTCACATCACCTGCTCAGTGCATGTTGATTGGCGTCACCTTTGACTGCCTCATACGGGCTGACCAATG
The DNA here is from genome assembly GCA_963678695.2 of Diplodus puntazzo. Classification (NCBI taxonomy): domain Eukaryota; kingdom Metazoa; phylum Chordata; class Actinopteri; order Spariformes; family Sparidae; genus Diplodus; species Diplodus puntazzo. Next base: position 120,596 of record OZ023168.1, on the reverse strand, counting down.
AGGAGAGGGTCAGACACAGCTTTCATCAAATTACAGCAAAAGTGTGTTTGCTGTAGTATTTAATGGGCTGCTCAGCTCATGTCGAGCCAAGCTTCCAGTCAGTGTTTGTCAAAGCAGCTCTGAATCCTCCAGAAAACAGGTAGGTGGTGGATTGTCAGTTCTGGTTTAAAAAATATTATGGTTTATACCAAATTACATTGTAAAATTGATGTTTTTTGGTAAAAACACTGTACCTTTTGACTTAAAAGAGAAATATAACGTAATTTTTGTTGTTTTTGTTTTAAAGAAATGTCTATTCTGATGGGGCCATAGGCAAAAATTCACAGGGGGCCTACAGAATAAGCATTCATAATCATTATGTCATGAATAATATGACGACAACAAAAATTGTGAAATGCAAACATTTTTTTTATTTCAAACAGTGTCACTTTTGTGAATCTACATCAAGTTTTTTCAGTATTTTGTGGGAAAACTATATCCTTAATTTGAATGGGTCCCCTTGTTACAATTGTGAAATTTTCTGGATGGCTCAACACATCTGGCCATTGTGCAGGGTCATCTGATATTAGCAAAGTGGTGGTGATACTACTGGTTGGGGGTTATGTGTCTTCACTATGAAAACATGTTGCAGTCTCACGTGAGGTGGAGGTGGATGCTGACTGAACTGAACCAAAAAAGAAACATGGCATACATGTCACAAGGCATATTACATGAGCGCAATATATATGCAGCTATAATCAATCAAGTGGAAAACTGAATTTACAGTTAACATTATCAGCATTTGGAAGTTGCACATTATCCTCTTTTGCTGCTGGTGGCAGAAACTTGAGCAATGATCCTGAGAAAAGATAAAGTGATGCTTATGACACAGTAACATGCTATTAATGTCAATTTAAAATGCTTACAGAATTCCTCAAATTCAACTTTTGAATGTTTTTATTGGACATAGCTTTCTTTTCACTGTTTACTATTTACATTTCATTTGATATGGACAATGTAATTTAACATAGTTGAAACACAGAGGATCTAACTTATGTGCTAGAGCATGCACTCTGGGTACTTAGGTTTTTACATTTACAGCATGTTGAAAATATACAGTTTTCAGTAGGCTTATCATATAACGACTAGGTCCTCTCTACAGATATGGAAAATACATTACACACAATACACAATATATTACACCGATACACTTTAGTAATTTACAGTACACTTGTCAACATTTCTTTGCATCTTAATTTCATAACAACATAGCTTGAGAGTTAGCTCGGTCAGACACAGCTTTCATCACATTACAGAAAAATTATTGTCCAAGCTAATGTTAGCTTACTCCCCTCTAAATCACTCTCTGGGGTCCTATAAAATGACAGTTAAATTGTTACCTGAGAAATGGCAGAGACCATGTTTATTCCGGTAACAATGCCCCACACCAAGTTAACTACTAGTTTTTGCTTTTTTCAGCCTGCTAGCTAATGAGTCTACTCTACCGACTTTGACTCCTGGATGGCCCGCGCACACTCGACTTGGTCAAATCACAGCCAGCAGAGCTCCTTTAGCCAATTTAATATTAGATGATGTCAAAGCAGTGGTGGTCCCAGCTTTCATGATGTCCTGGGTGAACCTCACCTCCAGCCCCCCCTCCCCCCCCAAAATAATTTATTTATTAAAGTAATTGTTGGAAAGTCAGAACTACACACACAGTAACAGCTATAATAAAAAAAATAAATACAAATAAGCGCCAACAATCAAAAGAACTAGTTTAATAGAATGAAATATAAATAAAATAGAGAATCAAATTTCTGAATTGCACAAATCCTTCATCACACAAACACATTTAAGAGAGTGTAGTAATTTTACTACACTTTGAACAAGAAACACAAAATAAATACCAACCAACTTCTGGTTATGTTTTCCCCACTAACCAATGACTTCCTTAAGTATTGAGGATGGCAACTTCTTCTGTCACGGTTGTTTCTAGGGAATACAAAGTCAGATGGTATCTAACTTGGTCCCCTGGAAACCAGTTTTGTCCAAATTCTCACAGTCAGAACTGAAGGCCAGTTAGCAGGGTCAGTGGACAGAGGCTTATCCTCAGTAGTCGATTCTGTTCCAGGCATTTCTGATCGACAGCACAAGGGCATTATAAACACATTATTCACAGCATTTATAGTGGTTGAACATCACACACACCCAGTAATAATAACATTATAACTGTGTGCAAAACGTTTTGCAGGGATGCACACACCCACACACAAAAGCGCGTACACATGCATAAACACACTCACAGACATACTTGCACACAAATTCACCTGAAGAGTCTTGCTGTGACGAAGTAGAGGTAAATGGGTCTTCATCCTCAGCATCAGACAGCATTTGTGGAGACATATGTGTGGCTGAGGTGGTAGATGGATCCTCATCCTGGTGGCCGAGGGTGCTTTAAAATACAACATAAATGATCAATGCATTAACAGCACAGTTAAATAAACATGTTATTAAACATAATCTATCCAACTTTTAGAATAGGAAACAAATGATTAACACAATCTCCTTGGTTAATGGCTAATTATATACATGACATACTCCAAATGACTCAGAAAGCTATATCAGAAAATATCAGTGCTATATATGTCTTTTGAATTAGCATACAGAATTGATAATTCACTTTACTGAGCAGCACAGGACCTAACGCAACATTAACCAAACAATATGTGAGCTAGTCATTGTTCCTAACATAAAAGTTAGCCTATACTAATTAACGTCATTTAATTTAATTACATGCATAATCATACTCATGAAGAGTAGATGACATGGCTCCATACCTTTATCTTCTGCTCGTTTCTCCTCTTCTTCTTTTCTCTTGGCACCAGATGGCTTTGACCTCTTCTTATCCATTTGTTTATTTGACATTCGGGAATCAACACGTTACCCATCCCCTAACACCGTCAACCAAGAGTTAAGACTAAACCAATTCACCTCGTTTTGTAATATATTTAACTGTTTAACCAAACCCCTAAAAAAAAAACATATGTGAGACTACGTGCCTTTGTTCACAATATTATAATGACTGAAATGTGCTTTATGTGGAAGGAATTCGCGATGTGATTGACTTGATCCTACTAATTGCATTAGTTGTGCACTATTAGATTAATCCCCTGCTCCCCCGCTCCGCCCACCTTCCACAAACTCTGTGTGAGACTCTCTCAGCGGCAGCAGACACCTTCATAAAACAGAGGGCGCCCAGCCACCCACTCACTCAACATGACATCATTGACTTGACGTGTAAAGCAACACAATAACTGGAGGAAATGAATGCAAACAAATGAAAAAATAATATATATATATGCATATATATATATATATATATATATATATATATATATATATATATATATATATGTATGTATGTATGTATGTATGTATGTATATATATATATATATATATATATATATATATATATATATATATATATGTGTATATATATATTTATTTATTTATTTATTTATTTTTTTTTTTGCGGGCGCTCATGCCGCCCCTCCTCGAATGCCGTCCTGGGCGGCTGCCCATACTGCCCATATGAGAAACCGCCCCAGTGTCAAAGAAAACAAAACATATTCAGTGAAATTCACGTTATTGAAGTGTCTCTCCACCACAGCTAAGGCTATATTAGCTATATACCATAATATGTATGTTATTATCCGCTCAACTTACCACTGTCTTGCAATTTTTTTTACTTCAGGAGGGATAACTCCTTTTCATTCTTTTTGTTTGTGGCTTTCCACTTTGTTGTCATTAGGTCTGTTTATAATGGATCAGGCACACAACACTTGAATCGGGAGTAGGCGGAGTCAGGTGGGGCTCCCTTAGGGAGATCAGGTCTGGTACTGTCATTGCAAACTTTATGCCTAGACACTGCTGTTGATGAAGGTTCATCAGCCCTCGGTGTGTTGCCTATGACTAACATAGAGTACATTCATCAGCACTGAAGATGACAGCGCAGGTTTTGCATTAACAACTGCAGACTTTGAGACGATGCAATCTTTTGACCATCCAACCTGACCAGCCGGACTGCCCCAGGGAGAAGAGGAAGAGAGTGCCAACTTCTTTACAGAGGCCTGTCTTTACCACAACGTGGACGTTGTTGGTGCCTGGTTGTTTCTTCACCTCTCAGAACTCTCTGACTTTCAAGCCTTGTGGTCTCTACTGAAGATGGAAATCTTTAAAAACAGCTCAATTTTAGTCATCTGTTTAGGATTATTTTTTAACCGTGAATTAATCTACTGTTGGCCCTCTCATTGAGTATTTGGAGCTACGTGGGATTGTTGCTTGGATCTGCTCAGCATTTGTTAACCACAGAGAAATAAAGAATAACACCAGACTAATCATTTAAGATTTGTGACTTGTGAAGCAGGTCACCAGTAAATATCATGTTTGCTTTTCTGTGTAGCTTTAAATAATACAGACTTCCATAATACTGTGAAACCTAAATCCCAGCAAGATGAATGCATCAGTGATGAGTTTTGTTGGGGGAAACACTTGACCATGCAACTTTGCCTAAGCTTGTAACCTCGCTTCTTACCTGTTCATAAAGAGCAGTCAGTTCGTGAGTGTGGTTAAAGACAGTGTCTGCCTGTAGTTAAAGGGGGATGGAGGAAAACCGTTTTGCATAAAGGAGCCGCAGGTCTTCACCTCTCAGATAGAACTAAGTGGAAATATGTGTGCTGTTGACCTGGGGGCCTCCAAGTTTCTTTGGGGTTTCTTAAGCTTAACAAATTGCTTCCTGGTCATGGTCAGGTTTCACATGATCATCACTGGTGCGGGAGCCTGTTATGCAGCCATCAGTCATGGGAAAATACAATATGTGTAATGTTATGCTTTTTAACTGAGACCTCAAGAAAGTACAAAGACAGCATGTGTAGGGTAGAGCTCTGAGTGATACAGACTGAGGAGGCAACACATGCAGGAACAGGGGTTTTTCTTTTAATACCAGGCATTTAATCAGTGTGAATCAGTGTATCCACGCAGTCTGATTGGTTACCAACAAGGGTAAGCAAGCGGTGTCCTGGACGTGTTCATCTATTTATGGCCTGAAAGGACAAACTGCCTTTAGGAGTGAGCTGTATGCCACGGTGGGCGCACCTACTTTCCAAAAGACCCTCAGCCTCATCTATGCAGAATTAAGGCTGAAACTAATGATTACTTTCATTCATCAATGAATTCTTCATTTGAAATATCAGAAACAATTTATTTTACAGGTCCACAAATGTCTTGGTAAGTGAGTTGAAATTACCAATTTATATATTTGAAATTTCTTTCAAATTAACCACCAGTTACCTTAAAACTTACTGGAAATGACCTCCAACATAATTTAAAACTTCCCACCCTTCCCACCTGATTTCTTATTTTCAAGTTTTCATTCCTTAACCTGTTAAGCTCAAGCAGAGCCCATTTGGGCCATTTTTTGAGTACCTATGTTAACATATCAGTTAAATATATAGGTTGGTACCTGAGAAATTTTAAATGGTGCCAAAATGGCACAAAAAATTGCACATTTTGGAAATTCTGCCAAAGTGCTCTGTATTGAAACCTCTCTCATTTTGTTCTGATTCACTTAATTAGCATAAATATTGGCAGAGGTATTGTTCTGATGTTTAGCCATGGTTTGCTAGAGATCTGGAGCTGTAGCTACATCATTCCTCTGGGAAATTCATTCTAAATTGTAATTTAAGAAATATATATATTTATGCTATGCGCCAAATTAATTTATTCTGACCCAGTGACATTTACTCATGCTTACACATCTGAACAAATATTTCAACTGTTCCCTTTATTATGATCGCTTGATTATTCAAATAGACCTTGTAGTTAAAGAGATACACTCTGTTAATTATCGAGCAGAGACACAAAATAAAGGCTAGTTCTTAACAGGTCAATTGCATATCAAGTCCTAATAATAATAGTCACATGACAAGTTAAAGTCTTTTTATATTTTGTGACAGAAAAACACTTTTAGTGACCTGCTGAGGGAAGTTAGACAGAAACCTGTTGGAAGGTCAAATGTCACGATCAGCAGAAACCAGTTGGAAGTTTCCTGGAAATTTCTAAAACAAAATAAATAAAAAAATAAAAAAATAAAAAAAGAGAGTCACTTTCAAAAATGTTGAGGACATTACTGTGGTAATTGGGGGGTAATTTCAGAGAAATCTTAAATATGTCACTTGGTAATTACCAAAAAAATTACCATGAAATTTCTGGATGTAAAAATAAAGTGTTTCCAAAGTATCTATTATGTTATGCTATTTGTTTTAAAGAAATTGCAGTTCATTACAAAGACCATAGGGGTGTCCAAATACCAACTCAATTTGAAACCCACAAAACTGTGTTAGAATTGTATATTGAGATAAACTGGTGAATAGTAACTGATTTCATGCTCAGCTGTAAAGTAGCACTGAGACTTACCATCCTCATGACCTATGAAATACACTTACAAGGATGTAACCCCAGTTCTGTGAGTATACTCAGTAGAACTGGCTTTGTTGGGGTAAACTAAGTGTTTTTACTAAATAACACTACAGACACACTGCACACTAAAGGAGGTTAGATGAATAGAAGAGTAACAACACTGAATGTTGTCATTCACGCTGTGGTGACTCCCCCCCAACTGTTAACATGAGGCTGATTTCAGTCTGAATGCCTGCTATAAATGAACTTTGAGCAATAGTATAAGTTAAATCCATATGTCAGCGTGCTAATATGCCCACAGTTACAGTACTAATGAACTGAAGTTTGGCAGGGAACGTTCACCGCGGTCACTATGAGAAACATGCCATTATTGATTTTATTAATGCCATGAGAATGTCATTAAATCAAATAATTTTTTGGCAACATTATAGAAAGAATTAACTTTGTATGTATTATACTGTTGGCAGGGAGGAAAGCCACAGAAGCACCGGCGAACATGTGAACTCTAAACAGAAGGGCCCAGCACACTGTTTTTTCCGTTCAGTCCCTGCAGTGACACCCTACTGCACTCTTCCAGCCAACAGTTGGAGTCTGCCAGTAAGACATGTCACATGGGGTATTATGTAGAGAAGCAATGGAGGGCAATAGCTGAAGAAAAGGCTGCAATCAACAGTATTATAAATGGAATCTGATGTAATGACATTGTTAAAGATTACACATTCTAAATCATGTTTGACCATTCCTCTACACTCACACAACCTCACCTTTCACTGACCTGCAGCTTCTGCCTTTTCTCTGACTTTTAACAACTACCATCACACACAGGACGGTGATGGGCCAGGGATAATGCAGATCCCATGACAAAGGAAGTGCACTTTTCTTGCCAGGAAATCAGGAAATTATCCTTCAGAGAACCTCCATCCCCCAACCCCCCATTCTATTCTAGCAGACCCACCTACTTCCTGTCCCCTCCAAATACAGTTATGTGGCTTAGTGAGCAGGTCTATCAGTCTGTCAGTCAGTCAGACTAGCAGTCAGTAGGGGCCTCCTGTCTGGCTTCATCATCTGGCAGCTATCAGAAAAAAATGAAAAGGCCAAATAGGCTCGAAGTACTCTGGTGCTTTGTGTGTGTGTCTGTGTGTGTGTGTGTGTGTGTGTGTGTGTGTGTGTGTGTGTGTGTGTGTGTGTCCTATTCCATACAACCATGAAACAAAACCTGAAGTGCAGGAACAGAAATCTGGATTTAAGGGGGTCAAAGGGACTTGTACCTTCAAGGGTTTAAATGCAGCACTGCAGAAAAGGAAGAACTACAGGGGGGCGGGAAAGAAATAGCCTCCATTTACCAATTATGCCTTCTTCCATCCACCTGCCCATAATAGTTCTGCCTAGACACTCTCCTCTGTGTCATCTTGACCTTTCCTTGGAGCATGACAAAGGAAGCAGAGTGCTGTCAGTGGCTGACTGTGTGAATGGATGAGAGCAATGTGAAACAACTCACAACAAAGAGTGTTTGGAAGCATTTGGCAGTCAGAAAGCATGTTATTGTAATGAGCCCTGAGCCATTAAAAAAAAGGTTCAAAGTGAAGTTAACAAGCCACAAGTATATTGATGCCTCTCAGAAGTCACAGATAAACAACTGATGCAAGATAGTGATCAAGATAAGGGCTGCAGCTATCGAATATTTTTAGAATTGAATATTCTACCGATTATCCCATCGATTAATCGAGTAATCTAATAAAAAATAGTTTTGCATTATAAAACAACAATACCAAATAATGCATAACAAAAATGACAGACCTGTTAAATAGACTGAGCAATTGGCTTTTATTCCTGAAAAAAAAAAATACAGGTATTTATTCCAACTATTCCTAACACTGGGAGTAAGGGTGTGTGTGCACGCACACATGCGTGAGGGAGAAAGAGACGAGATGTGTGTGTGTGGAAAGGAGTTATTTGGTGTAGGCTATTTACTCTCCGGCAATTTAGCACGAAATAATTTCCACATCTTAACATGATATCTAGTCATATTGACATCAGGCTACAGCCTCTACAAATACCATACGTTCTAACTAGCGATGGAAGGCTACGTTAAATTAGCTAACATCAATGTTTACGTTAGCTTGTGTTGGCGACGCTTGGTGAGCTGGTGCTAACAACTGGATGCTTTCGGTTCAGATGTTCAATCATTGTTGACGTGTTGTGGTACGCCATTTCTGCATTGCAGTAGACATATTGCACTTTGTTATCTTTTTTTTAAGTGTGAAATGATCCCAAACTTTGGACATTCTCTGTCTTTTATGGACAGTTTCTTGGCTCTTCGCCATCGCGCCAACTCAATTCTGAACGTAGTGGGGTGTGTCCGCAATAACAGTCTGTGTGGAAACATGATCCCTGAGCTGAGCAGGCCACATAATGTGGGTGATAGGAATTAAACGAAGCCTCGAGGCAGAGATTTTGCTCCGACCATTTTTTGTAAGCAAATTATTCCAGTTACTCGAGTAATCATTGCAGCTCAAATCAAGATACAAGATTCAGCTATAAATCATTGTACAACACTCGGAACGGGCTGAGTGAGTGTCGACTTTTAGTTGTTTAGTTCACTTCACTGATGTTACTGATGCTTTGTAGATGGTTCCAGTGATGTCCTGGTGGTTCTAATCGACCGCTTTAGAACTTTCCTGTACTGGGCTGTGATGAATCATGCCAGTTTGTGATGTTTCCAGTCAGAACTAGAAAGTAGGTAGAAGGTAAGAAAACGGCAATTGGTGGCCCACTCTGCAACTTTGGCCCACATTTGTTTTAAACTGGGCTATATAAATAAAATTGATTTGATTTGTCTGTCTGTGGACAGATTTTCTCACCACAATAGCTTCAAAACCATGCAAGATGCATACAGGAAACTTTGCAGCCGTGTAGTTGAGATCAAAATAAGGACTAAGTTTTGGAAGATTTGCGTGTTCTGATTAAAACACACACACACAAATCTTCATCCACTTTGGATCAGAAGCGGTTCTTGTGCTGATATTCATAGTAGAAATGATGCAAATGGAGGCTTACAACACGAGCAGAGCTGAATGAGCACTACTGGCTAAGACCTGTGTGAGTGGACGAATCAGAGCAGACTCAGCTTTTTGGGAGGTGATCTTAAAGAGTCCAGTGCTAAAACAGAGCTTTGTTGGTCAGGAGAGAGAATAAAGGTGAATAGAGGTAGCACTGGACATTAGGAAAAAACGTGTCTATGAACATTAAAGCATGTAAACTAGTTAACACCTTAAATAAAACTATGAACCAGAGAATGAGCACAGTGTGTCTCCTTCAAATGATGACTACATATATAATAGCAAATAACTGCAACAAATTGGTGATTGTCTGTCAGACAGTGCTGGGTGACTGACCGTGCCCTTCTTAAATCCGAATGCCATCAGGATAAAAGTGATCTCTTCATGTCCATAAAGTTTTTTTTTGAAGGTGTAATTTCAAATCATTTGATTGTCTTTGACCTTTTCATTACATTTCAATCTTTTATGACCAGCCATTTGTTGCTGAACCATCCTGAATATCCCTAGACCACCCAGGACCACCCACAGCTGACACAGGTGGGGGTGGGCAGATAGCAGGCAGTGGTGGTGGTCAAATTATTGCCCTCACTCATCACATCGGGTTGTTCATCACCATCAGGTGGATTTTGACAGCTTTATGTGTCCTGGGATCAAACCCAAAGATCCACCTTCTTCCGGTAGAGATGATCTAAACCATACCTACTGTCCATTCGCTTCACAGCCTACACAGACAAACACAATCACTGTATCCATCCCAAGGAGTATGATTAAAGTGATCGCTGTGAACAGACTGCATTGTTCCAGAATAGTAACAGGATACAATCAAGAACATAATTCAATTTAAACAAAATATAACTTAAGACTGGAGCAGAGGGTCATGTGAGGGTCAGACAACTTCACAACTACAGCAGGAACTTCAGTTTGTCAAAACTCAGCCAGACAGAAAAACAGAAATGTATTTGGAATTCCAGTGGAGATCATAAAATTTCCAATGATCCCAATGTCCGGCTGCATTTTAAGGAAAATTAATATTAAAAACTGCACGCTACATCTACAACATTTCAATCTGATGCAATCGAGCTGCCATAAAAACAAGCTTGTACACAATATAAAGCATCTGTCAGGCAGCACGGGATAGTTTCACACAAAAACTGGAAGTCATCATGTCTTGATTCTGTTTTCCATTTACCTCTTAACTTATACTCCACAGTCTGATTTTATAGGTAAAGGGACAGATCCAGGAATTTCTTCTCACTTTCTTTAACACTCTAAGATATGGCTTCTTTCCACATTTGCATTCATTCCAAAGAGAATAATTCATGGAACTTGATCAAAAAAAGATGCATTTAGGTGGCTGGTATTTATGAGTAAAAATAGTTTGATGTGGATCCTACATCTAGTGAGCTCCAATTATGGTGAAACAATCATGGGTGCTTTAAAGTTCAGAGTGATACAGAGCTATCATGTTTGATATCCAGGTGCGGCCTGACCATAGGCCTGATCTGATCCAAGACCCTGGAGAGACTCGTCCTGGTGCAGCTCAGGCCTATGGTCAGGCCGCACCTGGATCCCCTCCAGCTTGCCTATCAGCCCCGGATTGGAGTTGAGGATGCCATCATCTACCTGCTGTACCGTGTCTACGCCCACCTAGACAAGCCGGGGAGCACTGTGAGGGTCACGTTCTTTGACTTCTCCAGTGCTTTCAATTCCATCAGGCCTGCTCTACTGGGTGACAAGCTGAAGGCGATGCTGGTGGATCCCCCCCTTGTGTCCTGGATTGTGGATTACCCCACTGGCCGTCCACAGTGCATGCGCTTGTGGCACTGTGTGTCAGCTGCAGTGGTCAGCAACACCGGGGCCCCACAAGGGACTGTCCTCTCTCCTTTTCTCTTCACACTTTACACCACAGACTTCAGCTACCAGACAGAGTCCTGCCATCTTCAGAAGTTTTCTGATGACTCTGCTATCGTTGGATGTATCAGCAAGGGTGAGGAAGCTGAGTACAGGGCTGTGGTGGATAACTTTGTCACATGGTGTGAGCTGAACCACCTGCAGCTGAACACAACAAAAACCAAAGAGCTGGTGGTGGATCTGAGGAGAACCAGGACAACAGTGACCCCAGTTTCCATCCTGGGGCATAACGTGGACATTGTTGAACACTACAAATATCTGGGGGTTTACATCGACAATAAACTGGATTGGACTAAGAACACTTGAAGTCCTCTACAAGAAAGGACAGAGCCGCCTCTATTTTCTGAGGAGGCTGTGGTGGCCAGTGCTGTTCTGTTTGCTGTTGTGTGCTCACAAAACAAAGTCAGACATGTCCATTAAATCTTCTACTGAGAAACGTTGTAAGATTCCCAATTGCAGCATCAGTGGCCACTATCCTCTGCTTTCCTCTCTCTGTCTCCTGCCAGCGATTGTCTTCCCCTGATTCCCCAACCTGCAAAGTCCATCAGGACCTGATAGGGGGGAACCTCGTCACAGAAATACCACAGCCCCTGAAAAACAATCCACCTGAACAAAAGAGAGACAGCTGCTTGGGAGCAGGGAACTTAATCTGAAGAGCCCAGATGCCGGGAGAGGTGGAGGTGGTTCCTGTGTTATGATCAAACTCTCTCCATGAAAGGACTTCCTGTGCATTTTATGGACTAAAATTGTCATGCTCATCCCTAAGTCTACCAGTGTGGGAATGCTCACAGGCAAAGTTCCTCCATCAATAATGAAATACTCAAACCAACAGCTTCTGTCAAAAAAACAACTCAATAATGTGAAAGACAAATTCTTATATTTTTGTATCATGTTTCCATGTTTTGGTGTGTAAATGATTCATACTTACCAAACATTTTGAAACTGGTCCAGTAGATCGTCGCATCCAGCTGCTAAAATTCAGCTGCAACGTACTCCACACTTCATGTACTCAGTCATCTATAAACTGAAACAAATGCCCTAAAACACCCACTTGTAAATCAATACTTGCACCACCATTCAAAAGACAAAGTAGACAAAGAAAAGAAGATGAAGTGCATTTAACAGATTGTGTTGCATCAGTTAGGTTCACTGCATTAGAACAGCTGTCATTACGTGACACCATTATGCACAAGAGTGGCTATTTATAGCACCAATACCATTAATTTAACACATGCTCCAAGGACATTCAGTAACTGCCAATAAGTAATAGTGTTCATATTTAAACAGACTTCCAATATAAACTAGAATATTTACTGTATATTTGTGATTGCTTTATCTGTCACTGTCACTTGCAGTGAGTTCAATAATCATTGTCCTCTAAATGGTAAATTAGGCATAACATTCTGCACTCATAAATCATTTTGAATTGTACTGTAGTGACGAGATTTGATTGACGTCACATTTTACACCAGTGCTGATGATTGGTGTCTGATAACCCCCCAAAATGTAAGCAAATTGACTCCTGTGTTAAGCAGATACCGCAGCATTTATCAATTCAACATAACATAACCAGCGGGTCTTATTGTCTTATTGTTAGTGCTGGTATGGACTCCACTAGCCTAGTTAACATGGTTGGTCAGGGACATAGCACAGAGTACCAGACTGATAGCTTGGTTCATAACATTGAGACTGTCACCTTCCATCTTGATCTCCACCTCTGACAGTGGGGAAAAGTCTCAGCAAGCACCTTACACAGTCTTACATAATAAAATACCTAAGCTAATCACTACGTCATCCCGCCTTCCCTACCTGCACAGGCAGCCAAAACCTACTACTACTAAAAGGTACCTTGTTCCAATTCCTAAATTATCTACCATAAGCTCCACCAAACGGCTGGTCATTGGAAACTGCACCAATGAGCTTAAAACCCTCAAATTTTGTTTCATCAATATTAGATCACTGTCATCCAAAGCCTTACTGATTAATGATTTGATCATTGAGCATAAGCAGGACATGATTGGCTTATGTGAAACATGGCTGAAACCCAATACCTTTCTGCCATTAAATGAAGCCTCTCCTCCTGACTATAACTACGCCCATGTTGCTCGGGCCTCTAAACAGGGGGGAGGTGTTGCTCTAATTTACAAATCTATTCTCAGCCTAAGCTCCAACCAGGATATTAAATTTACTTCACTTGAGGCTCTGGTATTAAAACCATCCTCATCAAATGATAACAGCCTTGTCCAGGGAACAGGCTTTCACCTGGTTGTACTGTACAGACCCCCAGGGCCTTACTCCCAATTCCTAGAAGAATTTGGTGAATTTATTGCGGGTCTTGTGACTCGTTCAGATAAAATCATAATTATTGGGGATTTTAATATCCACTTAAATAAGCCCTCTAACCCTCTAGGGAAAGCTTTTTTGAGACTTCTTGATATTTCCAACTTTATTCAGCTTGTCCATGAACCCACTCATTCCAGTGGAAACACTCTGGATTTGATGTGTCAACCCTGAACGTCACTTCTGTCCCCTCTGCTGTGTCGGACCACTTTCTCATTACATTTGAAGCGTCATTACCCTGTCCCTATGTCAGTGACACAAATGTTTTTACTTCTCGTCATATCAGCCCGGCAATCACAGCGACGCTCAGTGATAAAGTGCCCGGGGTCCTGGCTCCTTTTGCAACTGCGACAAAACCTGTGGAAAGCCTCACGAATGAAGTGAACTCAGTACTTGTTTCGCTCCTCGATTCTGTGGCACCGGTCTTTACCAATACAAGACGACCAAAGAAATCTACTCCCTGGTTTACTGATGAAACCCGAGATCTCAAGCAAGGCTGCAGGAAAATGGAACGAGCATGGCGTAAATCTAAATTGGACGTTTTTTTTATCTTGCTTGGCATGATAGTGTACTAAACTATAAGCGTGCTTTCAATACTGCTAGAGCAGCATATTTCTCCAGCCTAATAAACAATAATACACACAATCCTAGATTTCTCTTTAACACCGTGGCTAAACTTACTCAAAAACCACAGTCGGTGAGCTGTACACCCTTTAATGCAAATGATTTCTTAGATTTCTTTTGCAACAAAATGAGATCAGAATCAAAATTAACTCATCATCTCTGGCTTCCTCGTCAAAGTATGTTAAAAAAATATCCTGCTGCCGATTCTCAGTTAGTCTCAGCTCTAAACAGTTATGAAAATATCTCCCTTGAGATACTGTCCAAAATGGTCTCATCCTCAAAGCCAACTACCTACGTCCTGGACCCCTTTCCGGCAAAAACTGTTTAAAGAACTATGGCCAGCACTGGGACCTACAATGTTAAATATTGTTAACTCATCACTCATGACTGGTGTTGTCCCTTCTAGTTTTAAGTCTGATGTGGTTAAGCCCTTACTTAAGAAACCACAACTCGACCCAGGATCACTTCTATCGACCAGTATCCGACCTTCCCTTCATCTCTAAAGTCTTAGAAAGAGTCGTGTCCCAACAACTTTCAGGCTACGTACTCAATAATAATCTCCTGGAACCTTTTCAGTCAGCTTTCAGAGCCTGTCACTCCACCTAAACCGCCCTTACTAAAGTGGTAAATGAAATTTACTTAGCTTAGACTCTAACTCGACCTTAGTGCTCATGTTACTGGATCTCAGCGCTGCATTTGATACTATAGATCATGGCATACTGTCAGACCGACTTGAAAGTCAATTTGGCATCTCTGGCCTGGCTCTAGCCTGGCTAAAATCGTACCTGTCTGAAAGAACACAATGTGTTTCTTACAAAGGTACTTCATCAATTTTTACTGCTGTGAAGTATGGAGATCCCCAGGGCTCTGTTTTGTGCCCTTTGCTCTTCTCTTTATATATTTCACCTCTCGGCCAAATTATTCGGAGCTATGGGTCACATTTCCACTGCTATGCGGACGACACTCAGCTGTATGTGCCCTTAAAAGCTGATGACAAATCTCAAATCACGAAAACTAGAGACCTGCCTATATACAGTGAAGAAGTGGATGTCAGAAAACTTCCTGCTCCTAAATTCAGAAAAAACTGAGATGCTGGTCATCGCTCCTGCAAGACAGAGACACCATGTTGATCAGGTGACTGTAACTCTCGACCAGTGGCGTGCACAGACTTTTTGAAGGGCAGGGGCAAAAAGAAAAAAAGGGCACATACAGCGCGTTCTCGCCACTGAAGAGGGCACTAAGTTCCGTGTGTTGCCGAGGGCACTTTAGACATTGAGGTATCTGGATGACAACACATTCAGATTTTTGAGTTTACTTAGTTTAGACTGAACCATAGTCAATTGTTTCTCCTTATGTAAGTCAAGGAATGCAGACAGAGTGAGACCCACAGCCCCCAGGGGTCTAGAGTGGTTTTCCAACTGTGTCAGTGTGAAAGGTTAGCCATCATAAAGTACTAAACCTGAGGTCGACCCGTACGCCAAATGGTGAGAGATGCCCAAACGTTTATGTTCCCGTAGAAGGATAGAGGGGTCAATTTGGGGAGAAGACCTTAGGTTGACCACATCCAAGCTAGATGAGTTATCGAGAGAAGCAGGGAGACAGGTCAACTCCTCTTTTTGTTTATTGGCTAATTTCCCAAAGATGACCAATTAGAAGAAGTGGGCAGGTACTGGAGTAGGGTCTCTAAAAACCCTTGCACAGGAAGAGACAGGAGGGTGGTATTTGGTGCATCTCCAAAGAGTTGGATTTCCAAGAGAGCAGAGGGCAAAGCATTTTGGCATGGCTATTGCCATAGATTGGAGAAAATCAGAATGCGGCCGCTTCTGATCCGGACGCAGGGCTCAAGGTCTGTTTCAATAAAGATTGCTCTACTATTCCACCAGCCTGCCTCCACAGAATTCTTTTATCAACATACTACACACCGACACCTTAGAGGACGAAAGCCCAGAAACCACAACAGGTTTATATGTTATACAAATGCGCATTATATAGCCTTAAAACAGATTAACTAGACAGACTACTCAAGTTAATTGGTAGTTAGGATCAGCATCCACGAGAGCTGTGTAGATTCAACATTGGACTGTGAAGAACACACAGAGACATGGATGTATAAAGGAAATAAAACCCTGGGGGGTCTGGGGGTCGTCCCCCAGAACATTTTCAATTAAGTAGATGCCATTTCCTGTATTCTAGTGCATTTTAACACCAAATTAGCACCAGATAATCCAAACTGGTTCTGTGAGATATAGTTCTGGCTCAATATAGATCAAAAAGGGGCCCAACATAAAAGTCATTGCAACAGTTGTGTTTCATAGTATGTCTTGATCTTAATAGTCTTCTGGAGTCTAGTGTGTCTTCTTCACCCAATAGGGCTCTGTGATAAAAACAAAGGGAACAATACACATTTAAATATTGTCAAATATCTGACAACTCAAAAGAAACAAACTATGATGAAGCATGGACATACAGTGGGTTGCAAAAGTATTCACCCCCCTTGAACTTTCCACATTTTGTCATGTTACAACCACAAATGTAAATGTATTTTAATGGGGTTTTATGTGATAAACCAACACAAAATTGTGCATAATTGTGAAGTGGAAGGAAAATGATACATGGTTTTTAAACATTTTTTAAAATAAAAAAACAGAAAAGTGTGGTGTGCAAAAGTATTCACCCCCCTGAGTCAATACTTTGTAGAACCACCTTTCCCTGCAATGACAGCTGCAAGTCTTTGCTCATTCCTTCTTGCAAAATAGCTCAAGTTTAGTCTGATTGGATGGAGAGTGTCTGTGAACAGCAATTTTCAAGTCTTGCCAAAGATTCTCACTTGGATTTAGATCTTGACTGTGACCGGGCCATTCACACATGAATATTCTTTGATCTAAACCATTCCATTGTAGCTCTGGCTGTATGTTTAGGCTCGTTGTCCTGCTGGAAGGTGAACCTCCGCCCCAGTCTCAAGTCTATTACAGACTCTAACAGGTTTTCTTCCAAGATTGTCCTGTATTTGGCTCCATCCATCTTCCCATCCAATGGATTGAACAGTGCTCTGTGAGATGTTCAAAGCTTAGGATACTTTTTCATATTCTAACCGTGCTTTATTAAACTTCTCCACAACTTCATCCCTGACCTGTCCGGTTGGGCTTGATGATGCTGTTTGTTCAACAATGTTCTCTAGCAAACCTCTGAGGCCTTCACAGATCAGCTGTATTTACACTGAGATTAGATTACAAACAGGTGGACTCCATTTACTAATTAGGTGACTTCTGAAGGCAATTGGTTGCACTGGATTTTATTTAAGTGTATCAGAGTAAAGTGGGTCATACACTTTTGCACACCACACTTTTCAGTTTTCTATTTTTAAAGATGTTTGAAAAACACTTTGTGTTCGTCTATCACATGAAATCTCATTAATATACAATTGAGTTTGTGGTTGCAACGTGACAAAATGTGGAAAAGTTCAAGGGGGGTGAACACTTTTGCAAGCCTCTGTATATGTTTCCAACCGAGCTGTGCACTTGAAAAAGGCATTTTAAAGAAAAGCATTTTCAAATATTAAAATAGAATAAAAAAATCCCAAATGCTTAGCCTGGCGGGGGGTCAACTTAAACCTGGCGGAAATCCTGAAATGCAATGCTAACCCAATGCTTCATTTTACTGGCTAGCTTTAAAAAGCTATTCCCGTAAGACTTAGCTAGGCTAGCTCCTCATCCTAGGCTTAAACATGTGATAGGCATCTATACCTAATAATAGCACTTCCAGGCTACATACACTAGTATTTAGTAATGCAAAATTGCTAACTTAATAGACAGCTTGCTATATCAGCTACCTACTTCACACAACAGTAGGATGCCGGGTTGCACCTCAGTCAGTATTAAGTCCCCACTGACATGTGAGCATTTGAGAGAGAGTGTGTCTAAAATTGAATACTTAAATGGATGGAATGGACTTATTTTAACAACGGGAATGTGTTCTTAAAACTTAAGTTACCATCTATCTAGCTGCTATCAATTTATTCCATTATTTACTAAATACAATGAATCTAAATGACCTAGCCTAAATTGTAAATTGAAAACAAAATCTAGAAAGTTTTTTTAGCCCGCTTGCAAAAAACAAATAAAAAAAATACATTTAAAAAAAACAGAACATATGGGCTAATGGCCATACAAAGTGTATTGAACATAAACAGGGTTTAAAATGACTCTGGGAAAGCTTGCATGCCTTAATTGGAATCAATATTCTCCATCCAATGGCAGCGCAATGGCAGAGAGAACTTGTGTTTTACCAACCACAAGGGCAATTAAGCATGAGTTCATACCACCGATCACTAGAGGGCAGGTTATCATGTTTTGCCAACCAGGAGTGCGCTTAAACTTGTTTTAACCACCCAAGAGAGCAATTAAGTGTTTTATTTTCACCAAAGAGGACAGTTTAGTGAGTTTTGCCAATGAGGAGGGCACTTAAAGACGCCCTTTTGCCACCCACATAGATAGTTTATATTTTAACCAGCCAAGAGGGCAGTTTAGTGTGTTTTGCCAACCAGGAAGCACGTATTTTTTCCTCCAAGAGGGCACTTTAGCACGCGTTTTTTGCCTCCCAAGAGGGCACTTTAGCACAATTTTTTTGCCTCCCAAGAGGGCACATTAGCACGCATTTTTGAGAAGGCAGTTGTATTTTGCCAACCAGGTGGGACCTTTAGCACGCGTTTTTGCCTCCCAAGAGGGCACTTTAGCACACGTTTTTGCCTCCTAAGAGGGCACTTTAGCACACGTTTTTGCCACCCAAGAGGGCAGTTTATCATGTTTTAACCAGCCAAAGGGGCAGTTTAGTGTGTTTTTTGCCTCCCAAGAAGGCACTTTAGCACACGTTTTTGCCTCCCAAGAGGGCAGTTTATCATGTTTTAACCAGCCAAGGTGGCAGTTTAGTGTGTTTTTTCCACCCAAGAGGGCACTTTAGCGCGCGTTTTTCAACAACTGGGCCACAAGGGGGGCGACCGCCCCCCCTGCCCCCCTCCTGTGCACATCACTGCTCTCGACAACTGTGTTAGTTCTCAAAGCTCGACCGTCAAGAATCTAGGTGTTACTTCTGATTCTACACTCTCTTTTGATCAGCACATCAAAGAAATTACTAAGATCGCCTTCTTCCACCAGCGCAATATAGCTAAAATTAGGTCCTTCCTGTCCACTGCGGACGCAGAGATCCTGATTCATGCCTTTGTTTCGTCTAGGCTGGATTACTGCAATGCCTTATTTTCAGGTCTTCCACGTGAGAGCACTAAAAGTCTTCAGATGGTTCAGAATGCTGCAGCAAGAGTCTTAACACGTACAAGAAAATTTGATCACATTACACCAATCTTAGCATCTCTGCACTGGCTCTCAGTGCATCTAAAATCAGACTTTAAGGTGCTGCTGATGACATACAAAACTGTACACGGCCTTGCCCCGTCGTACATGTCAGATCTCATTACACCATATATTCCAACTCGGGCATTACGCTCTCAAATTTCAGGGCTCCTATTTGTTCCCAGGATTAAGAAGAAGTCAGCCGGCTGCAGGGCTTTTTCCTATCGGGCTCCCTTCCTCTGGAATAACCTCCCAGCTGACATCAGACAATCTGGCTCTGTTGACGCCTTTAAATCTAAACTCAAAACTCACTTCTTCGATTTAGCCTTTAATTAGCCCTTGATATCAATTGTAAGCTTCTTCAGTGAGTCAGCGTCAGTCTCAATGAGTTCCTATAGTACTAGATTTACACTGTGCTGTCGACGAGAAACAATCTGTTTATTCTGATCAATATTGCATTTCTCTAACCTTTGTTTTTGTTTCCTCTTCCCACAAGCTGCAAGCTGTGTCACTCTCTACACTCTCTACACTCTCTATAGCTTCCTCCTCCCCTCCTCCTCTTCTCTCTCCTTCTTCTCTTTCTCCTCCTCCCCTCTTTCATTCAGGCTCCCTTCTGATGGACCACGGCCCCCTGGGACCATCTACCATTTCCAGGCTCCTGCTGCCTTGAAAGACACGGATCTGGATCGTCACACCCTGGGCTCTGCTGGATCATTGCTCTCCTCTGCTTCACTATCTCCTCATATCTATATTTCTGTTAATCTTGATGCCTCTCTCTGTCTATTACTAATTATCTTGTGTGGCCTGCCCTCTTCCAGGTCACCATGGTGGACAGGAGGTCGTCTTGCTCGGGCAGCACTTGGTGATGCCTCGTCCTGCTCGGTCGTCTCCTGGATCCACTCACTTTACATAACTTGTATCAGACTTTCTGTTAATGTAACTTGTAAACTGTGATTTGTTGCTCTTTTATGTACACGCGACATCTATTGTATGTCTGTCCATTCTGGAAGAGTGATCCCTCCTCTGTGGCTTTTCCTGAGGCTTCCTCCATTGTTTTGTTTCTTTTACCCTGTTAAAAGGTTTTTTTTTTCCATCAACATGTGAAGTTTTTCCTCACTCGAATCGAGGGTCTATGGACAGAGGATGTTGTTCACTGTACAGATTGTAAAGCCCATTGAGGCAATGTGATTGTGATTTTGGGCTATATAAATTCTCAACCAGTGTAATTGACTGGATTAGATCATATCTGTCAAATAGACTTCAGTGTGCAAGGGTTGTTGGTGAGACATCACCACCCCTGAGGAACGAACTGGGTGTACCTCAGGGATCTGTCCTCGGCCCTATTCTGTTCAGCCTTTATAAAAATGATCTGTCATCAGTCTGGACTGGATGTGAGGTTCAGATGTATGCTGATGATACAGTATTTTATGTCCATGCACAAACCAAAGCCAAAGCTGCTGCCAAACGCAGTGATACAATGGTACATGTACATAAATGGCTTGCTTACTCACAGTTGTATCTCAATGTAAAGAAGACAGTCTGTATGTTTTTTTAGCAAGACTAACACTGTATCTCACTGTGAACCCACGGTCTATGTGTCTGGGGAGGTCATTCAAACAGTTACACATTTTAAATATCTAGGTATTATCCTTGACTCTACTCTATCCTTCAAAAACCAAGTGAGAACGGTAATGCAAATAACAAAATACAATCTAGCCAACTTTAGATATATAAGGAACTGCTTGACAACTCCTGACAACATCATTAATGCTATGATCATTCCTCACTTAACATATTGTATGACGAGCTGGACCCAGGTGAATAGCACAACATTAAGGCCTATCTTATTACTTCACAAACAAGCGCTTAAAATTTTGGACAGAAAACCCAAGCTCTACCACCACTGTAACATTCTGGACAAATATAACTTGCTCAGCTGGGAAAATATTTTAAAACACACTGACGCATGCCCAATTTTTAAGATTATCAATGGCAAGAGCTCCCTCACCACTCTGCACTTTTATACAGCAGAAAAAAATGCAATAGTAGAACCACAACCTCTGCCTTAGGAGGGGACTACACTCCTTTGGTCTATGCTCCTTTGGTCAATTATGTTCAAATATGCATCTAAATTATGGAACCAATTGCCAGTGGACATTAGAAATTGCACCTCCCACCATAAGACTGGCTTTTAAGCAATTAAAAATGTGAACATCTTTGATAGTATTTAATCTGAATGCATGTTTGTCTGTTGCTATGTATTATTGTAGCTGTCCTGTAACCCATGGTGGTTTGTATATATATATATTATATATATATTTACAATAAATTACTTATAATCTATACTGTTGGTAATACTGTAACCATGACTGACTCAATCATAGACACAATTAATCAATCTTAGTCAATAAGTAATTAATAACAATGAATAAATCAATCAGTTTGTGTCAACCCAAGATGTCCTCTCTCTCTCTCGATCGAGATGAGTCGTCTGTAAATGTCATCTCAATTTGGTAATGTTTTTGCTCCACATGGTTTGCGGACGGTCTGGTTGTCATATGTGAGGTGTGCCCAGATGTCAATTCTTCGTTTTCTAGCTCTGACATTTCTTTTGTTCATGAGGCATGCCGTTGCCCTTGGACCGGGTGCACTGCAAAACATTAACACTAGCGTCTTTCTAACGAGTGAAGTCAGCTGAAATCCGCCAAAGCTGTCCAACTAAATATCATGTAAACAACCTAACTCATGTGAAAACGTCCACGAAACTGTGCAAGTTCTGCAAACTCGTCTTTGTTCTCCTTCTGTGTAAATGCTGCTGCCTTTGTTTAGCTTGCCGCGGCTTTTTAAAATGGCTTTGCTGCTTCTGCATAGGTCAACCTATCCTCAAAAGATTCGCTCTGATTGGATCTCTTCTCCATTCGTCCTTCCCTAACATTTTCGTCTCGTTTTATTCGTTGACTAAAGTGTCAGTTATATTTCCTCACAGTCTTCGTCATCATATCAGACTTTTTATTTAGTTTTTGTCCGTGAAAAAGGTTAGTTGACTCACGTGATAGTTGACTCACGTGATTCCCGTTCACGCTGATTCAGTCCTCAGCAGGTCTGAGAATCACGTTCACGAACGTGAGTGACTTTCACTGTGCAGTAAAATCACTTAACATGATGCTACACGGATGTTGGCAACACAGCGCTAGTTTTAGCAGTACGGTTACTGAACGTGAATCAACTCCTCTGTCCTGAGCGAGTGAGTGAGTGAGTGACACAGCGCCACTTATCAGCACAGTACGTGAACGAGAATCACGTCCTCAGCGACAGTTCTCTGTGTGCAGTAGGTTCGCGAATCATGAACGAATCACAGCGCGAATGTGAATCACGTCCTCACAGTTCTCTGAGTGAGTCGCGGCAGTTCCACTCCCGGCCATTATGCGCGGTTGAGCTCAACTGAACTGAGAAAGGAACGAATCAGTTCCTGAAGTGATTCCGTTCACTTCGTACACTTAAAAGATTCGTTCGTTCAAACGACACGTTCGCGGACGACACAACACTAGCTGGTGTGGGTTTGGGAAAGTTAGCATGCTGTACGCCGTGTGTCAGGTTGACAGCATGTGGGCACCTGCCCTGTTCAGGTGAAGCCTGTCTGGCCCAAAAAGATGTCGCCTCTCACAGAACACATCAAAATTATTTACAAAGCCAACATGGTGTGAGTTGCAGGCAGAGGAGAGCCAGGTGTTGAGGCTGAGCAGCCTGCTGAAGCTGCCTATCCCTCTGCCGCAGGTGGGGCCGGAGATAAAAACAGCCACCTGGGACTGTGAGACGATGTTAAAAAGACAAGAGGTGGGGGGGTGGATTGAAGAGCGGTGGGGGGCTGATGAGTGAGGAGAGTGGAAGGAGAGTGTAGAGGGGCGGGTCAGGGGGAGAGGGCAGGAATGAAAGTAGTTATGGGTAGGGGAGATCGTAGGCTTGTGAGAAGAGGTAGGTTTTTAGGCGGGTGTTTAGGTAATGTGTTAAGTGAGGGAGAGTCACGGATGGGTTAGGGGAGAGAGTTCCAAAGTCGGGGTGCAGTTCTGGAGAAGGCGCTGTGTCCAAAGGTTTTGAGTTTGGATGGTGGTATAGACAGAGTGAAAGAGGAGGAGGATCGGAGGGCTCGGGAGGGGCGGTGGGGGATAAGGAGGTCAGACAGGTAGGGCGGGGCCAGGTGGTGGAGAGCTTTGAAGGTCAGGAGGAGTATTTTGAAGTCAATGCGTTGTTTGACAGGGAGCCAGTGGAGGGTGTAGAGAACGGGGGTGATGTGTTCACGGGACCGGGTGTGAGTGAGGAGGCGAGCAGCAGAGTTTTGGACCGCTTGATGTCTATGGAGGGAATGAGAGGTGATGTCAGTGAGGAGGGAGTTGCAGTGTCAAGACGTGAGGAGATGAAGGCGTGGATGAGGAATTCAGCAGCAGGAGTGGAGAGGCAGTGTCTGATTTTGGCAATTCGGCGGAGGTGGAAGTAGGAGGTCTTGACAATGGAGCGGACATGGGGATCAAAGGAGAGGGTGGGGTCCGGGATAACGCTGAGGTTGCGTGCCAGGGGGGAGGGAGAGATGATCGAGCTGTCAATGGTGAGTGAGATGGGTCCAGCTTTGTTCGGAGATAATTTGGTGCCAATGAGGAGAGGCTCTGTTTTGTCACTGTTGAGTTTGAGGAAGTTCTGGGACAGCCATGTTTTTATTGCAGAGATGCAGGTTTCGATGTGGTTGAGTGGAGGATCTTGGGTGGGTTTGGTGCGAATGTAGATCTGGGTGTCGTCAGCATAGCAGTGGAAGTCAAGGTTGAATTTGCGGATGATGTGTCCAAGGGGGAACAGGTAGCAGATGAAGAGAAGGGGGCCAATACTGAGCCCTAGGGGACCCCCTGCGTAACAGGAGAGAGGGTGGATGTGTGGCCAGAGAGGGAGACGAACTGTTGCCTGTCGGTGAAGTAGGAGGTGAGCCAGTCGAGAGCAGTGCCTTCAACACCCTGCTGGCGCAGCCTTTGAAGGAGGATGGAATGATTGACAGTATCAAAGGCTGCGCTGAGGTCTAATAGTAGCAGGATGTTGAGGGCACCGGAGTCTGCGGAGGTGAGGAAGTCATTGACGACTTTAACAAGGGCAGTTTCTGTGCTATGAAGTGGGCGGAAACCAGATTGTAGGGGTTCGTAGAGGTTGTTTGACTGGAGGTGGGTGTGCAGTTGGGCGGTGACAATGCGTTCCAGAGTTTTGGAGAGGAACGGCAGGTTGGAGATGGGACGGTATTTGGAGAGGTTGGCTGGATCAAGGTTGGGCTTTTTGAAGATGGGGGTGATGGAGGCAAGTTGTAGATAGACGGAACAAGACCAAGGGATAGAGACTGGTTAAAGAGGGTGGTGAGGTGGGGGATGAGGACGGGGAGGCAGGCCTTGGTTAGAGCCGTTGGGAGGGGGTCAAGAGAGCAGGTGGTTGTTTTGGACGCAGTGATGATGTCCGAATTAATTTGAATATCGAACCTGCATGTCTTCTGTTCTAAGTATTTAAAAACAGCCCGATCCCAGCCGACAGAGCAACGTACGGTAGGTCAGTGTGTTAACGTCCTGTGGATAAACTAGCTGAGCTCTCTCCCTAAATGATTCCCATTAACATCTGGCTCAGTGCACGAGCAAAAAAAGGCTAAACCTACCTCTCTCCCTCTCATTCACATTTCTCCTCCTCCCTGCTGCTTCTTTGTCTCGATCGATGTTTGTATTTAAATTTCGCTACGTGTCGCCTGTTCCATTCAGTATCTACTGTGGGGCCTTTCACTGTGCCCTTTCACAGGAGCTGTCAACTACTCCTAGATGCGTCAGTCATAGTGCAGGGGTACGGATATTATATTGTGATCATAAACTGTCTATGATGGAAAATAGACTCGATCGTGAAATTTCATCTGGAATTTTACAGGGGGGCACAGCGCATATTTACCGGGGCTCGTGCCTTGGTGAAAAGTGTCTGGCGACGCGCATGCGTGGCAGTTCAGGTCTACCACTGTACACGGCAATTTGCAGGCAACATCGAAAACTACCGTCAATTGTCGGAAATTGACGTGGGCCTTGTTTGACAGTTGTCTCCCAATGACCCCCCTCCCCCTAATTCTAGGGGAGGCTTTAACATGTAAATGAAAATGCTGTGAGCTGTACAAATGCAAATCAGGGTAGCAAGGGGAGTTTTACCCCAGGCGGCATTTTTCTAAAAGGTATTAACTTCATCTTAAGAAAATCTCTGGTATAAATAGATCAGGCTCGGTATAGCCTAATTATAGTGTCTTATGTTCGATCTTGAATTGATTTATTTAATGATTTTTTTTAATTTTATTTTAATAATGGCCCCACGTTTTCCTGACGTTTTAAAAAACGGGAGCCAAATCGTGGTAGACTTGGGGCACCGAGGATAAGTCCAGAGGTGGGGGAGCGGCCGGGATCACTCTGCTCTCAGATGAGACAACGGCACGGAAACAGTGGGTGTGGCAGAAGGGGCTCCAGCTGGAAATGGTGGCTGCGGTCTAATCAATGTGGGGATTGTGGAGTCGCAGCCAGGGGAGCCCCAGCACTACAAGTGAACAGAGAGAGGGTAAGACGAAGAGCTGAATTATCTCCCGATGATTACCGGAGATAACGAGGGTAATAGGAAGCGTGCGGTGAGTTATTTCGGCCAGCCTTCGCCCGTCCAAGGCGTTCACTGTCGTGGGGCGATGGAGAGCTTCCACAGGGATAAGGGCTTGTTCAACCAGGGAGGAGTCAATAAAATTGTCATTGGCGCCGGAGTCCACGAACACCTGGACGGGTAGGGTAACCTGAGGCCACTGGAGAGAGGCTGGGAGATTAATCCGGACAAAAGGGCTGGGGCAGGAGGATGTGCGGCTCACCAAAGTGCCCTCCGTCAGTGGCGAGCCGGGCCCTTCGGCAGAGGGCGAGGAAGTGTCCGGGCTGGCCGCAGTAGATGCACAACTGCAGCTCCCTTCGCCGTTGTCGTTCCTCAGGCGTTAAGCGTGACCTCCCCAGCTGCATTGGCTCCTCCGGCGACGCCAGGGGAGCTCTGGGGACCAAGGGGGGACGTGAGGCGCTTGGGGGGGCAGGCGAGGGATGTGGGGACTGGCTGGGGGAGGAGCTAGCTGGCCTGCGGCTGAGGGAACTTCTCTCTCTCTGTCTCTCTCTCAAACGATTGTCCAGGCAAATAGCCAGCGAAATGAGCTGCTCCAAGGAGGCTGGCTCCTCCCGGGCCGCTAACTGGTCCTGCAAATTATCAGATAAGCCCTATCTGAAGAGGCTCACGAGCGCAGGGTCGTTCCAGCCCGTCTCTGCTGCTAGAATGCGGAACTCAATAGAATAATCTGCAGCTGACTGGGATCCCTGTCTCAAGGTGAGGATCCTGCTAGCTGCCCCTGAGCCCTGCACCGTGTGGTCAAAAACCTTCTTCATCTCTGCTACAAAGGAGGCGTGCGAGTTTAGGACAATAGACTTCCCCTCCCATAACGCGGTGGCCCACTGAGCTGCTCTTCCTCTTAAGAGATTCATAGTATAAGCAATACGGGACTTATCAGAAGCATAACTAAGGGGCTACAAATCAAAAACGTCGGAACACTGAAGCAAAAAACTACAACAGGAGCCAGTATCACCTGAAAAATGTTCTGGGGGGGGAACGAACGGCTCCTTAACTGGGGGAGAAGGGGACTGGACCGCACCAGCGGCGGAGGGGTTACTCACAGCACATCGGTAGGGAGGGGGGAGGGGTCCGGTGGTGGTGTGGAGAGCTGAGACTTGGTGGCCCAACTGGGAGACGTTGGTTGTAAGCGACTGGAGAGCCTCCATGATCTGCTGAAGCAGCTGGTCGTGCCTCTGAGGCGGAGGTGCGGGGGCGCACAGGGGCAGAGGTGTGTGGCGCGGCGCCTGGCCGCGCGGGGAAGCGCAGGACAGGTGGCGGGCTGTGGATGCCGGGGAGGCGGGGCGCGGAGGCGCGTGGAGGCGCACGCCAGCGCTTGGAGGGTGCAGGGCAGGTGGGAGGCTGCAGAGGTGCCGGCGAGCAGGTCAGGGCGCAGGAGTTTGAAGGTTCTCTGAGTAGACAGGGAGACGGCGTAAACATGAACTCTAGGAGCTTGTACACAGAGGTTGAGTAGTCTAAGCATACGCTAAGCACTGAGCCATGTACTGTAAGAGGTAACATAATCATCTGGCAGCAGGACGCGTGGTGATTCAGGTCTTAAAAGGCTGCGCTGATTGTCAGCCTGCAACAGGTGTGCGGGTTAGCTCCATCCTGACATTAAGTATCTCTTAATTATGAGAAAATCCATCAACAGCACCATTAATACATATGGTCCATAAGGTTTCAGTTTAGACTGGGCTTTTCGCATGAACGACTTGAGATGCCTGTGCATTGTTGACATACTAATATTAATACCATCCTCATTTTTAAGAAACATCAGTATTTCCCAGTGTCTCAAACCAAGAAGGCAGTAATAGCAGATTAACTGCGATAGCGTCATCATTGCCCGAGAGAGGATTTACAGACATTTCCTTTTTCTTTATCTTTTCTCATAATTACGAGATCCTGATCTTGTAATTACGAGATCTTTTCTCGCTATAACGAGATAAGGTGTCTAATTTTTTTTTTGTTTTTTTATCCAGAGAATGCAATGCGCCTCCCTACTTGTAAGTCCTTTATGAATGCTTTTTTGTATTAGAGAGTTAATAGAACTATACAGGTGTTTAAATAGCATCATACAGATTATATAAGACATTGATAAGCACTTATAAGAAACTTGTTAACAGTTTACAGGGCTCCAGACTGTGACCAAATGGCCGCATTTTGTGACCAAATTTTGAGACAATTTTACATTTAGTGAATTCACCAGTGTTATTTTTTTTTTTACACTGGTACATGGAAGGGGCGAATCAGTAAATTTGGAATCTGGAATCACAGGCGGCAGGCCAATGTATGTGAGAGGGGCAGGGAATGGGGAATGGCACTCTATGTGGCTAATGTGTGGAGGGGGAGGGTCCTAAAGTTGTTCCAAGCACGGAAGGAGAAGGTTTCACTTTAAGTGAAATCTGGCGAAACAAACTCTTGACACTTACCCCTAGATTCCACCAGATACGTGTCTGCTGCATTACGTCTCTGCCACGCCAGTGGAGCTGATAGGTTTCACTCTAGTCTACCAGGTCCGCTGCGTATCTGCTCTGTCCCA
Source organism: Diplodus puntazzo (assembly GCA_963678695.2). Taxonomy (NCBI): domain Eukaryota; kingdom Metazoa; phylum Chordata; class Actinopteri; order Spariformes; family Sparidae; genus Diplodus; species Diplodus puntazzo. Next base: position 91,652 of record OZ023168.1, on the reverse strand, counting down.
GCTCCGGCAGTCCGAAGCCCTCCAGCACAAATGCGCAGGACTTCTATTTCTGGTTGATGCCGGAGCACCACGCAGCAATTCAGCTGAATTTAGCACTGAGCAGACAGGAAGTCAGGCACCGAAACAACAATATAACATCCAGTTACTTTTCAAAATAAAACACTCCCTGTTGACAACAGCACACAATGCGGGAAGACGAAATTTGTGGTGATAGGAGATATCCAAGAGGGGGGCGTCCATCCCTGAGGTGAAGTTTGTGTGTCCAGTGGTAAGATAGCACTGTTTCGCAATGTCGTCGCTCAGAGTTACACACGCAAATTGCTCTGTTGTTGGTTGTAAAAATCAACATTCTGTCCCAGCTACAGAAGAACAGAAGAGACTGTGGTTGCTGCCGGCTGCGGTTCTTGTTAGCTTGTATGTGTGTGCTAACCACTTCACATCGGACTGCTTCAGTAGTCAGAGTTCAGAGTTTAATATTGATAATATTACGACAGAGCTTGGTTGTCACAGTAAAAAGTCTGGAAACGTGCAGACTCGAGACAGAGACGATGCGAACAGTGTCCAAGAGTTTGGAGACTGTGTTGGAGACAAACACAGCTTTTGCTAGCTGTTAGCAATTACCTACATGGTAGTAACTGTAACAACACATACGAACAAACTAACATTATTCAGACACACTAACCATTCTGAAACGTCCTACTGCAGCCGCAGAGTCTATACTTCTTCAGGAGCCTCTCCTTCTGGGTCCGATTCTGGGTCAAACTGGTATGGTTGAATGAAAGCATCTCCGTGAGCCATAGCGATACATATATATACATCCACCATAACATTAGCACAGGTTACTGCTAGCGTGAGAGGCATCCTCTCCCTGAGAGGGGCGTATAGCAGGCAAGGCTCTCCAAGTAGGCGTTGACTGACGGAGCTCATTTGCATTTAAAGGTGCAGGCACAGAAACAGTGTGCTCTCAGTAGAGCTCACTTGAGCGACTTTTAGACATCTGAAATTCAGGACCACGGAGGGGTTTGGGGCAAGGCATATCAAATACAGTGTTGTTGGACCTCTGACAGCTGTGTGAATTGATGAAAAACAGTATAATATGGGACCTTTAAGTTTAACACGGCCTTTTCCATTGCCAAGGAAGAACTACCCTTTACCAAATATAAAGGCCAAATATATTACCTAGAATGTCATTGTCATTGTCAGCTTTTTTGTTGCGTCATTAAGATCAGAATGCACTTTATTATGTATTTATTAGCAGTTAACTCTGGACTTAGAGATGTGGAATGAAGGTAATAATTCAAATGTCATTAACTCATTGGTCATTGTTCTCGCTTTAGCCCTGCTCGTTGCAAAGAGCATAGTTAACTATTAATGAGTGCATAGCTACCTGCTAATAAATGCACATATATTAACCCTAATATAGCAACAATACATTATTTGTAAAGGTTAACAATGACATACCGTATTTTCTGGACTATAAGTCGCTCCGGAGTATAAGTCGTATCAGTCAAAAAATGCGTCATGAAGAGGAAAAAAACATATGTAAGTCGTACGTGACTATCCACCTTCAGAACCCTAAGGGTGCTGCCATGACAGATAACGACTTCCGCCGGCTGTTTTGTGTTTCTGGTTGCCTTGCAACTGCATGACTTGCCACCGCCAAGCTAGCCCAAAACAACTAGCGTTACGTCATAAATGCTGAATTGTTTTTAAAATGAGCTCAGGTACAACATTTGCCGTTGTTGGTTGCCACAACAATTCAAGAACATTGAAGGTTTTTTCAGAGACTTCTTGTGTAGAACATCAACAACGACAAACATGTCCATGCCCTGAGCGCCATGCCGAGGAAGGAGGAACGGAGACTAGAGTGGCGCACGGCTTTGAGACCAAAATAAATATTTGGGTTTATGAATACCTTCCACACAATAACTGCTGAATGACTACATGACTTCTCTACCAGGCAATGCATGAGCAGCCACCTGTCTCCACGACTCCACTTTTCCTTCAGCATTATCCATGCTGTATGTTTAGCTTGGTTGACGCTCTGGCTGGGCTCTACTTCTGCCTTCAGAAATATAAACTCACTGTGATTCTACAACAGTACTTTCCCTATTTTGTTACTGTGTTGGTAGTTGTATGCTTCTGTGCTTTTGTAACTGCGTAATTCTCCGCCGTCAACACCTTCAGAAAATACAAGATAACTACCTATGTCGATGTAGCTAAAGTCAGGCCATTGCTTCATGTCATCTGCCCACTCCGTGAGAACTGACGGGTGAGGCACTGTTAAAGAACTGTCCTCACGACTTTTTAAAACATCCGTACTGTGTATCCACCTCCGATTTTTGTCCATTTTGTCGCTTTCTTTGTGTTAAAAGCCATTTTTTAGAGCGAGCATGACAGCTATGCTAGCGTAAACACCAAGTTCAACCAGCTCAACCGGAAGAGCATAAGCGATTACTACTATGAACCACGGGTAAACCCGCAAAGTCAGGAATAAGATGGATAATAATAATGGATGGCGCTTTTCTGAGTACTCAAAGCGCCTCACAGGGTTCCAGGTTCCATTCATTCAAACACAGTCATACTGGTGGTGGTAAACTACGATAGTAGCCACAGCTGCCCTGGGGCAGACTGACAGGAGCGTGGCTGCACATTCAGCGCCAACAGCACCGACCACAACCGCAAACATACAGCAGTCATACACATTCACATGAGGCAAGGTGGGTGAAGTGTCTTGCCCAAGGACACAACGACCATGAGGGGCGGGCGCGGGGATCGAACCGCCGACCCTCTGAACATAGGCCGACCTGCTCTACCAACTGAGCCACGGTCGCCCCGTTAGTTGCATTTATTTAGAAATCTATTTCACAAAATCCAAGACCAAGAACAGACATTTAATCTGAAAATGCAAGTTATTCAACTACACAATAGCACACAGAACAACACGCTTAATAGGTGTCCGGTATGTTAACGTAACACATTAACAGTAGGCTAAATTGACATAACAAGCCAGCGAGAGCAACAAGCAAGTTACCGGTAAGAAAGATCACCAAGCCCTCGATCTCATTCCACATCACTGAATCCATTTAATTCTTCATCCTCTGTGTCGCTAAGTTAATGTTTCAGTTAATTTTTCAGTGGTACAGGAGCAGCATATAGTTGTCACAAGCCTAGAGTGCTCTCTGGTAGCTGTAGAATAAAGATGAATATATATGAATATATGAATATATCTTATGAATAAAGATTTAAAAACATGTTAAATTTTATATATTTTTCACACCTGACTATAAGTCGCAGGACCAGCCAAACTATGAAAAGAAGTGCGACTTATGTCCGGAAAATACGGTAATATAATACGGTTTGTTAGCTTAAGTCAATAAACGTTTTCCATGGCAACCCAGATGCGAGAGGATGCTGGCGTCAATATCGCCGTTTCTCGATCCGTGACAAAACGGCTTTTTTCTGTTGAAAGAAGAAAGCCAAGTTGTCTTTACAAGCTCTGAGGCTGTGTTACTACCTTTGAAGCCTGCACATCTGAAGTATTGGCTCCGTGGACTCACTTTTCTTCGCTGATCAGCTGTTGGCCCCGCTGGTCAGCTGTTGGCCTCAACGATCAGCTGTTAGCATAGCAACGCTGACTTGTAAGCAGACGTACTCGATGCTCTGTGGGCTGTCCATCATTGCTCCGCTGGTCCACCCTCCAACACAGCCTCTGGGTTGTTCGCTGCCTGGCTCCGGTGTCGCTCTCCTCTGCAAACAACAAATTATTGTCAACATGAGTTTATTCACATTATCATAATACTGAGGTTTGGCAGACATGCAATTCAGCTGCAATTCTTAAAAAGCAATAAAACACTGGTTTATTATTAGGCTGTTTATTGGAGGGCAAGTGCAAACTAGAAATACAGGCTACACATCTAACAATGTGACAAAACCAAGAAATGACTACTGTGACTGCTACTGTGACTGTTGGTAGGAACAGCAATGTTTACAACAGCAAAGTCACAGTAAACTGTGTCACCGCGCGGTGAGAGGTGTCCTGTCTTGGGTTTTTTGTCTTGTGAAATTCATGTTTTATTTTGAAATGTAATTCTCCTCTCATTTCAGGTCACTTACCCTTCCTCCTGTGTCACCGGTCTGGCGTCTCCCCTGATCCCTGATTGTTTCCACCTGTGTCATCCCTCCTCGTGTATATAGTCTTTGGCTTCCCCTGTTCTCGTTGCCAGAGTATTTCATTCGTCTTGTCGTGTACCTCCAGCCCGAATCACAGCCTTGCCACAGTCCTTGTAAAGTATTGCCTTGCTTGAATTTCTGTTTTCTTTGTATTCCTCTGAAGAAGGTGATTTTGATTTGCTAAAGTTTTTGGTCAGCCTGTTCTTTTGATAAGCTAGTTTTTATTTCATAGTGCTTTTGTTTTTTCCTCCTTCTGGAGCGTTTTGATTTGTAGTTTTCTTAGCTCTGTGTAGCGTAGTTTCTGTTTATAGCCTTTTGTCTTTTCCTCCTTGTGAGCGATCTCTTTTGTAAAACATTTCATAGAATTTTTGTGTTTATTCAGATCAGTGTAGATAGTGCTTTTGTTTTTTCCTCCCTCGGGAGCGATTTTCTGTTCTTTGTTTTTTGTGCCTTGTCCCACGTTTGTTTTCTTTGATAGTTCCTCATCTGTGCAGACGAGTTCAAAGTTTATAGCCTGTTGGGTTATCACTCTATCTGAAGTAGATACTAAGAATTTCAGAATAAAAGCCTGCATTAACTGTTCTCTGTCTGCATCTGAGTCCTCATTTTGCCCAGTCCTGACAATCTGGAAGAAGTTTAAGATTTGTGACAAGATAAGCAGCCTACACAGACAGCTGTCAGATTATTCTTAACTCATTAACAAGCAGTTAGCTTTACAAGCACAAATGGGCGCTTTTCTGAAATGTGACTCATAATTAAGCACGTTGAATAAGTGGAAGGCGACTTAGCCCCCACAAGGAAGTTATGTTAATGGTTTATAACTCACGAAGGTTCAAGTCGCTCCACTGTCACGTCTCATCTACGTGTGTGGTGGAGTTCTCGATGAGGCTCTCTCTCTCTCTGTCTCTCTCTCCTGAGAGAGAAACGGCTTTAGGCTCAACACACACACACAACACCATATTAGAGGAAATGCGTACGGTAGATAACCGTGACGTTTTTATACCGCCATTTTTTTTTTACAACCCTATGCACAAAACGAATTTATTTATTCATTAAAAAAAACACACAAAAAGGGCACTTTTTAATACGAGGCAAAAAGGGCAGGGGCTCAAGCACCCCATGGGCCCTATGTGTGCACGTGTCTGGCTGTAATCGGTCTTTTAACAACGTTCTGAAGCGTGCATAAATACCTTTCTTTTCCAGCATCTTATGATGACTTATTACCCATGAATCCTTATTAAAAGGACCTTAATTTGAATTTTCACCATTACACAGAGTGCTAGAAGTGTTCAACAATATGTAAAATACTATTTCTTCTCTTTGGATTATCTCACCATTTTGCATAAGAAAGCTTGATAGCTGTCAGTTTCAAGTGCATTCAAACGGAGGGTGGCAGGTTTTGGGCCTACAAAAAAATATTTTACATTGCTATTATATTAACTTGTTTATTCGAATGATGCTAAATGCCAAAAAACCTTTTAAGCCTTCCAAACATCTCATTCTCACATACTCTGAAAAATGTTCTCTCAAATGACCTACTATGAGCCCACTTTACTTTAAAATACTTAATTCTGAGCTTCATTTCAGCCAACTTTAAAGGGACATAGGGCAGGATCTAGGAATAAGACTCAATAGCGACACGACGGCCGTTAGGGTAACTGCAGCCATCAGCCAAGCCGGCGCGGGAGCGCGCATGAACTCTTCTCAGCAGTGCAGCTGATGCTGTGACATAGTTATTTATTTACTCGCTGTTTACTGCAAGACCTCCGCACATGCCTCCCCGGAACTTCGTTGGTAGCTTACAACTGCGAACAGCATCATCTCAAGCGATGAAGTAAGTAAACCCAGTGTTTATTTTAGTGCAACTTTAGTATATTTCTTTGACAACATTTGTGCATTAATTCAGCAAAATGATAGTTGTAATGTAGATACGTTTACTTTGCACTGGCCAAATGGTTACTAAAGTTCAAATTTCACCAGCCACGGTGAATAACGAGCTAGCGACAGCCATTGTTTTGTGAAGCTAGTGCTACTGCCACCAACGTTATGGTGTTTGACGAGCATTTGGCTTGTGGCTGCAGCTAATTTCTGACTGTGGTACTTACCAACATAGCTAATATTTATAACATTGGATAAAGCTTGCTAACACGCTGACATAAGTGTGCAGTCATTATCATGTAACAGCAGTACTATGATTCAATGTCTCAAACCAAGTGTTATGTACCTTTTCCACTGAGATCATGTGTGAAACCATTCCCATTATAAGACAATATGAATAGCACTGCGCCATAACAGAGTAAATACAAGAAAAACAAATCATAGCTGGCATTATACTGAGTTGAATCAGAATAAAAATAACATCAAGTAAAATCATAACATCCCTTTGAGGATTAATAAAGTTATTCTTATTCTCATTGTTTTTGTTTCAGGATTTGGAATTGACTATGGAAGCAGTGGCACACATGGAGGAGTCTTCAGAGGAGGAGTATGTGTCGGCAGGTTCCGGACCAGTGTCTGAGCAGGAGTGTCCACCTGGAGATGTGCTGCCTGGATGAGGGTACACTGCGTCTGGTTAGGATGACATGGAATGACATCTTTGCTCTGGAGGACAGCCAAGATGTGGGGGCCGATAACAGTTTGCTGCCTAACGCCAATTTACAAACTGGCAGAATGGGCGTCTGGGAAGAGGGAACCGGACGCAGATACTGAGCTGCTGTGTTCTTCGCCTCCGAGCCAAAACTCTCTAACCCCTTTGCGAACTACGCAGGTTACAAAGAAGCTCCATTTAGGATGCCAGACTAAACTTTTCAACTGTTTTGTGTATCTGTGATCACAATACCTCAAAAAATAAACATTTTTAGCCAAAGATTCCACTTTCATCCAAAAATAAATGCAATTTATGTACAATATGTATTTTATTTTCAAAGTTTACAGTGAAAAGAAAGTATTTTTCTAATTTGCATTATGTACAAATTTTTATTTTGTATTTTTTTTTTTTACATGTCTATAATAAAATCAGTGTGTGGTAAACAAGACGGTCTTGTCTTCTCTCTTTTCTTGCTCACAGCTCTGGATCATGTAGCTGAGGCCTTTATGGAGAGAAAAGTATAGTTAGAACACATGCTCACAATGTTCCATAATCAAATCTAATAATTATTATTTTCAACTCTACCCTGGCAGAACAGACATAACTAATGGCTTGATGTTGATTGTTTGAGCATTACAAATAGAAGTGCCAGACTTTCAAATGAATTAGCAGTGTATTAAACTTGGTGATAGTGAGCAGAAAAGCTACATTTTGCTGCAGTATTGGACCTCAGTACAGCTGGCACTTACAGAGAATGACTTGTGACTAAGTTCCAAATTGATTTTTATTTCAGAGGTATGTTTTGACTTTGAAACTGATCAGACATGAACATGGGATGTAGGTGAATGACATACCTGTCCTCTGTGAATGTGTGTCTGGACCAGTTCAATAACAATTTATAAAGCACCACCTGAGCTTGTTTACATGCGATTGTGCACTTCACTGTTAGCTCTAAACTGCCTTTTATTCAGCTACATCACAACAGTATCACCAACAAGTCACCACAATAGCCCCTAACACGTAGCCTGTATATACTGTTACTGTACCCCCTAAACAGTGTATTTCCCGGGGAGGGAACGAGACAGGAGCCGGCTCGCTGTGTGTATGATACAGCCTTATCCCCTAACGTTATATGCATGAGGCAGCCAGGAAGCCGGCTCGCTGTGTGCAGCTAGCGGCTAATCTGACTACACAGACACAGAAACCGTTAGCCTGTTGCTACAGCCAGCTGCTAACATCACCTCCCGGATAACAGTTGGGCTTTCGGTCCTATACATGAAGGGACATATTTCTAACTATTCGTTTTCAGACTGAAGGACCGTGGAAAATGCGCAGTCTGTAACTACACAGGACCGGACTTAGATACATGTTAGCAGCTAACGCTACTTTGCACATTAGCACACTCCTAGTCCTCGGTGATCTCATAAGATGTTCAAATCAAGCTCTAAACATGACGTGTAATGTTTTCTTACCTGGTTACTAGGATATGAGCCATGTCAGCATCCGTTTCCAGTCCCACTTCAGGTTGAAGCTGCCTCCATGAACCGAACGCATATCCGATGTTTATTCGGGTGCCAGCCCGGCTTTGGTCGTAATTTCATTTCGACTCACGACTTGCCGCTTATAAAACCTTCGTGTTCCTCTTAGTATAACTATTTATTGGACTTCGTGTAGTGCTGGGTCGTTTTCTGGAATCCATTTCTACCCAAACACTAGTTTGGATCCACCGCGCTTGTCTTCTTCCGGTCTCCAAGCCGTCAAGAACGCGCATTCAGCGTCATTTGACGTCACGTCCGCAGGACGGCGCGGGAAATTCGGACCCCGAATTGCAGTACATTATGCAGCACACAGCCTGTTCAAGGCAACGGAGAGATACGTGGGTGGGCTCATTCTTTTTGGTTTGGAACGCTTCATCACCTATTAGCATTACACTACTCATAATGAATGTTCATTTTTTCACAAATCCTGCCCTAAGTCCCTTTAACAGTGAAATGCAAGAATTATATATAAAAAAAGAAACTGTTTTAAAATATAAATATAAGAGACTTTACCACTAAAGTGGCATCTTGGATGCCACTATAATAGATATAGCATTACAAAAGACAGTCTTTAGTTGACCACTGTGCAAGAAAACAGAATGAAGCTCTTCCAGTAGAGAAAATGCAATGAAGTGCCACATAGGCTGCCCTACAAGAAAATTAGTTGCCTTTGTGCTTAGTCTGTTCCCTGTGTGTTTTTATCACAAAGTTATGGTAGTTATAATACTCACATTCTAACAATGAACAGGTTTGCTTAAGTGCAAATGTTGTTATAAGGAGGGACTGAGAGGCAGGTTGTAACAGATCTTATAATTGAAAGCTGCATGGTCTTTGATTACCATATACACATCTTGTATTACATTATACATATCAGAACTACAAGATGAATACATCTCATATTTACCAGATTTTTACCTTGTAATTGAGGTATCTGGAGGACAACACATTCTGATTTACTTAGCTTGGATTCAATCATGACTCATTGAGTTTCATTGTGTGAGTGAAGGTCCTCGAGGAAGCTCTCAACTGTAAGGAGTCAAAGGTTAACAGACGATAAAGTGCTTAGCTAAGTTTGATCTGCATGCCAAATAGTGGAAGATGCCTAACACAGGTCAAACTCCTCTTTTAGTCAATTGGATAAATTTGGCAAAAGGACCAATCAGAGGAAGTGGGTGTACTGGAGAAGGGCCTCTAAAAAGGCCCTCACAGGAAGAACAGGGGGTGGCATTTTTTAGGGCTCCTGAGAGCCGAGGCTGTCAGGAGTTTTGATAGAGGAGAGGGCAAAGCATTTTGGCATTGCTTTTCCCATAGATTTGATAATATCAGAAAGCGGCCGCTTCTGATCCGGACTCAAGGCTCTAGATTCTGTTTCAATAAAGATTTCTCTATCAGCCACACAGCCTTGCCTCCGCAGAATTCTTTTATCATCGAACTACACGCCGACACCTTAGACGAAGAAAAGCCTAGAAACCACAAGATCTGTGACAATAAAGATCCCCTTAAATACAAATTTATTATAACATAAATGTATATCTCTCCATAAAAGCAAGGAATCTCTGTCTGTCTGTCTGTGTATGTGTGTGTGCCTTAAATATCTCTGCGGATCAGGATCAGACTGACCTGAGACTTTCAACATGGCTGCTGCGTGGTTCAAGGGTCTGCGATTTCGCATTTGTTTGGACTACAATGATACCATTAATAAATTATTTCATAAATGCTTTACAAATTCCGTGAGCATTGTCCACTGGAGTCACCACAGTCACGTGCGCACCAGAGCCAATCGCTGCACACCGTAGCCACGTGCGCACCAGAGCCAATCACTGGAGAGCCCACCCCCACGCCCCAGCTCCTGATTCGACGGACGCACCAGTGCTTCACGTGACCGCGGATTTGTACCTGCAGTGGCGCGAGCTGGAGCGGTATATAGCCAGCGTTTCGCTCCCATTCTGTGCATCTAAACTGACTGCTGTGGATTAATGACACTAAACGAGTCCGGACCAAGTCTGTTCCGGTCTGAGGAGATCTGGATCCGCAAGGACAACAAACTGGAATCGGAATCTGTGTTTGTTCGTGAGTAGCTAGCATCTATACGACACACTCTTGATGTAAGTTAACATTAGGCCATAAATCATAAAATCTGCCTGCTAACGTTGTTCATCCGGCTGGATTGTTTGCAGCTAACGTTAGCTAAGCCACGTTTGCTAGGGCTAAAACACCGCCCTGTTTCTCATGTCTTACCTTCTTACTGGCCTGTTTGCTTCTATAGGCCCGTTTTGCTTACAATTACCGTTCGGGTATCTGAACTATAAGGGGCCTTTATTACTTTCTCAGTTTGAAAGTTAGCCTTCTGTTATGCTTGGTTTGTCTTCTTGCTAGCATGTTGGTGCTTGGCTAACGTTGTTCATCCAGCGGAGTTTCTAGCAGCTAACTAAATCTAAATCATGGCCCTGTTTCTCAAGTTTTTACCTTCTTACTGGCATGTTGGGCTTCTGTAGGCCCGTTTTATTTTGATGCTTACAATTACCGTTTGGTTTTTCAGAACTATTATGGCCTTTGTTACTTTGTTATTCCCCAAACACTGCTTAGCTCTTATGCTGTTACCACCCCATTAACTTTGAATTGAATGGTTATTGCATTGCCAATGCTTGAATCATGACAACTGGAGTGTTTAAGTATGTAGGTGTGCGTTCCATAACGGTAAAAAATGTTAACACATTGAACCATATTGCATTTTGAGAGGGGCTTTTGTTCATACTGTTAGTTTTGAGGAATGCCTTGGCCTGGAAAACCTCTGTGACGGAGCGCCTTTGAGCGGCCCGTCATTCCCTGACCGGCGCGCTCTCTCTCAGAGAATGCCAGTGCCAGGAGCGCGCGCTGCGCTTGCATTGTTCCGGCGGAGCCAAGCTCCATCCAAACTGTTTATCCACAGGCCGCATCTCGCGGTCCAGCAGTGACACAAACTTTTGCCCGGTTTCCTGAACTCTGTTCGCCCTGCCGTAGGTCGTCGAGGGTGCACACTCGGCGCCTACGCAGCACACACACACATACACACGCTCACCTGCTGTTGTTGCGGAGGTCTGTCTCGGGTTCACGGGCCGAACCGAGGCAGTTCCGGATCAAGTAAATAAATAAATAGATAAATAGCGCTGGGTGGCGCGCTTCAATGGGTCAGGTTACCACGGACAATACTAATATTATTGTTTGTGTAGAAAGTATTGTGATTTGATGTGTTCTGTGTGAACAATGGCACAGCCATATGAAGGGTTGTCAGTGCCACGATACTGGAGTCAAAGTTAATGGGGTTTTTTGTATTCTGTTTCCCAGTTTATGTGTTGAAACCCCTGTGCTGGGTTAATTAGTTTGCCCGGGGGAGGGGCCAAGGGGGTATTTAAACTGGGTCCCAGTTGCTGCCTTGATTTCTGTACATATTTTACTCTTCCTCCTGTTGTAAATATTCCTGCCACTTTGCTTTGCCACCTGTGGGTATTTTTTTTTCGTTTTTTTTTGGGTTTAAATAAAAAATCAGCACACTAAAATTTGCCGACCGGGCCATCATCTGTCCATCTCAAAGCCCGAAGCCAGACAACCTAACTGCCTCACCTGGACCCCTACACGCGCCTGCCCCCTCTCTCTCTCTCTCTCATTCACACCCCACCCCCACCTCAATACTGCCCCTGTCCCCACTCTCTGCTTCTTCAGACTTCCACTACTAATTTGTATCCTCATCATTTTGGTAGTTTCAAAACACTTTTTTTGTGGTGGAAAACCTTACTCTCTCTCTCTTAGAGCAAGCTGCAGATGTATGCTAGCCTATATTACACTGCTAAATATTATGCTCTGCACAGTTTATTTAGTCGACTAGTTACAAGTTAGTCTGTTTATACTGCCAGATTTAATCCCATTTAAGATGATGTTCGCTTTGTTCGTTGCGAATTTATATGCGCTGACTATAAGGATGACATGAATAATAGACATAATCAAAACTGTAAGGCCTTTTGTTGCCTTCTCATTTCGAATTCACCAAACCCTTCTGAGCTGTGACTGTTTAACACCTCATTCACTTTCAATGCGGCATCAGGGGTAGACAATAAGGGAAATTTGAAGATCACTAGCCCCACCATTCTAACCACTGGCCCAGGACAATTTCAGGTATCGATCCCCATAAAAACGAAAAAGAACATATCCCAGCCAATTCCTGCGGTCTAGCCATCAAGGCTGGAACTTTCTACAATACCAATACTAGTAAATTTCCATGATTATCGATACTTATTCGATACTACGATTTAAGAAAAAAAAAAAAATTCATTAGGCTACTTTATTAATAAATAAATAACTGTTTCACATCAAACTTGTATTTAAGCTCCACTGTGCTTTAACAATAAAGTAAAAACAGAGTTAAAATGGTAAATATGCCTCAACACAAACGGAGAGTCATGTAGTCATTACTTTTATCTTCCAGTAGTTCAATGATAGAACTGTTGTTCTCATTGACTCACTTTTAGGCTGCTTCCACAGACTGATGCAAAACTAACTCATTGTTTCATTTTTCAGCTCTATTTTGTGTTTACACACGTTTGTTTTTTCTCTGCTCCAAACCATGGATGTGTTATGGTGTAAACGCGGGTCTTATCGGTTCTAGGGACAACCTTCAATCAGCAGCAGTGAGCGAGCGGCACGCGTTCCGCAGGAGCGAGCGAGCTGTGCACACTGCAAGTGCTTGCAGGTGGTGTGCTGATATCCCAGGGTACAGCGCTCGCTGCGCACAGAAAGTAGATGTCTCTGTCTTTGATCGGGTCGGGGTCTCGTAACACTATTAGCGGTAATTAGCTACCGAGACGATTTCACAGAAATCATTTCAAACCACAGGGAATTAACTGAAATTAGATTTATTATTTTTTACTTATCTTTTTTCAAGGCATTATTTTTCACTGGCCACACCGGGCCAGTGCTTGGAGCGTTCTGGTGGCCCTGACAGTTTTAAAAGTACATCCAGGCCACCGGGCCATTTATATTGTCGACCCCTGGGCATTCAAGGCATGTTTTGGGCTGGAAAGTGTGTGTGTCAGAAAGTAGTAATTTTTACACTGAACAGCAGGTATGGGCACTGCTTGGCAAATGTTACAATTACTTGTCCTGCCTTTGTGAAACCAAGGGGGTTTATTCCCTGTTCTAAATAAGCCATCTCCATGGCAAACTGAGTTGACATGAACATGTCAATCACGCCTAAAGGAATAGCCAATCAGATTGCCTCAGATCAGATGTGCTCACTTTACATTTTGTCATGTAAAAAAATACTTTACCTATCCGTAACTTACTTTGAATATGTTCAAAACTAGGTAAAGAAAAGGAAATAGTTTGTGTTTTGGCTATCTTTAAAAATAGTGGAATAAGGAATGTTGCCTTAGTATACAGCCAACTTCTATAATTACCAGTTTAGATAGTTACTGATGATAATAGTGGTGAAGTTGGACATCAATGACAGCAGACAAATTCATCAACTCTCAACGAAACATTATTTTCATTTGCCAATATTAAACTGAATCCTGTATTTTTTTTTCCTTTTGCAGTCCAATTTGATATTCACCTACCTCTGGATGTTAACATGCCGAAAACCAATCGTACAAAGAGAGAACAAAAACGTCAGGCAATGCGCGGTGAAAGTGACGCTGAGTCAGCTGAAGCACGAGATGCCCGCCGGGCCAGCAATGCTGCACTCCAGTCAAGGCTCCGCGCGGCTGAAACCGACAAACAACGGACCACTCGACTGGCCAGTGACGCTGCACTCCACTCGAGGCTCCGCGCATCTGAAACTGAAAACCAGCGAAGTTGTCGATTGGCCAGCGACGCTGCACTCCACTCGAGGCTCCGCGCAGCTGAAACTGAAAACCAGCGAAGTTGTCGACTGGGTAGCGACGCTGCCTGTCATGAAAGGTTTCAAGATGCTGAAACACCTGAAGTGCGAGCAGCGCGCCAGATGCATGACCGTGAACAACACCACCACCACAGAGGGGAGGAGACACCTCAACAGCAAGAGGAACGATGGGCAAGAGATGCCCTGTGCCATCAGGAAACTCATTGTGCACGTGTGGAACAGGCATGTATAAACAATCACAACCTTGCTCGGTGTGATGATACAAACTTCTTCCAAGAGAAGCTGTATGGTAAACACACACAGTTAGTAAGACCTCACTGTTTGAGTGTCCTACATGTTCACACTGCAATGCCTATGTATGGAAAGAGGAGAGGAATGGATTCTGTTGCATGTCTGGAAAAGTAGACCTCACATACAATCCCACAAATCCCAAACCCGGCTCAATCCCACCACAGTCTCCAAATGCTATCAAGGACCTCTTCATTAATCAAAACTTTGTTAAAGAAGCAAAACAATACATTGGCGATGGCAAGCATTGGCATTAGAGAAGTTGCTATTCCTGGCTTCAACCCAGGCGTACTAATAGAAGGGAAAGTTTATCATTACATTGCCAGTCCCCTTCCTGAAGAGGGTCAAGTGCCCCTCTTTGCTCAGATCTACTTCCATGATCCTGCCCATGAAGTGGAATTCCACCGCAATCATGCCTCAAACAGTGGGCTGAATGAAGAATTCTTGCTGAGAGCACAAGAGGCCATTCACGATTGCAACCCATATGTGCAACAATTTAGGTCAGCACTTGAGTATGTGACCCAAAATGACACTGCCAATGAGCTGAGAATTGTCCTAACAGCTCACACTCGACGTCGTGACCTTCATCGCGGCACTGTCAATCTTCCATCACTGGACAGCAATGTTGCTGTCATTGCTCCAGGAACAACTACTACTGAGCAATTTGGGAAACTGGCTGTCACTCTTCACCTCAGAGGAGGACGACTTCAAACAATCAGTGCTATTCATCCAGCATATGACCCACTATCGTATGTGCTGCTTCTACCACAGGGGTCCCAAGGATACCACACTGAACTGAGAGGTGTCACCCCAAAAACTAACACAACAGTATGTGACATGATGGCAAAAATTGAGTCACAGCGTCTCAACTGGATTCGCCACAATCAGAAATCTATCAAGGCAGAAAAGTATAAAGTCATTGTTGATGCCCTGAGTAGTGACCCTGAAATAATCCCAGGACGCCTAACCATCCTGCCACCCGCAATTTATGGATCACCAAGATGGTACGCCAAAGAATTCCAAGACGCCATGGCCTTGGTCAGAGTCAAAGGCAAGCCAGACTTCTTCCTCACCTTCATTTGCAACCCTAACTGGCCTGAAATAAAAGGATCAATTTTTGAGGGTCAACAGACCCACCAAAGACCAGACATCATTGCCAGAGTCTTCCACATGAAGGTGGAGGCTCTCCTCACAGACATTCTGAAATATGACATTCTGGGACATGTGGACGCATTTGTGATGGTGAAAGAAACTCAGAAGAGGCATCTTCCTCATATACATATGCTCATCACCATGGTGCCAGGCGACAAACCCAGGACTTCCACTGATATTAATCACGTTGTGTCTGCAGAGATTCCGGACAATGAAACAAATCCGGAATTACATCGCATTGTCACATCACACATGATACATGGACCATGTGGACAATGGAATTGTGACAGTCCATGCATGGTTGACAGAAAGTGCTCCAAAGACTACTCCAAACAATTGAGGCAAGACACATGCTTCTCAGACAACTCTTACACACTGTATAGAAGACGAGCTGAAGAAGCGCCTGGCTCTCCCATCTCAAAGACAATCAGAGGGGGCATTAATGTGTCTGTCAATAATGTATGGGTTGTGCCATACAATCCATACATCCTTCTCCGATACAACACACACATTTGGCAGCCTGCATTGCACATGGGATTGTAGACAATGACAATGAAGTAGATTCTGTTATGGAAGAGGCAGCAAATGTGACCTTTGGCCCAGCACTGCGTGAAGTATTTGCCAACATGCTCATGTTTGTACTTAGAGGACAGCACTTGCAGTTCTGGGAAAGGCACAAGCGTGTTCTTGGTGAAGACTTCATGCATTCACTTCATTTGCCAATATTAAACTGAATCCTGTATTTTTTTTTCCTTTTGCAGTCCAATTTGATATTCACCTACCTCTGGATGTTAACATGCCGAAAACCAATCGTGCAAAGAGAGAACAAAAACGTCAGGCAATGCGGGGTGAAAGTGATGCTGAGTCAGCTGAAGCACGAGATGCCCGCCGGGCCAGCAATGCTGCACTCCAGTCAAGGCTCCACGCGGCTGAAACCGACAAACAACGGACCACTCGACTGGCCAGCGACGCTGCACTCCACTCGAGGCTCCGCGTATCTGAAACTGAAAACCAGCGAAGTTGTCGACTGGCCAGCGACGCTGCACTCCACTCAAGGCTCCGCGCAGCTGAAACTGAAAACCAGCGAACCACAGGGCAGCGGTGAATGAGCCTGATGAATACATTCTGAATCAAGTGCTACTCGACCTCAAGGACCAAGTTGAAAGACATGGCTTTACACTGAGTGGACACTTCGGCCTCCCTGAACCTAATCCACTTCATGCCCATAATCAGACTCCCCACATCATCCAGCAGGAGATTGAGCATAACATGGAAGAACTTCAAGCTAACATTACTCACACAGAAAACAGACTTAGTCACAAGCAGCAAATTGTTATTAAAACAGTGATGAAGAGCATGAAAAAAGGGCCTTGGAAAGATGATAGCGCTTGATGCAAGTGGCGGGACAGGAAAAACTTTCATATTATGCCACATCCTCAACAAAGTCTGTGCAGAAGGCAAAGTGGCTCTTGCAAAAGCTGCGAGTGGCATCGCAGCTACTCTACTACCAAAAGGCACCACCTTTCACAGCAGAACAAAATGTCCACTCATTCTCACTGATGAATCCACTTGCAGTGTGAGTGAACATGACAGCACTGCAACACTCATTAGGATGACACACCTCATGGTCGTGGATGAAGTGACGATGAAGGATCGCCATGCACTAGAAGCAGCAGGTCGTACATTTCAGTGGCTCCGAGGATCAGCCAAACCATTTGGTGGCATCACAATGGTCTTCAGTGGCGATTGGAGGCAAATCCTTACCACCTCCTACCTTGTACCACACGGTAGCCGCATTGAGATCATAGGAAGGTGTTGCAAGAGCTCTTACCTATGGAAAAATGTTGAAACTCTTCGTCTAACAGAAAACATGAGGATCTCTCAAGCTGCAGAACATCAACAAGCTGAAGAAGACTTTGCCAGATTTCTCTTAGACCTTGGCGAGGCTAAAATTCCAGTAGTGCCAGAAGAGGGTGAGTTTGCCATTAAACTCAATGACACACTGACAATTCCTGGTGACAAACTGAAAGACATTGTCCATTGGGTGTATGAAGACATGCTGGCCAACATTTCCAGTCCAACATGGCTATGCGAACGCATCATTTTATGCTCAACTAACTCTGAAGCCGTCATAGTAAATGAGTACATGACCAAGATATTTCCAGGCGAAGAACATGTTTGCAACAGCAATGACACTGTAGATTCTGAAGGTCACCATATGTACCCAACTGAGTTTTTAAATACACTCCGCCCATCCGGAATGCCTCCTCATCGCATAACTTTAAAGGTGGGAATGGTGATCATGCTGCTGCAAAACTTTGACCAACAAAATGGCTCAAGATACATCATAGAACAAATACTGCCACACCTCTTAGTTGCAAAATCTGTAATTGGTGTCAATGCCGGACGCACACTTTTAATTCCACGAATCACCCTCATACCATCTGACAACATCTTTCCATTCACCTTGCGACGAAAACAATTTCCAGTGAGACCCTGCTTTGCCATGACTGTGAATAAGTCACAGGGTCAGTCTTTACAACGTGTTGGTATTTTCTGCACAAGAGATTTCTTCAGCCATGGACAATTCTACGTTGCTGCCAGCAGAGTTGGCAGATCAAACAGACTTTGCATACTTGCTCTAGACGAAGAAACAAAGAAAAAGCGTCACTTTCTGAGCAATGTCGTTTTTACAGAAGTGCTGACACAGTAAACACACTCTGACAACAAACAGTTTAACACAGTTCTCTGGAGGTTCATGTTTCAGCCCAGAAAAATGAACCTACCAGATTAAGTACAAATAAATAATCTGTTTAGACTACACTGTCAGCCATACAAATGATTCTGAATTAGGTACTACTCAACGCAGAGCTGTGAAGTTCATGTTTCAGCCCAGAAAAATGAACCTACCAGACTAAGTATGAGAAAATAACCTGTTTTGGACTACACTGTCATCCATAAAAATGATTCTGAATTAGGTACTACTCAACGTAAAGCTGAGTGTGTATGTGTCTATGTGGGTAAGTACACGTGCGCCAACATGTGACATGCATGATGATTGAATTACTCCCATTTTGTTACATGCATGAATATTACATATATTTAATCATTTACCGTTTATGATTTAAATGACCCTCACTAACACTAACCCTCACCCTCAATTTCCACTGGATACGTCTCCGCTGCGCTGCGTATCCGCTCCGTCCCAGCTCCGGCAGCCCGCACAGATACACAGGACTTCTATTTCTGGCGGAAGCCGGACCACAACGCAGCAATTCAGCTGAATTTAGCACAGAGCAGACAGGAAGTCAAGCGCCGAAATAACAAACAGCATCCGGTTACCTTTCAAAATAAAACACTCCGTGTTGACACCAGCACACAAATCTCAAAAAAGGGACAAACACAAGCTCTTCTGCTAATCCTTCTGTCGGAAACACTTCCTGTTGTTGTTTTTAATAACACAGACCTATAACTCCGGTTGGGAGTGATTATGTGAGTAATGCGGGAACTCCTCGTCCTCCTGATGCCAGCTGTCTACCGTACTGCGCCGTGGCGTACTCAAACCGCAACCAGTGGGGATTGGCGGACGGCGGAGCAAGACCGGATCTGAGCTGCAACGCAGCAGACACGTATCCAGTGGAAATTGGGGGTCACCATTACTGTGTTAGGCCTGGACTAGAAAGAGGACTCAGATGCAGTGGAGAATCAAAATTCAACAGGCTTTTATTCTGAAACTCAGGCAGCAAGACAGAGTGACAACCAAATAGGCTATAAACCTGAATCTGACTGTCTACAAGAAAACGAAAACAAAATGAAACAAGAAAACAAAACCACACCAACGGTGGGAACTCAACAGAAACCTGGAGAACAAACTAAATCTGACTAATCTCAATCTTAAAAGGTAAATAACAGAAAACGCTCACAAGGAGGATACAGGGCTATAAAACACTAAATAATCTTACTATCTGTAGAAACAAAAAATCGCTCCAAAAGGGAGGAAAGCAAAAGGCTAACTGAAAACTGTGAGCTATGCTACACTATCCAAAAACTGTACAAACAAAAGATCACTCTATTTGAGGCACATGAATACAGAAACAAAAACCAATGAATTTCAAAACTACAATAATACAAGGCAGGGATACTTAGACAAGACAAGGCTGTGACGAAGGGCTTAGGTGCACAACAGACGAAACACCTTGGCACAAGACAAGGGGAGACGCAGACTTAAATACACAAGAGTTTAATGGGGAACAGGTGGAAACAATCAGGAATCAGGGATGACGTCAGACTGGGGACACATGAGGAAGGGCAAGTGACCTGAAACGAAAGGAGAGTCAGTCTTTCAAAATAAAACAGGAAGTAGACGAGACAAAACACCTGAGACAAGACAGACCTCAACGCTGTGTGACATACTGAATGCAATGAAATACAATTTCTCATTCTAATAAAATCATCACTGTGCTACAACAGCCGTCATTCTCTATCTATGTTACCATTTTCTGGCTTAAAAAGAATTATTCAAAATTTAACATGTTTGTTTAAACATACTTAGGGTTTGTGTTTAACACCAATGCAACAGCATAACCATGATGGATAACAAATTCTTATCACAATATTTGAACATACATATTTATTTATTTATTTATTTATTTATTTATTTATTTATTTATTTATGTTGTTTATTTCGGGCATGTCAATTCATCATCATCACATTTCATCATTGTTCAAATAATACAATACACATACCCTTTAATCATCCTCAAAACAGGAATCTAACCAGATTTAACCTTCAAAACACTTTCAAATATCATACTGTTGCATTACTGTTTTTGCTTTTTCCCAATGGCTAAAAAAGCAAAAGGCACCGGTAGTGGTACTTTCACATTCAACTCCCTACAGTGTCCTTGCTAAAAGCCAAAATATATGAAAACACAAAAGTTATCACTCTACACATTTCACAACAAACCTAAATGTCCTAGACGTACCACCTTCAAACACAACCTCATTTGGCCATCCATGAAAAAGCTACTTCACCTCCCACTTTTCTTTTGCAATACATACTTCCTACGGGCACTGCACTAGTTATATAAAAGACACTAACCCTTACAAACACTATATACCATTACTGTAACACACTGAATCACTGCACTCTCATTTGTGTCGGATTTGCATAGGCATTTTCTTTTAATGATAATTTTTATAAATTCGTATCATAAATTAGCATCTCAATTACAAAAGGAAGATGTAATGATTATAATGAAATAATACTTCTTCACCATTCTCTCAGAATGGTGAGATCTTTATCTCAATCAACTGAACGTGTATTTAAAGAACAAATGAAGAGAATGGATAAAATCACATGCAGTTACCGCAGCCTTCCATGCAGCTTTGTTTCAGCTCAGCAATATTTCACACCTGCAGCTGACTCTAATGTTACATTGTTTATGCATGCTCACATATGGCAGCTGAAAAGAAAGCACCTTCCCTCTCCACATGGCTGACAGATGCTGGACTTGGACACAGATTGCTTTTATAGGACATCTGAATATTTGGTATAAGAGCTGTTGTGTTTTATGAGACAGTGCTCTGAGCTTTCAGCCATCATTCTTTTAGAGAGACTCGAAGGAAATGACAGCACCTGTTGTGTGGGGCTCAACTTTACAATGACACATTTCTACAGTCATATTTTGTCTGTTTACATACCAATATTTCCTTCACCATGTCTAAAATGATGAACAATCACATTTATTCACTTGAGACTTATGCACATTACAAGAAAGAAAAAAACAGATTCAAGGGGCAGTCCACCAGTTTCTGGCAGAATAATGGTGATGATAATATCATCAGAGCCATCTTTTCAACCTTGATTTGAAATCAGACGTCTTTGCCTTTGCTGCGTTAGTTCCTTTAAACTCTTGTCATGGTATAGTAAAAAGAGGTGAAGACCCAAATGCAGAAACACACAGGTGGTTGGCAGAATTTGGAACAAAAAGCCAGCTTTATTTTACCAATATCTGAAATAATCCATAAACCAAGAAGTGCAAAATCCAAAAAAACTAAGTAGCAACACCAAAGGTTAAACAAGTACCACCAAAAGCAAATTTCAAACCACTTAGCACTCAAGGAACAAGAAAACCAGACACAGACTATAGGGAAAACACGGGGAGACACTAGAGGACACTGGAAGGGGCTCAGGGGAATAACACAGTAGGATAAAACAAGAGTAACTCAGGATGAAATGACAAAGACGTCAGGGAGCACACAGCACTGACTGACAAGAGAAAGGGCGGGAAATTCACAGACTGAAAAGCAACACGCGACACATGCGGAAAAACTAAACGATAAAACAGGAAATGACAGAAACACGACATTGCTTTTTTTGATCGAGAGTTTCTGATCAAACATTTCTAGGTCTCTAACTATCCATCCATCCACCATCAGCCCTTATTCGATAGGACGTAATGGCAGAAAAGGGGGAGAGAGAGCAGACAAGACATAGCAAAGTGCCTCATGCTGGAATCCAACCCATGCTGAAGACTCAGTGGCAGTACATGGAGTATGGAATTAGATTTGTGCCAAAAGAAACAAACAAAAACTTCTTAAATCTCAAACAAAAACAGAAATTTGAGAGAACATAAAACTCATTTCAAAAATAAAACTTAGAACTTGCAATCAAATAATTTGTCAAATAGTGCAAAATATTGGTCTTTTACTCTTCTAATAAGCATTATTTTGTTTACAGTTCCCTCTGCTGGTTTCTCTCCGCTCAGACTGACTCTCAGCTTTGCGGTCTCTCTGCAGCTCTGTCTCGTTTGCGCTCCCTGACTTTTTGTTTGCAGTTTTGGCACAAACCTCTCGGGTGGGCGGGCCTTTTCAGCAGAGCGTCACCATTGGCTAACTAGTTGTTGACTGACACAGCTCAGTACCTATGTGTAGGTAGCTAGCGCACTAAACGACCCTGGCTTTAAAACGGAGAAGAAGAAGATGACGACGACAACGAAGAACAGCAGTTGTCATCGTCATCTTGTTTAGCTAACCCGATAAAAGAAATCTACAACATGTAAAAACTTTAAGAATACAAGAATATAGCGGTAATCTACACATACTACTCACATACACATGATTTCCAAGGCAGAAGCGTGACAGGGAAGCCTCCAACAGATTCTTGCACCGGGCAGTGTTCGTCTTGCCTGCCTGAGCTCAACTGAAGCATGTGTTGCAGTGTGTGCTTGACTGCCTCAACCAGTGACCAGTAGGTGGCAGCACAGAACATGAACTGATACAGATAAATCAATTGTTTTTAACCTTTTAACTTATAAAGCCCACTTTTTAAAGTTTTTATAATCGTTAACTTATTTAAATTATTTATTAACTTCACTTAAACGCAACGTAATTACCTAACAAGAAAGAACACGCACCAGAGCCAAGCACTTAACATCTCAAATGCGTTGTGCTTGTTCTGGCCAATAGAGGGGGCTTCATATTTTATTCTTCCTCTACTTACTACCAGTACTGGTAGTAAAGTATTTGTCAAGCCTGGATAGGAAACAGAGTGAAGGACATGGAGCAGAAAAGATAACAACAGAGCATGCCAATGTATTATAACAAACAATGAGATAAAATGCAAAAGTTAGGAAAGCAGAGGGGTAATATCAATCCAAAAACATTATTGTAAAACACTGACTGGGAACATTTTACTGCAGAATGATGACTTTTACTTTTCATTTACATTTTCAATCAAGACCCTGAACGAGGACACGCGAGCAATCCATCAGAGAATTACGAACGCAGAGGAACGCATGTCAACACTGAAAGACACACTTGAAGCAACCACCAACCAGGCGCAACGGCATGACAAGACAATTCAACAGCTACTTCAAAAAATTGATGACCTTGAAAATAGGTCTTGACACAATAATTTAAGACTCACCTCAATTCCTGAGGGCCTGGAAGGCAACAGGTTGGTGCCCTTTGCGGGAAAGTTGCTCTGCTACATCATTGACAAGACCGAAGCACCTCCAGGTGTCGAGCGTGCACACTGTACATCCAGACCCAGACCTGCGACAGGTGAACCACCGCGTCCCATTCTCATCAGACTACTATGATGGAGCGACAAACAAGAAATCCTCACCGCGGCACGAAAGAAGGGGCGACTCACTTGGGAAGGGCATTACTTTTCGGTCTTCCAGGACTTCTCAGCCGAGATTCAAAGACAGCGCTCCAGCTTCGTGGACATCAAAAAGACGCTACAAAAAGCCAGCCTACAGTACGGCATGATCTACCTGGCAAAGCTGCGCGTCACCCTGGGAGATGGGCAGCAGCGCATCTACTCCTCTCCACATGAAGCTGTCGAAGACCTAAAAACCAAGATACCCAACTACTTCTGAGTGGTATGTTGTGATTAGCCCTCTCTATGCTATTCCGAATGTTCATTATGAGAACACTAAAATATGGCATAATCTGCTAAAATGCAAGTAAATGCATAAAAAAATTATGCTTTCTTGAATAGGGTTATTTGTTATTTGTTTCATTTTTTTCCCTCTTCATTCTGACACTATGAACATGATTATTATTATTTTTAGTATTTTTTTGACGGCTTAATGTGCATTGAGAAACATGTTAAGTTATGCATAGAAAAGGGTTTGAGGTCTTTTCATTATAGAACTGACACCCCCACTAAAGTAGTATTATGCCTTATTTTATTATTTTTTCTTTTGGTTTCTCAAATCCTTACAATGTAGGGCCTGGGCACGGGCCTATTGTACTAGCCTCGTCTGTACTCACCTCTCCCTTGCGGATACAGAGGCACTTGCCTCACTATTTTAAGTCCACCCCCCCCCTGTTCTTTTTTTTATCCTTTCCTATTATTATTATTATTATTTTATATGCTAACTCTGCCCACCTCTTTGTATGAACAACACTATTAGTAACATCAGAGTGGTGAGCTGGAATGTCGATGGTGCCCAAAACCTTGAAAAAAGATATAAAATCCTTGCACATTTAAAATCTCTGAACTGCGACATGGCTTTGTAACAGGAATCTCACCTGTCTGATGTACAGTCTATGAATATGAAGCAGAAATAGGTAGGACAGCTCTTTTCCTCTCCAGGAACAGGTACATCTCAGGGAGTCTGTATCTTGATAGCAAAAAATATCCCATTTAAACTAAGCCAGAGCATAATAGATAAGGAGGGCAGATATATTATTATAACTGGCTTTCTATACAATGTCAAGTGCACTCTCATTAATGTCTATGTCCCCAGTACTACACAGGCAACTTTCATTACATCTCTTGGTTCTATTATCACTAAAGCTGTAGAGGGCCCTATTATCATGTATGGGGATTTTAACTTGGTACAAGACCCACTGGTACACCGCTCTACTTCCCCATTGCCCTCGGACAGAATCTCAGTCGTTTGAAAGATTCCTTTCCATGTACTTAGTAATGTCAATGTAGCATACATCATGACTCACTTATGCAGCAAAACTCATCAAAAATGAATCACTGTACCCACCCACAAAATGATAGTTCCTGCAACCTGTCCAGTCTCATCGGAGGGCTAAGATCCGCAC
Organism: Diplodus puntazzo; assembly: GCA_963678695.2. Lineage (NCBI taxonomy): Eukaryota > Metazoa > Chordata > Actinopteri > Spariformes > Sparidae > Diplodus > Diplodus puntazzo. Next base: position 66,469 of record OZ023168.1, on the reverse strand, counting down.
ACCACACTATGCACAAAGAAACACACTTTTTGTTCACTTAGTGGGCCATCATCCAACAGGTCTTCCAACCCCCACAAGATGCATTGTCCCACTAGAGCAAGAGCCTTGCATACTGCCTACGTGCTGAATACAAGGGATCATTTCTGTATTACAATGTAGCCTGAATCTGCACTCTGCAGTATTCACATTACATGATTTTTACTGATGCTATGGCACAAGTGGCTATTGCTGTTAGCACATATTAGCTTGTTTAGCCCGATCGTCTTCAGAACATAACCCATAAGATTACAAGTTGACGTATTTGAACAAAAACAGCTACCAACATCCACAGTACTTATATAGCCTCAGGTTAGATTGTCAGTATCATAACAACAGTTTAATACCCGCACCACTGGTTAAAGTTACAAGGCATCAATACCGAGAAACAGCTGTTGGCACAGCAGTTTCTGATTTCCCTGTTGCTGAGTGAGCCTGAGTCATACTTTATTTATCCACTTTATTCTCTTGCGACTAGACATTAGCCAGAAGAAGGCTTGGTAGAGGAATAACTCTTGGTGCAAGTCAGATCAGCTCAACTCCCAGCTCTCTTTTCTCTTCCTGGGGCGATTACATCGCTCTCGTTGTGATTTTGACCGACTGGTGTGGCTGCCTGGTTAGGAATTGCTGCTGGTTGAGATATTTTCATGGACTGCTGCACTCAATCAAAACCCCACTCTCACTCACACTTGCTGTCGTAGGTTCGTTAGAGAGAAGCACAACTTTTTTTGCCCTGATTAGGCTGAGGCACACAAACAACTTGGTTAGGGTCAAGTAAACATAAGACGCTGAACTTAGCCTCCGATTCGCCAGCTTCCAATTCGGCACTAAGAGGAAAATTAAGAGGAAATTAACGTAACGTGCAGTGAGACTGTTTGTACACTGATTGTCTGTTTTTTGTGACACTTCTTGATGTAAAAACATTTTAGGTAAGACATTAACTGTGCCTGACACCCGCTATTGTATTTGTGAAACGTTTATTTTATTTGTGAAAATGCTAAAGGGGAGATTTCACCGTTTTTGTTTGATACCTACAGACCTCATTAGACCAAGTCCAGATCAAAAACCACTGCACCCAGACTTCTCAAATCTGGACTAGATTAATCTACAGGCTCTGAAGAGCCATTCAGACACAGTTTCTGATCTGTGAAACCTTTATTCTATTTGTGAAAATGCAATAAAGGCAGATTTCACTGTTTTCTCAGCATATAGACCACATTAGACCAGGTCCTGATCACAAACCGCTATGCCTAGACTTCTCAAATCTGGACTAGATTATCCTACATAGGCTAAACATTCATTATAACACAGTTTCTGATCTGTGAAACCTTTATTCTATTTGTGAAAATGCAATAAAGGCAGATTTCACTGTTTTCTCATCATATAGACCACATTAGACCAGGTCCTGATCAAAAACCACTTTGCCTAGACTTCTCAAATCTGGATTAGATTATCCTACAGAGGCTGAAAATTCATTCAGACACAGTTTCCGATCTGTGAAACCTTTATTGTGGGACATTTCCATTTTTTTTAAACATCTTTATTTTTTCAGATTAAGCCACATCTCTCCATTTCATTTCTGATGGACATGAAGATCTCTTCTTTCAAAATACAAAACAGTAAAAAAGTAATGTTGATCTCTTGAGAAACATTAAACACATCTTCATCGACTGGTCAATTGGGAAATATCCGATAAAAGTCATGATTTGCGTTCTATGAATACAAAAACCAATAAATATATTAAAACTAAAATAAAAAAATCTGTTGCCAGGCAAATCAAAAAATCCAACAAATGACATGCCCAACTGAGTATGACCAATGGCTATTTTTTTTTTTTTATTAACCTTTATTTATACAGGTAAAATCTCATTGAGACCCAGGGTCTCATTTACAAGAGAGAGCTGTTCCGGGTAGGAACAGGTCTCCTACCTACCTGAATTATTAAGTAACATAATGTAATTATTTTAGAGCTGGCTTGCTCTGGGATGCATTTTCAGCAGTGTGTAAGTGGTGTATGTGATATTAAACTAATACCAGCAGTCACTGCATGAAAAGAGACTTTTTCTACAAATGTGATAGATCAGGTTATTATAGATAGAATATATTGAATATATAGAAGAGAAATATTGCCTCGTCGACAAATTAAAACCAAACCTTTCCAAACAAAATGTCCACATTTTTTTTTATTTTTACACTGTGTTCATTATGACATTGTTGACACATTTTATGACTATTTTGTTAATGATTAGTCATATGTAATGATCAATAAAAAAAGACACAACCTTACAAAAACAGAGTTGAGACCATAAAAGTTGGACGAAGTTAAAAAATAAAATAGGTTTTTCCAAGTAATATAATTTTTCAAAGAGGAAAGCAAAAGAAACATGGTCTTTATAGACTGTCCAACAAAGATTTATTCTCCAAAATATTTAGTACACTGTTAACACAGAGAATACTATTCCTGTAATAAGTTCTTTGGAGGCCTGCGATCTCATGCAGCCAAAACCTGTAATCAGATCTCAAAGGAAAAAACATGAGCAAACATAAAAAAAAAAAAACTGTTGAACACCAAAAATCCAAAGCTAAACTTATTTTCTACTGCTGGATGCTTTTTATGGAGCCAGAAAAAAAATTGGCATTGAAAACAAAACCAGTACTGAAAAAGGAAACACTGGCATTGAAACATTTGTATTGAAAACAGTCGTACTGGCTTTGAAACAAGTTTTGGCACTGAAAAAAGAAACTAATTAAAATAATTAAAGCCGGACTATGCAGCAGCAGTTTCCAGACCAGATTCCTTCGCCGTTTTCTAGCTTTGCACCAGTTTTGTGCATACGCTTTTCGCTGCAGGGCTCCCCCTACAGCTTCGGCGCAGATACACTGTCGAAAAGACTTGTTGACGAGCCTCCCCCGCCCACCTAGCTGCTACTACGTTACCATGTGCATCTGTTTTCTAAGAAGCCGGCCGGCTAAACAGCGAGTCACGTCTGGCACTTAATGCACTTCGTGCTCTGTGTTCAGCCGGACATATCGCAAGATACAGGCGACAAACCATGCGACATTCAAAGACCGAACTAGATATCTAAAAACCAACAAGAACCTGGAATCAGAACGCAAACAAACGTGTTTGGTAGCAAGTGACTGCTACGCTAAACACCCGCTAACTATCGAGCGAGCCATCAAGAAACCAAGCTAAACACATGCAGGGCTCACAGTAAAACAGTCAAGCAATAACGTTGTTCAAAAGACTATCAAGTCACGTTGCAAAGACAAAGTTCATCCACTCACAATTTCAACAGCAACACGGCCAAGTCGGCGCCTGTTTTGGACTCCTCAAAAGCTTGTCCTATGTTTACTCGTGTCTGGTCTCTTTTTTTTTGTCAAGCTCCTTTTTCTTCTTCTTCTGTTCCTCCGACTGTGGCTTCTTGGGTCTCTTTATAGTCGACTGATACATGAGGAATACAACAATTGCCTTGCAACTGGCAGTTTATATCTACCTGGTTCCATGTTTGGGGGTGTGTTTGCCGTAAAGCAGTTTCGAAACTACAATCTGACTACATTTTCGAGGGGCGGCGGGATACTTCCGCCGGCTCACTTCCGGATTGACTTCGGACCGGTGGCAGCAAGTTGCATGTTCCGTTTCTCCGCCCAGAAGCGCTAGGGGGAGTCGTAGCAATGACCAAACGACCCAGAAAGTGTCAAAGAACATTCAGAATGACTTTCAGCCTGCATAGTTAGGGTAATTTTTGCTAATATTGTTGCATAGTGCCCCTTTAAAATCTGAAAATCTTATTATTTTATTGGGATTTTTTTTGTACTTTTCGATGACAATCTTTAGATTTTTTCTTCATGTCACTTTTTTTTCAGTGACAGATTTTTTTTACAATGTCAGTTTTTTTTTTACAATGTCAGTTTTTTTTCAGTGTCACTGATTTTCAGTTTCGACTTTCTGTCACTGTTTTGGCGTCGAGAGGGAGGGGCCTGAGGGGAGGGGCAAGTAGAGCGTGGTTTGCATATTATTAGAGAAGGTGATAGCAGCATCCTGCAGGAAGGCGGAGCTGGATGGTCCAGCCACAATAGCATTTAGGATCCGTATGCCGGCCGTCTCTGGGCAACACAGAGTCCAATTACCTCGCGAACTTTTCTTCAAGCTCTCTCCTGATGTGTCCAAGTCTCTGTATATCTGTTTCTGTCGCGGAGCTCCCGAGCTCCTGTCATTATATGCCTATGGAGTGTGGTTGTAGCACGGAGCTAACGAGCTCCGGGCGCCGAGCACGGACCATTAGCCCCAGTTAGCACAACAGTAGAACAACAGGCTTTTCTCGCTTGTTGTGTCGTTCCGAGCCGGGGCTGCAGCGCCGACAGCAGCGCTTCGGTCTGCTCCCCGAGTTCTGTACCACCATACCGCTGTACACGCATACAGAGACCGGACAATAAAGAGTGCTTGGAGAAAATCAGAGAGGAAGTTGGACTACCTGCTAAGTTATGAAAATATGTGTCTGTTACTTGATTACAGCCGTCTGTTGTACTTTACTATGAACCACAGCACAATCACAGCTGACTTTCCCCACATACTAGGTTGTTAAGTTTAGTATGAATAGTGATATTATTCACATGAACTGAGTTTATAGGGGAGACAGTGTCTCTACTGCGGTATGGTAGCACAGAGCTCGGGGAGCAGACCGGAGATTTTCAGATTTTAAATTTTTTAATTAGTTTCTTTTTTCAGTGCCAAAACTTGTTTCATAGCCAATACAACTGTTTTCAATACAAATGTTTCAATTTTCAGTACTGGTTTTGTTTTCAATGCCAATTTTTTTTTGGGATGCCAAATTTTAATGTCACCGTTCTGGCTCCATAGCTTTTTAGCTTTACTTACGGTGGCTGTGGCTCAGGAGGTAGAGCCGGTCGTCCAACCGGAAGGTTGGTGTTTCGAATCCGAATTTCTCCACTCTGTGTCATCATATCATAGTGTCCTTGGGCAAGACACTGAACTCATTGCCTGTCTCAATGTGTGTGTGAATACAGTCTTGCTAAAGTCTTGTTTTGTGAAAGTTTTGTGAAATTATCCCTTTTTGCATTTTCACATATAGAATAAAGGTTTCACAGATCAGAAACTGTGTTATAATGAATGTTTAGCCTCTGTAGGACAATCTAATCCAGATTTGAGAAGTCTAGGCATAGTGGTTTTTGATCAGGACCTGGTCTAATGTGGTCTATATGCTGAGAAAACAGTGAAATCTGCCTTTATTGCATTTTCACAAATTGAAATGTTTTTACATCAAGAAGTGTCACAAAAAAACAGACAGACAATCAGTGTACAAACAGTCGCACAGCACGTTACGTTAATTTCCTCTTAACTTTCCCCTTAAGTGCCGAATCGAAAGCTGGCGAATCAGAGGCTAACTTCAGCGTTGTAGTAAACATCAGGTTTTGACATAGGTTTAGTCACCACAAGCAAGGCTAGGTGTAACGCAGTGTTAAAAAGTTAAAGTGATTAAAAAGGTGTATGGTTAAAACTGATTGTGAAGTTTAAAATTAGGCAAGAGAGCAGTTGTTAAAACCAAGAAACCACAGATGTTTGAACAGGATGCACAATGATATTTATTCGCAGAATAAATTCAGGTTAAAACCACAGGTAAAAGTCCACAAGAAAAAGGGTGCTAAAGGGTTAAAATGAAAGCTAAAACTATAGGGGCGATAAAAGTCCAATAAAAGAGTTGAAAGTCTTATCTGCGGGCGGAAGGCGGCAGCAACACGTACAGCCGCCGGCGGGGTTGGCTCTGTCGCCAGGGAAGGGGCGCCAACACGTCCTCTGTTCGGTCCTTAGTCTCCCGGCCGACGCCCACCGCTCCAGGTGCCCGCCATCCCGGTGTTCTGGCGCCCTCGGTGTCTCGGCGCCGCCGTCCTCGGCATCCCCGGCGATCACCATTCCAGGCGCTCGCCTCTTGGCGTTCTGGTGCCCTCGGTGTTACGACGCCGCCAACCGCGGTTCCCCGTTGCCCCGTGCCCGCCATCCGCCCTCACACCCTCATTGTCTAGCCGTGTCTGTGTCCGTTCTTCTTCCTCTCTGCTTTCTTTGAATCCTTTTTAAAGTCTCGCCAATCTCGTTTCCTCAGGTGCGCTGATTGGGTTTAGGGGTGTCACAACTAGGATAAGGTTTTCAAAATAAAAGCACACACTCCCAGTGTACAAGACATGCAATAAAGCTCACAATTAAAAACACACACTAAAAACAGAAATGTTACAAGTTAAAAACACTGGGAGCATAAAGTACACACAATAAAATTACCTTACCCCAGTGACATAGGAATGTCTCAACATCTAGTTAAAAATCCAATTATCTCTTGAATACAAATGTTGGAATATCCTATTGAATGATGGCGGTCTCTGGCTTGGCAGCCTTGTCATGCCACCACCATCATCTCTTCCATCCCGTTATTAAAGTCAGATCATATACGTGTAATGTCAATGTAATATGATTGGAATTTTACAAATGTCAATACGGCAGATATGACACAATTTAACTTATTAGTGGTATGCAGGTGGCTAACTGCAAACTTTTTATTCAGGTAACTGGGCTGAGTGTCTGACATAGACCACTGAAGACATGTCTGCCCTGCACTAACCACCCAAACCTTTCTTCTAGCTACCCTTCTTTTCACCTTTGTGTCTTTCTCTCTTTGTTTTTTTTTTGTCTTTCCATTTTTATTTTGATGTTTAATGTGAACATCCAACAACAGCATCATTTTAAAAGAGGTTTTTTATGATCTCCTTCCTGTTGTATTTTGAAATTTTACCCTCATGTTTCTTTTAGGTTCCTCCTGTGTGTTTTTCCCTCTCGTAGTTTTTCTGTTCCTTTACTCACCTGTCCGTTTTCCTCCTCTATTCAGCTGTTCCTTAAACCCTCATTAGTTTTGTCAGTATTTTTAATGTTTGTTCTCCCTCTTGTTTTTGTCAGTTTGTTCTGTTTTCTCCATGTTACTCAGTCTTCGTTCCGTGGTGTTCCATCTTCCCAGTGTTCATCCTGTGTTCCCAGCACTTTTTTGGTTGGTACGTTATTTAGTTCCTTTTTTGTTCGTCTTTATTTCTGGCATTTGCTCCTGCTGCCTGCTCCTCTTGTTTTGTCCTGGCATGTTTCCGGTCTTTGTTCCTCTTGTTTGGTCATTGATTTGTACTTTACTTTTGTTGCACTTTGTTTAAGGTTTTTGTTGCTTTGTTTTTTGCTCTTGTAACTTCTTTTTGCTTTATCTGGATCCCTTGGTTTTGTATTTTCAGCTTTGTATAACTAAAGCTCGCCTTTTGTTTCCCTTATCCTGCCTCACGTCTGCATTTGGGTCCTCACCTTGTTTAACCACTAAACATAACAGTTTTAGCACTTTGGTCATCTAGTTCAAAAGAATGAATATTACAACAACGCTGTAATTATTTAGCAGTCCAGAAAAAATTAAAGGAAAGACATTCGGACAGATTCCAAAAGGTGAATTTGTTGTGCAAGAATTGAGGGATGAATGAAAAGACACTCCCCGACAAACTCTCTCTCTCTCCCACGCTTACTAAGACCTAAGGAAATAAACAGGCTGAGCTGCACTGTGTCTCTCGTGCTTCCAGCCCTCATGGTTTTAAAAAAAGGCCAGATGAGAGGAAGACACAGTTGGCCCTTTGGGGGGAAGCACTCTGGGTGACCCATGCCTGGAAGCTAGCCTCAGTCAGAAGATCCAAAGACGGCTGTCTGCCTCATCAATCATCCCTCCACAGTGGAGGGCTTAAATATTGCAGACTTGATTCCTCTTCCTGCTTCACTGGAAGCTAGAGGCCATTCTGTGGGTGACATCATACATTTTTCAATCTCTCTAAATACGAGCTATCTTTAAGAAAAACTGGCTCATTTTTTATTTTTTGTTACAGTACATGCAAAATATTACATTGGCTAGGCATTGAGCAACCCTTCAGCTGCAGCTGTGGGACCAGTGGCAGGAAGTCTTTACCACACACAGGAAGTGATGTATTATAATGAAAAGGATAGAGATTGTGGTATAAAGTTCTAGCTATTCAGGGTTGTAGTGGTTGCAGGCTAGTTTGGTACTCACATTATTGGAAAGTGTACAAGAAGTGAAGTATGTGTATAAGCACTGCCACAGAAAGTCCTGAGGGGAACAAACCAAACAGAGCCAACACACTGAAGCATTAGAAAAGGATTTGTAGGATTTCATATCTGTATCTCTATACTATAGGTCAATACGTCACACCTATTTTAATCTCATCACATAGCTGAACACAGTAGTGAAAGCATATTTCCAACACATTTCTGGGAAGAAACATCTCATTGAAGACCAGGTACAGCAGTTGGTGCAGGACAGCATCATTGAGCTATCTCCTGGTCTGTGGGCTGCCTCTAAATAAGAATTAACAGGCCCAGTACGGACCTACAGTTCTGTGGAGGTTTGAACCATACTGATGCTTGTGAGCTTGGCCTAGGAGCAGCCTTGATACAAAGAGGTAAGAAAGGTCAAGAAGTGACTGCAGGCTCTCTCCATCTACACCAGCTGAGGACCTCTCCAAACTGACTCCAGACACCAGACCTCTCCAACTGGAATCATTTTGTAACCCATCTGATATCGGTTGTGAAGTTTGTCATGAAACATTTAGTGCGCAGTCCTGCTTTCTTCTGAAATTAGTATTCAGAGGACTATTCACAGCAAATAGGTCACTAATAGGCAGACCACCCTCTGGGTCTAGACCCAAACACTATTCTATCGGGACTGAACCTATACCAAAAACATTATTTAAAATTATTACATTTAACAGAGCATTACGCTACTCAGCCAGTCAAATCGGCGCATTCGGACAAGTTGGGCCACTCAAATGAGATACGCAAACAGACATACATCTTTCAGAGGAAATGCGATCACACAAGAGGTTATCGTGTGCTCTACAGACAGAAAAGTGGGGGATGAAAACAGAGAATAGAAAGAATGTGAAATGGAGTTAACACAAAAGAAGATAAAGGGAATTAGGACCAATCTCAGTTTGTACAAGTTAACAATGAATTCTCTCTGCATACAGTGGCGTGCACAGACTTTTTGAAGGGCAGGGGCAAAAAGAAAAAAAGGGCACATACAGCGCGTTCTCGCCACTGAAGAGGGCACTAAGTTCCGTGTGTTGCCGAGGGCACTTTAGACATTGAGGTATCTGGATCACAACACATTCAGATTTTTGAGTTTACTTAGTTTAGACTGAACCATAATCAATTGTTTCTCCTTATGTAAGTCAAGGAATGCAGACAGAGTGAGACCCACAGCCCCCAGGGGTCTAGAGTGGTTTTCCAACTGTGTCAGTGTGAAAGGTTAGCCATCATAAAGTACTAAACCTGAGGTCGACCCGTACGCCAAATGGTGAGAGATGCCCAAACGTTTATGTTCCCGTAGAAGGATAGAGGGGTCAATTTGGGGAGAAGACCTTAGGTTGACCACATCCAAGCTAGATGAGTTATCGAGAGAAGCAGGGAGACAGGTCAACTCCTCTTTTTGTTTATTGGCTAATTTCCCAAAAATGACCAATTAGAAGAAGTGGGCAGGTACTGGAGTAGGGTCTCTAAAAACCCTTGCACAGGAAGAGACAGGAGGGTGGTATTTGGTGCATCTCCAAAGAGTTGGATTTCCAAGAGAGCAGAGGGCAAAGCATTTTGGCATGGCTATTGCCATAGATTGGAGAAAATCAGAATGCGGCCGCTTCTGATCCGGACGCAGGGCTCAAGGTCTGTTTCAATAAAGATGGCTCTACTATTCCACCAGCCTGCCTCCCCAGAATTCTTTTATCAACATACTACACGCCGACACCTTAGAGGCCGAAAGCCCAGAAACCACAACATGTTTATATGTTATACAAATGGCACATTATATAGCCTTAAAACAGATTAACTAGACAGACTACTCAAGTTAATTTGTAGTTAGGATCAGCATCCACGAGAGCTGTGTAGATTCAACATTGGACTGTGAAGAACACACAGAGACATGGATGTATAAAGGAAATAAAACCCTGGGGGGTCTGGGGGTCCTCCCCCAGAACATTTTCAATTAAGTAGATGCCATTTCCTGTATTCTAGTGCATTTTAACACCAAATTAGCACCAGATAATCCAAACTGGTTCTGTGAGATATAGTTCTGGCTCAATATAGATCAAAAAGGGGCCCAACATAAAAGTCATTGCAACAGTTGTGTTTCATAGTATGTCTTGATCTTAATAGTCTTCTGGAGTCTAGTGTGTTTTCTTCACCCAATAGGGCTCTGTGATAAAAACAAAGGGAACAATACACATTTAAATATTGTCAAATATCTGACAACTCAAAAGAAACAAACTATGATGAAGCATGGACATACAGTGGCTTGCAAAAGTATTCACCCCCCTTGAACTTTCCACATTTTGTCATGTTACAACCACAAATGTAAATGTATTTTAATGGGGTTTTATGTGATAGACCAACACAAAATTGTGCATAATTGTGAAGTGGAAGGAAAATGATACATGGTTTTTAAACATTTTTAAAAATAAAAAAACAGAAAAGTGTGGTGTGCAAAAGTATTCACCCCCTGAGTCAATACTTTGTAGAACCACCTTTCCCTGCAATGACTGCTGCAAGTCTTTGCTCATTCCTTCTTGCAAAATAGCTCAAGTTTAGTCTGATTGGATGGAGAGTGTCTGTGAACAGCAATTTTCAAGTCTTGCCAAAGATTCTCACTTGGATTTAGATCTTGACTGTGACCGGGCCATTCACACATGAATATTCTTTGATCTAAACCATTCCATTGTAGCTCTGGCTGTATGTTTAGGCTCGTTGTGCTGCTGGAAGGTGAACCTCCGCCCCAGTCTCAAGTCTATTACAGACTCCAACAGGTTTTCTTCCAAGATTGTCCTGTATTTGGCTCCATCCATCTTCCCATCCAATGGATTGAACAGTGCTCTGTGAGATGTTCAAAGCTTAGGATACTTTTTCATATTCTAACCGTGCTTTATTAAACTTCTCCACAACTTCATCCCTGACCTGTCCGGTTGGGCTTGATGATGCTGTTTGTTCAACAATGTTCTCTAGCAAACCTCTGAGGCCTTCACAGATCAGCTGTATTTACACTGAGATTAGATTACAAACAGGTGGACTCCATTTACTAATTAGGTGACTTCTGAAGGCAATTGGTTGCACTGGATTTTATTTAAGTGTATCAGAGTAAAGTGGGTCATACACTTTTGCACACCACACTTTTCAGTTTTCTATTTTTAAAGATGTTTGAAAAACACTTTGTGTTCGTCTATCACATGAAATCTCATTAATATACAATTGAGTTTGTGGTTGCAACGTGACAAAATGTGGAAAAGTTCAAGGGGGGTGAACACTTTTGCAAGCCTCTGTATATGTTTCCAACTGAGCTGTGCACTTGAAAAAGGCATTTTAAAGAAAAGCATTTTCAAATATTAAAATAGAATAAAAAAATCCCAAATGCTTAGCCTGGCGGGGGGTCAACTTAAACCTGGCGGAAATCCTGATATGCAATGCTAACCCAATGCTTCATTTTACTGGCTAGCTTTAAAAAGCTATTCCCGCAAGACTTAGCTAGGCTAGCTCCTCATCCTAGGCTTAAACATGTGATAGGCATCTCTACCTAATAATAGCACTTCCAGGCTACATACACTAGTATTTAGTAATGCAAAATTGCTAACTTAATAGACAGCTTGCTATATCAGCTACCTACTTCACACAACAGTAGGATGCCGGGTTGCACCTCAGTCAGTATTAAGTCCCCACTGACATGTGAGCATTTGAGAGAGAGTGTGTCTAAAATTGAATACTTAAATGGATGGAATGGACTTATTTTAACAACGGGAATGTGTTCTTAAAACTTAAGTTACCATCTATCTAGCTGCTATCAATTTATTCCATTATTTACTAAATACAATGAATCTAAATGACCTAGCCTAAATTGTAAATTGAAAACAAAATCTAGAAAGTTTTTTTAGCCCGCTTGCAAAAAACAAATAAAAAAAATACATTTAAAAAAAACAAAACATATGGGCTAATGGCCATACAAATGTATTGAACATAAACAGGGTTTAAAATGACTCTGGGAAAGCTTGCATGCCTTAATTGGAATCAATATTCTCCATCCAATGGCAGCGCAATGGCAGAGAGAACTTGTGTTTTACCAACCACAAGGGCAATTAAGCATGCGTTCATACCACCGATCACTAGAGGGCAGGTTATCATGTTTTGCCAACCAGGAGTGCGCTTAAACTTGTTTTAACCACCCAAGAGAGCAATTAAGTGTTTTATTTTCACCGAAGAGGACAGTTTAGTGTGTTTTGCCAATGAGGAGGGCACTTAAAGACGCCCTTTTGCCACCCACATAGATAGTTTATATTTTAACCAGCCAAGAGGGCAGTTTAGTGTGTTTTGCCAACCAGGAAGCACGTATTTTTTCCTCCAAGAGGGCACTTTAGCACGCGTTTTTTGCCTCCCAAGAGGGCACTTTAGCACAATTTTTTTGCCTCCCAAGAGGGCACATTAGCACGCGTTTTTGAGAAGGCAGTTGTATTTTGCCAACCAGGTGGGACCTTTAGCACGCGTTTTTGCCTCCCAAGAGGGCACTTTAGCACACGTTTTTGCCTCCTAAGAGGGCACTTTAGCACACGTTTTTGCCACCCAAGAGGGCAGTTAATCATGTTTTAACCAGCCAAAGGGGCAGTTTAGTGTGTTTTTTGCCTCCCAAGAAGGCACTTTAGCACACGTTTTTGCCTCCCAAGAGGGCAGTTTATCATGTTTTAACCAGCCAAGGTGGCAGTTCAGTGTGTTTTTTCCACCCAAGAGGGCACTTTAGCGCGCGTTTTTCAACAACTGGGCCACAAGGGGGGGCGACCGCCCCCCCTGCCCCCCTCCTGTGCACATCACTGTCTGCATACCAAAGTAAGTCACAGGGAGCCTCCTCCTCCGTTTACTCTGCTGCAGCTACGTGTTCTTTCTCATGTTTTTTCATGTGTTTAAACACATTTTTGGTGTTTCCACGGTAGTGAACAGCTTTCCTACACACATCACAACTTTTGCATTTACAGCTGTGAAGTAATTGCAAAAAACGCTGCATGTCAGATTAAACTAGTGGTCAGGGTGTGCACCTGGCTGGGCACAACGCGCCAATCATGCACATGCCAGGACATCAGCACAGCAGTGAAGAAGCAAAAAGGGAGGCTTACATGTGTTCACGACATGGGAACATTTTTAGACAGCTCTACTTGATGAATTTTGCAGCAATATTTTTGAACTTTGTGATATTTACTTCTCTTGTATAAATATAATTTCAATATTTAATCTGAATAAAAAATCTAAATGTTAAGTCTAAATCCAAATGTTAAATATAACTGTTAAATGTTAAATCTAAATGTGTAAATATAAAAATAATTGTTAAATATGAATATAAATTTTAAATGTGAAATCTAAATGTAACGGGTGGAACTAAATATTTAGCTAATATGCAAATCTACACTGCCTGTCAGCAGAAGTACCAAAATAAAAGCTCATTGACTCGAACAAGTGCTATCCCCGGTCTCCTTCGGGTAGTCAGACGGAGTGATTGCGCTGCACTGTTGGTCACATCTCCTCACCTGCTTTCATGCTGCCTGCCACCATGTCCAGCGACTTAGCCAGAAGGGGTAGGGCGACAATACAGAGTTTCAGCAATGCCTCAGCATGACAGCGTCAGTAGCACTTTTCGTGGAGTTGCTGCATTATCGCCGCAGCAGCTGTTCGCCAATTCTCCGCATTGGTTGTTTACAGAGCCAAGCAGCGCTGGCGTAAAGACAAATGGCTGTGTAATTCACACAGAAAGCCGGCGCTGCGGAGCAGATGGTACACGTCACGATGATGACGTCTGTGTTTTTTTCAAGGTGTTTGCCCAGATGTCTACCTGTCAATCTAAACATACCCACTGACTGTTAGTAATCATATGGATGCTGTTATAATGTGTTGTGATTGAGATCCTGACCCACCAAACATCCTGGAAAGTGTCAAAGTTATGTTTTTTGCTCTAAATTACATAATTTATAATCACCATCAGTGAACTGGAAGCTGTCTGACTCTCCTCCTCTCAACTTGCGGGGACGGAGGCTGTTTTCTGGGGGAAAGTTCACTGAAGTCTCGGTCGGGAGGGCTGACCGTCGTGATTTTTTTTTCAACACAAACACATTGTGATTTAAAGTTTTGTTGCCAGTGACAGGCAGAAATGTGAGGAAGAGTCGGTGAGGCAGGCAACACCCCGTCTGACTACCCGAAGGACACCGCGGATAGGGCGCATTCGCATAAGTGAGCTTTTATTTTGGTACTTCAGGCAGCGTAGGTTTGCATATTAGCTAAGTATTTTGTTTCACCCGTGACATTTAGATTTAACATTTAGCATTTATATCCATATTTAACATTTATATTTATATTAACATTTATATTCATATTTAACATTTATATTTATATTTAACATTTAGATTTAAATTTAACATTTAGATTTAAATGCAACATTTAGATTTATATTCAACATTTAGATTTAAATTTTTTATTCAGATTAAACACTGAAATTATATTTTTACAAGAGAAGTAAATATCACAGAGTTAACAAATATTGCTGTAAATCTGGTCAACAGTAACGTGAAAAAATTCACGTGTTTTTTATACATGTTTTTTTGCTAAATGTGGCAAAAACCTGTTTATTTTAGCATGCGCAACTTTACAATCGGCGCCCCATAGTAGTACCAATATTTTGGGATAGATCCACCCATCCTTAATACAAGCCTTTGGTGATAAGATAAGGTAAGACAATCCTATATTAGTCCCACAACAGGGGCATTTGCAATATCACAGCAGCAAAGGACATCGCAAAAATAGAGAGCATCAGTTAAACAGTCATTGACCAAGACTACTCTTGAAGTTGTGTGTGGCTTATGGTTATTACATAAAAGTTAACCATTCATTTGATGGTAATTATACACTGATGATAAAACATGAGCCATGGCATTCCGTCAGTGACACACAGAGAACATAACAGTGCACCTCAATAAACTACTCTGCCTCAAGACAGAAAGGAAAGTGTAAGAGCAAGGGGTGGTCAGAAGAGCCTGTGGACAAGAGCTGGACATAGATTTACAGTGGCTGGCTGGGCCTGTCACGACTTACCTGCTGATGTGCTATTACAAGATGATTTATCGAGCTCCCACCTGAACAGGTTGATGGCTTTAGCAGTACGACCAAGCTCCCTGTCATATCAAGCCAGGCCAAGACATCTGAGAAGACACGTATAGGGAATCCTGCCCGTTCAAAGAGGATACAGAGGAAAGGGGATGACACACACAGCTAGAAGTATCTTTTTTGCAAAGTGGAAGCTCAGTATTGTAATTTTTAGTACATTGGGGAAATATTTGTCTCTGTGGTTTACATCTACCTGGAGATATTATAATAGATGAGCAAAACAACACATCCTGAAACCTAAATGTCTAAAGCAGTGGATTTTTAGCATCTCCCAGAACAAAATGACTGACAGACATACTGGACTTTTGTTTTACAGGCACAGCATGGGTTAGGGAAGAAAACTACTTGGTTAGGTTAAGGATAACACAGTTGTCTAGGTTAAAATCACTGTTACTTCTGTAACTTGTATTAAAAACGTACCATAAAATCTTTGTTAATTTGCTTTTATTTGGAAAAAGGTGAGACATTTTCATTTATTGTACTTCATCTTACACAAAAATTTGTTTTGACCTACACCACTTTTATTCAATCATAAACAGAGAATGACTCCTTTTTCAGGAGAGAGGAGTCATTCAGCTGCTCTGTCACTTCATGGAAATAAGGAGTGACATCCTCCCACAATACTTTTTACACTGACTTAAATCAAAACATCAGGTCATATTTGGCAATATTATGCTTGCACTGAGCCCAGACCTAGAGAGGGTCTGTGGGCCCACCCATACTGTGGAAGCAATATGCCCACTGTTCCTGAGGTGTCCTGGAGAGCAGAAGAGATTCAGAGAGAACCTCAGTTTCTACATGAGTTTGTGTACAATTTCAGAAGAATTTAATCTAATATTGAATATACTTGGAAGTTGTCAAATCAATGGCCTGTTCAATCGATCAGGTTGAAGAGCTTCAATCCACTTCAAATCCCTTTTCTTAAGGCACAATGGTAGAGGATGTGGCTTGTTTCTATTTAAAGAAATGTCCACCTCTGGAGTTTTTATCTTAACAAACAACATTTTGCTACTAAACCCATTAAAACAAGTAATCAAACCTGTTTTTCTGAGAAAGGTGACATACGATGGTTCATCCGTTTGTCTTTACATAATATGTCCAGGATCTTGAGGCCATGATTTACTGTATATCCCAGTATCTGTTTGGGGTATCAGATTCAGGGCAGAGATGCATGGCTTTCAGAGCTTATAGAGAATCTTCCTATTTTCTCTAAAATTCCTTACCTAAAGTGCCTTTAGGTAAAAGGCTTCTTTAGCTGCTCTACCAAAGGCTTGACTGACAGATTTTCTCTGCTACTGTGGGTTAGGGTGACTTCTGAAGCTCATCTGCAGTGGCAATTGGTCATCTGCCTGATCATGCATGATTACTGAGTTCAGGGTTATACAGCTCTATAAAAAGTCTTTGTAGTTTCTATTCCATTTTGCAACAGTGGAGCAATTTGATACAGAGGTTTGAGGAGATTTCTTGGACTTGTGCCCAGTCCCTTAGCCCTACAATTTTGTGCATTCCAGAAGTAGGGTGTCCTGACTCTTGTTGGGATAGAGGGGTATGGTGTAGTGTCAGTGCTACATGACCCTCCAAAGGAGGCTTTTCAGAGGCACACTTCAAAACAAGGGTTATGAGAACTCTGCCGTTTCAATGTATTCAAATTATTAAGGTTATTTTCTTTATAACAAACATTGAACAATCACAACCATTTTGTTGATGTCTAAGTAGCTAACATTAAATTATAAGTGCTTATGTGTACATGATGGTCCCCCACTTTGTGATCTTTCAACATTGCACTCCCTCTTTGATTGCACAACACTCTCTGTTACGATTCACAAGAATACGGTGCTGGACCACTTCACGTGCTGGAGGGGATCCGAAACAAACAAAGAGGCAGGTGAGGAAGCAGGCAGGCGGACGGTGGACCGACAGGCTGGCACCGGGGAGAACACAGAGGTATCTGGAGGCAGGCAAAAAAAACACAAAAAACGTTAGTTCAAGCAAATAGGCACGAGAGAAGATACACTCAAGTGTGGCCGAGACAGAAGCGATACCACGTATGCAGACTGAATACTCTGGCGAGGATTGGAGGGAAGCCGGGGTTCATATACAGCCAGGAAAAGAGGGTAATGAGATACACCTGGTGCTGCCTGTCGGTAAAGCCACGCCTCAGCCACACACACTCACACTGCAAAAGAAACGGATTAAAGGGACACCACAGACAATACAGATCACATCATGACAGTGCCCCCCCCCAAAGACCGACTCCAGGCGGTCTCTGTAGAAATCCTGGAGGAGACCAGGATCAGGGACCGGGAGATCCAACTTCTCTCCTCAGGACCGTATCCCTCCCAGTCCACGAGGAACTGGAATACCCGGCCCCTGCGCCGCACGTCCAGAAGCCTCCGAACTGTGTAGGCAGGATGGCCATCCATGAGCCGGAGTGGTGGCGTGGGGGGTGGCCGGAGGGCACAAGTCGCTACTGGACACCGGTTTCAACTGGGAGACGTGGAAAGTGGGATGAATCCTGAGAGCCGAGGGGAGTCTCAAATGGACTGCAGAGGGGTTAATGACGTCTCGATCTCATAGGGGCCGATGAAACGGGGGGCCAATTTCTTGGAAGGAACGTTGAGTGGAATGTCCCTTGTACTGAGCCATACCCTTTGCCCCGAGATGTAGTCAGGCACAGAAACCCTCAGGCGGTCGGCGATCCGCTGGTTCTGCTCCCGAGAACGTAGAAGGGAAGCTCTGGCCTCCCTCCAAACCTTCCTGATTCTCCTCAGATTGGCCTGGACAGAGGGGACAGCCAATTCCTCCCCCTGGCTGGGAAAAAGGGGTGGCGAGTAACCCAGACAGCACTGAAACGGGGACATACCTGTAGCGGAGCTGGTTAAGGAATTGTGGGCGTATTCAATCCAGGCGAAATTCCTGCTCCAAGCAGTGGGGTCCTGAGCACTCCTGACTGGCCCTCTCCGTCTGACCATTGGACTGAGGATGATAACCAGAAGATAAACTTACAGTGGCCCCCAGTGCCCGACAGAATGCCCTCCATACCTGCAAGGTGAACTGGGGTCCTCGGTCTGAAACAATGTCCAGGGGGATGCCATGAATCCGGAATACATTAGAGACGAGGAGCTCAGCTGTTTCGGAGGCTGAGGGCAGTTTAGGTAGAGCGACAAAATGTGCAGACTTGGAAAATCTGTCCACAATGGTGAGTACGGTGGTGTTACCTTGAGAAACTGGCAGACCAGTCACAAAGTCCGAAGCTATGTGGGACCAAGGTCTACTTGGCACGGGAAGCGGACGGAGGAGGCCAGCAGGTGGACGATGGGTTGGCTTGTTGCGAGCGCAGACTGTGCATGCCAACACAAAGTCCCTGATGTCCTTGATCATGGAGGGCCACCAGAAGTGACGCTGAATAAGCTCAGTTGTTCGCGCAATCCCCGGGTGACAGGAAAACCGGGACGTATGTCCCCACAGCAGCACCTGCGAACGAACTGAGTCGGGAACAAACAGACAGTTAGGGGGCCCCCCTCCAGGGTCTGGGTCAATCTCCTGTGCAGATCTCACCACCGACTCGATCTCCCAAGTAGCGGCCCCAACGAGGCAGGTAGCAGGCAGGATGGTGTCTGGGCTAGAGGGTCTCTCACAGGTTTCAACAAACATACGAGAGAGAGCATCTGGCTTTACATTCTTGCTGCCAGGGCGAAAGGTAAGAGAGAAGTTAAATCGACCAAAAAATAATGCACAACGGGCTTGGCGCGAGTTTAACCTCTTAGCAGTTTGAATGTAAGACAAGTTTTTATGATCAGCCCATACCACAAAGGGTTTCTCCGCTCCCTCAAGCCAGTGTCTCCATTCCTCGAGGGCCATCTTGACTGCCAACAGCTCGCGGTTTCCCACATCATAACTTCGCTCTGCAGAAGAGAGCTTGCGGGAGAAAAAAGCACAGGGGTGAACCTTATCATCCCTAGGTGATCGCTGGGACAGAACTGCTCCAACGCCTATATCTGAGGCGTCCACCTCAACAATGAACTGCAAGGCAGGGTCTGGTTGAATCAAGATGGGTGCAGAGGAAAATCATTTCTTCAGTTCCAGAAAAGCCGCTTGAGCATCTGGGGACCACACAAACGGCACAGAAAGAGAGGTGAGACGAGTTAATGGCGAAGCAACCTGACTGTAGTTGCGAACAAGCCGCCTGTAGAAATTAGCGAAGCCCAGGAAGCGTTGTAGTTGCCTCCTTGTGGTTGGTGTCTACCACTCCACCACGGCCTGCACCTTTGCGGGATCGGTCCTCACCTGTCCACTCTCCAGGATGTAGCCAAGAAATGTCACAGAGGAAGAGTGAAACTCACACTTTTCCGCCTTCACAAATAGTTTATTTTCAAAGAGTCTCTGTAGGACTTGACGCACATGAGTGACATGCTCATCCAGGTTACGGGAAAAAATCAAAATGTCGTCAATGTAAACGAACACTGACCTGTTGAGCATGTCACGGAGGACGTCATTAACCAGGGCTTGAAATATGGCAGGTGCGTTGGTGAGTCCGAACAGCATCACCAGGTACTCAAAGTGTCCCAGTGGAGTGTTGAAAGCGGTTTTCCACTCGTCTCCCTCCTTTATCCGGACGAGGTGATAAGCGCTCCTCAGATCAAGCTTGGTGAAGATGGTGGCTCCATGTAGTGGTTCGAAAGCAGAGTTAATGAGTGGCAAGGGGTACTTATTCTATATGGTTATGTTATTTAACCCTCGGAAGTCTATGCATGGTCTAAGTGTCTTGTCCTTCTTTTCCACAAAGAAAAACCCTGCCCCCAGGGGAGATGATGATGAGCGGATAATACCTGAGTTGAGAGACTCATTGATGTATTTCTCCATGGACTCTTTCTCTGGAGCAGAGAGGCTGTACAGACGGCTGGATGGTAGTGGAGCGCCTGGCAGGAGGTCAATGGAGAAATCGTATGGCCGGTGTGGGGGCAGGGAGAGAGCTTTCTCCCTACTGAACACCTCAGCCAGGTCATGGTATTCCGGAGGCACAGACGAAAGATCAGGAGGTTCTGGTGGGGTTGAGCTAGACACACTGCTATTGCACAGATGGGCGGAGGTTAAACACACAGAGTGACAAAAGGAACTCCAGCTAGTTATCTTTCCAGCTGCCCAATCTATCACTGGGTTATGTTTCTGTAACCAAGGGAGGCCGAGCACAAGAGAAGCATTAGCAGTGGGCATTACATGAAATGACACATGTTCACGGTGGTTCCCAGCCACCAATAATGGTAAGGCCTCTGTCTGACTGTCAATGTTGGCTAAAACGTCGCCGTTCAAGGCAGTTACGGCCAATGGAGTTGTTAGCGGGGACACAGATAATTTAGCCTGTTTAACCAACTCAAGGTCTAAGATGTTAGAGTCAGAACCAGAGTCAACTAAGGCCAATAAATTAAAGGGCTTACCATTAATAAGAATACTAGCCTCCATATTAACATTAACATAACATAACATAACATTAACATTTTCGGGGCATTGAAGGCATCATAGACTCACCAGAACCCCGTCTGAGACTGATGAGACTCGGTGTTTAACCGCCGCTGGCAGGTGGAGAGTTGATGACCAGCCTCTCCACAGTAGATGCATAGCTGCTCACGAAAACGTCTGTTCCTTTCCACTGGAGAGAGCCGCTGTCTGCCCAGCTGCATGGGTTCCACCTGGTCTGGTGAAGCGGTGACTTGAGGTGGACTTGGATTTCCAATGGTCCCTGAAGGCCCCAGGGATTCAGGGCGGAGCTGCTGGTGGACGAGTCGTGGTGGTTGAAGCCTTGGTCTCTCCCTGCGTCTCTCTCTGAGCCGGTTGTCAATCCTAATGGCTAAAGAAATTAGCTCCTGAAGAGAATCCACCTCAGCTCTTCCCACTAGGCTATCCTTAACTACGTCGTTCAACCCCTTAAGAAAAATTCCCTGTAGAGCCTTATCTTCCCAGCCCAGTTCCATAGCCAGAGTCCTAAACTCCACAGAATATTCTGCTTATTCACTGAGCGAGCCCTGACAGAGGCTAAGCAGGCGGCTGCTAACGTCACTGCTGCTAACAGGATAGTCAAACACTGTCTTGAGTTCAGTGACAAGCTGGTCAACCGTGGAATAAACGTTAGCAGGATTATTCCAAAAGGCAGCTCCCCAAGCTCTTGCCCTCCCCGTTAGCAGACCTAGCACATAGGCTATCTTCGCCCTGTCGCTAGCATACGTAGCTGGCTGTTGCTCAAACACTAATGAACATTGTAATAAAAATGACCCACACTCCCCTAACTTTCCCTCGTACCGTTCCCGAGCGGCTCTCTGGGTTGATGAAGAGGAGTCAGAGGAGCGGGAGCGGGAGGAAGAACCACAGGCGGAGCGGGTTGAAGCTGCTCCTCCAAGCGAGTGAAGCCGGCGGTAAGTCCCCGCAGCGTCTCCATTATCCCTTGAAGAGCGGTGGCGTGTTGTCCTAGCAGGACCCCCTGACTGGAGACCGCATGGCGGAGAGCATCCATCTGAGGCATCGTATCAGTGTCTGCTGGGTCCATGCTTAGGGCCAGAGTATTCTGTTACGATTCACAAGAATGCGGTGCTGGACCCAGAAGCGACACGAACACGGAGTTTGCAAAAAGAGAACAAAAAGTTTATTGGCAAGAATAACAAAAGGCGAGCACGTGAAAGCCACTTCACTAACATTAAATTAGTAGTGCTTATGTGTACATGATGGTCCCCCATTTTGTGATCTTTCAACATTGCACTCCCTCTTTGATTGCACAACACTCTCTGTTACGATTCACAAGAATACGGTGCTGGACCACTTCACGTGCTGGAGGGGATCCGAAACAAACAAAGAGGCAGGTGAGGAAGCGGGCAGGCGGACGGTGGACCGACAGGCTGGCACCGGGGAGAACACAGAGGTATCTGGAGGCAGGCAAAATAAACACAAAATACGTTAGCTCAAGCAAATAGGCACGAGAGAAGATACACTCAAGTGTGGCCGAGACAGAAGCGATACCGCGTATGCAGACTGAATACTCTGGCGAGGATTGGAGGGAAGCCGGGGTTCATATACAGCCAGGAAAAGAGGATAATGAGATACACCTGGTGCTGCCTGTCAGTAAAGCCACGCCTCAGCCACACACACTCACACTGCAAAAGAAACGGATTAAAGGGACACCACAGACAATACAGATCACATCATGACACTCTCAATTTTAATTACAGTCAAGCAGCTTCATCCTGAAGCTGTGGATGAATTGTGAGCGTCCTTGCTTTTCTATCTCCATCAGATAAATGGTAAATGTCATTGTGATAATTCCAGAGTTGTCAAAATAACACAAGAGAAATCACCACTGCGGGCGACGCCATACTGGAAATGTCCAGTCATTTCGAACACCATTGATGTCAACTGATGACGTATGAGGATCTTGAAGGGTTGTTCCATTTCATAGGGGGAGATTCCAACCACCAACCCCTTGTAACTCTGTTCTGAAGTGCAAGGGGGCACTTGAAAATGTGGGATAGGAGTAAAACTTTGAAATTGGATTTGGCTTTGGTTTCAGCCATGCCAGCAGCATGCCTCAAGTGTTGGTCTGTCTGCTGATTGATCAGTCCACCACATTGGTGGTGGTCTTCCAGGTCAATACGTTTCCAAACAATAGGAGGTCATTTGTGTCTTGTACAGACATTAAAGTCTGGATAATGATACTGATGATTACTCTATGAGCAATCTTCTCATGGTCTCACCAACCTAGATACTCAAAGCTACTGTAAATATGTCTACAGAAGCTTTGACACAAATGACCTCCTATTGTTTGGAGACATATTGATCTGGAAGAATCATTTCTCTTCCCCAACACTGAAAGATGAGTCCTACTGAAGTTGGTAATAACCAATCAACCAATGTGATTTTTAATTTGTCCAATTCTTTGACCTGACAGAGATTGTCTACTGCCTGAGATATTCCTCCTCTGTCTCCAAAAGTACAGCATGTAAAAATTGAAATAACCAGCATGAATCCCCTAAAAAGCATACCATGATATACATAACATTATGGTTGCATTGCTTTTGATCCATGTCCTTTACAGGCTAACACACACACACCATCTCCCCAATCATCCATGCTCATGTCTCAGACTGTCTGTGGGGTGATTAAAGTACATCTGCCAAACCATTCATGATACACAGCTCTCCTTTTACCCACAAGCCTCTTCACCCCAAACTACTGACCAAGTGCATCTGATGAACTTCCATTGTCTCAGTTTGGAGATATACCTAGACTGTTTAAATCAATTAGTAAAAAAACACACAATTGCCTCCCAGCGTACAGAATAGTCCTGGCCTAAAGGGATCTAGATGCTAATATTCATCTAATGTCACAGCCATTCTGGCAACCAGTGCAAATATTACTCAGGATGTATAATAAGTTGAAATTAGTTATTTTAAATTAGCTACTTTCAAATTAAAAGCCCCCCGCTAAGAACCCAGTTCTAAACTCCATGGGGTGCAATGTAAAGCTCTTATTTTGAAGACAAATTCTATGTCACTGTTCGCAGCCCAACTTCGAGCTTCACGCCACGTCACATGTTTACGCCTACCTCAGAGGCGGCTTTTGGAAAAGGAGGAATATTACGCCTCGATTTTAGAATGACAGGCTGGCACATTGCTGCCCTTACCTTGGAGCAAATGTGCTGCCTTTTCTATCTGAAAAGGGCTAATAATACCTTTGTAATGAGGGTGAGTCAACTGTGGACATAGGTAACATCTCCTCCATGACATACCCAGCAACAAGCTTCTTTATTGTCCTCTTAACGTCTTTCCACAACCGTGTCCTGCTCTGGAATCCAATTTCTGCAATTTAGCCCGAGTTAATGCTGCTTCACATGCTGTAGACAAGCGCATCCACGTCATTGTAGGACCACCTACCTAGGGCAAAAAAAAGAGGATTGTAGTTACGTGGCGTTACTTTATATAGTAACTGCAATATTATAACTGATTTTTTTATTAACTGGAGAAAGTGATAATATTACCATACCCAACATTACTTGCAAAAGAAATTTATTTTACTCGTGTCACGACCCCGGCTCCAGGCAGGACAAATACGATGAAGCGTATGGGTAGAATAAGAAATTAATATATTTATTCACCAAAAAGAAGATCTCAACAAAACATAAGCAACCAAAAGAACACAAAGAAACCACAAAGAGCTGAGACGGAGCTGCGCCCAGAAGAGGGAGGACCGACACAATCTTGTAGCCTACACCTGACAAAGCACCAACCACCAGCAACCTGCAAACAGACGCACAGAGACAAGAAAAGACAGGACAACCTCACAAACAAACATCCAACAGGCACCACCGGCAGGAGGCCGTCACACTCGATATACTCTTCACAGTCCAACCTCCTGGAGAAGTAAACACCTCGAGTCACATCAGATTCCGCTTCAATTCACAACTGATTACCAATGGGAGTGTGTGTGCTCGCTAGCTTATAGCTAATGTACAGCAAAGTAAACCAAACCAAAATTCTAGGCCAATACCAAGGTTTTAAAATTTGGCTGATTGAGATGCTTAAATGTTGCTATTTATTTCGTTTTTGCTGCTATTTATTCTACCTTTTGTGCGAGGGAAAAAAAGAAATCATCATTATAAAAAATATATGTGTCTTATACAGTCAATTGCGTGGAGTCACATAAACTCTTACCCAAGATGACCTAATAAAAGGAGTTTTATTAAAGCACATTTACACAGGAGTCCACTTGATTGGACAGGATAGAGGTAGACATTTCTTCTGCCTGCTTTACTCATCTCTTCATCTGTGAAGTTATTCACACCTTCCTCAGGAGCTTGTCTTCAATGTGCAGTATGTCAGACATGTTCAAATTAGGGCTCGAGCTTCAACAGTCTGTCTGTTGTCAGTCCTAAATCCTGCAGGAGGTAAAACGCTCTTCCCTGATTCTCTTAGCTCACTTTACAGATAGTACCCTAGCTAAATGTCCCTAAAGCGCCTTTATTTAGAGTCAGGATCTGGTTTGTCCCTCTGCGCTCTCCTAATTGACCTCACTGCTACAGGAGCTTCTTTTACACTTAAGTCCAAACTGTAATATAGCAGTAGTATTGAATGGTGACTAATGGCATTTTCTTTTTTTTATTAACTAAGTTGGCAGACAGTGAGCAATACTATTCACAACTTGGATTCATTTGATGAAAAAGCTCTTTGATTCTTTTCAAATTAGGACTTTATGACTACTTCAGATGTGGGGAGTCACCACTTTTCACCATGTCTCTTTTGCTACCATGCCAACAAATCTGAATTAATTATATGTAAGTTCTTGTGTTTTTCGTTAAATTAAGAGACTTCACTTACACTTCTAACATATAGACATAGTTTAACACTTTTGTATAGTCATGCATGTCTCTCAACGTACTGAAGAGAGTTGCTGGGTGCGACTTAATTTCAGGCAGTTATCACATTTACATTTTTGGGCATTTATCAGGCCCTTTTGTCCAAAGTGACTTACAGTAATTCATACATTCATACACTGATGGTGGTGGCTGCCATGCAAAGTACCGACAAGCACATCAGGAGCAGTTTGGGGTTCAGTATCTTGCCCAAGGACA
Source organism: Diplodus puntazzo (assembly GCA_963678695.2). Lineage (NCBI taxonomy): Eukaryota > Metazoa > Chordata > Actinopteri > Spariformes > Sparidae > Diplodus > Diplodus puntazzo. The sequence goes on along the minus strand of OZ023168.1, from coordinate 40,553 downwards.
CTTCAACATGCAGACCAAGGGAATCGAACCAGCAACCTTCCGATAACAAGACGCTGGCCCTGAGCCGCCCTCATATCACTGTAAAATCAGAAAGGCTAACTTCCTGTTGGGTGTAAGGTATTTTTTTTTTGATAGTCTTGGGACGCTAGATTTGCCAATCACATTCACATCTAAGTGAATAAGGGGGTTACTTAGTTGAGATTCTTTATAGGGCACTGAGCCATTATCAGGCGCTTTTGTCCAAAGTGTCTTACAGTAATTTATACATTGATGGCAGTGGCTGCCTTGCAAGGTGCCCACCAGCACATCAGGAGCAGTTTGGGGTTCAGCATCTTGCCCAGGGACACCATGACATGCAGACCAGGGGTTGGTGGTGATTCGAACCACTGACCTTCCGATAACAAGACGCTGGCTTTACCCCACAGCTGCCCAGTCATGTGTTACTGTACTTAGTTAATGTAATGATGTTACCGCAAATCCTATTACAAATGTGTTGTGTCTGCAATATGAAAAGTCCAACTTCTCCAGTCATATTTTCGACAAAAATTTATGATTGTTCTGACAAGACTTAAATACAGAAATAATCAGCATCACTTCCTGTTGTTCTACTGATTAGTAAAATAGGATACAACATGTTAATTACTGAGATTTACAGCAGCAGTGGTTGTAGTTGGTGTTTTTGAACTTTGGGCAGAGCCAAGCTAGCAGTACCCCCAGCTTCCAGTCTCTCATCTCAGTGTTGGAAAAAGAAATGGGAGGAAATACATTTCCCAAATGTTGAGCTGTTCCTTTGAAAGGTCAGAATTTTGAATTTCAGAAAATAGTAATACATGGTAAAATACCATGTATTATTTTTGCAAGAACCGAGGGAACCGGGATTATGATTTCACCACTGAAGAGACATTGTTTAAGTTTTGACCGTTGAAGACCAACCTTAGTTGACCCTTAGTTAACCCCTTTTTGAAATTGGAATACCTTTTCTGTTAATTCCCAAGAACTGTATTAAAACTCTTGTTTATATATATTCTAACCTTGTGTCCTCGCACTACTTGAGCTGTCCTGCTGAGAGTTGTGTAGCCTTTCATGATATCCCTTGTGTGAGGGAGAGTGAGAGAGATGAGATGAGTGTGTGTGGGGGGGTGGTATGGAGTTTTTTGGTGTAGTCTATTACTCTCTCTCAATTTTTTTTTTTTTTTTTCCTAAGATTTTTTTAGGCATAGACACCTTTATTTAGACAGTGGATAGATTTGTGAAATGGGAGAGAGAGAGGGGTGTGACATGCAGCAAAGGTCCACTGGCCGGCGTTTGTGGCATGCGCGCTAACCACTTGACTACCTGCGTGCCACTCTCTTGCATTTTAACACTAAGTAGTTTCCACATCTTAACATGATATCTAGTCATACTGACATCAGGCTACAGCCTCCACAAATACCATCCGTTCTAACTAGCGATGCTAGGCTCAGTTAAATTAGCTAACATAAAAGTTTACCTTAGCTTGTGTCAGTGACGCTTGGTGAGCTGTTGTAAACAACTAGATGCTTTCGGTCCAGATGTTGAATCATTGTTGACGTGCTGTTGTGGTACGCCAGTTCTGCTTTGCAGTAGACACGCTGCACTTTATCTTCTTTTTTTTAAGTGGGAAATGATCCCAAACTTTGGACATTCTCCGACTTTTACAGACGATTACTTGGCTCTCCGCCATCGCGCTAACTCAATTCTGAACATAGCGGTGTGTGTACGCAATAACTGTCCATGTGGAAAAATGATCCCTGAGCTAAGCAGGCCACATTACGTGGGTGATAGGAATTAAACGAAGCCTCAAGGCAGAGATTTTGCCTCGATAATTTTTTGTAATCGAATTATTCGAGTTACTCGAGTAATCCTTGCAGCCCTACTCAGTAGTAAGGTTTCTGTGCACCACATGATATTAATGTAACATTTTTTGCAAGAACTTAATAAATATAATGTAAAGTTAAGGTTTACTAATAACCACATAAAAAAAAAAATGTTTTTGGACTTTAATGTATTTCACAGAAAGAAATGTTCAGCAGGAACATTCAAAAAAGAGATGGCCAAAGGACTGCACTACCCACTATCAGCCAGACCCTGGCTCACCCAAGGATGACCAAAATGGTAATGTACAGTTTTTAATTTTTAAAACCAGAGTTTCCCCTAGTGTAACTGTTTTGGGGTGGTGGTGGGTGGGTAGTGATTTCAGCGTCAACTTCTCTTTTCCCTGTGTTTCATTTTGTGGTTTAGAAAAATACCTCTCCTCTACCTTTTGAATGATAATTCCTCTCTAGCAACATGGTTGCAGTCGTTTGACCTATCTTGGCTGCCAGTGCTCTTAGAGCCATCAGCAGCTAGCATTCTAAATTTGCCATACCAACATTTTGAACTGTGGCTGGCTCGTTACCAGCTATTTCACAAATTATGAATTTACTTTAAAAAACGTGATGAACTAATAAAATATGCTTTTGTTGATTGAACTCAATGATATGTAAAATACTAAGTGCCCTTCCAGTAAAAAAAACCTGTGTTTCTGATGGGACACACATTTTTATTCAAAGTAAATAAGCTTTATTTGCCATAACACATCTGGATCGTTAACAACAATCTAATAATCTAATAACCCTACAAAGGTGATGCGTTCATTCATTGAAATAAATTAAGAACATTTTTTTAACAGGTATTTTCTTGGCTTTGTCTCTGGAACATGTATTATGGCAGAAATATGTTCATCAGGATTGGAGAAGAGAGTGCAGGTTTTAGATTAAGAACAGCAGACTTTGAGAACACCATGGTCCACAACATTTTTTGATTAGACCAGCCGGACCACTGCACGGTGGAGAGGAAGAGAGTTAGCATAAGAGTCATGCTAATCCTGCTCAGATGAGCAGTGGACTGGAGTGTAACAGTCGGATGTGCCATTTACTGTTGTCAAGTCATTTCTCTACTGACATGGAGAACATGTCACCGTAATCTGAGGTGGGGACGACTTTTATAATTTTCAAAAATAAAAATAATGAAAATAAAAAACTAAGCTGTACGACTCTAAACATTTGACTAATATGTTCACTGATATTGTTAAGTCCTGCACGAAAACTAGCATAATAATAATAATAATACATTTTATTTAAAGGCGCCACTCTGGGCACTCGAGGAACACCGAACAATACATATTTAAAAAGAAACAGTAAGAGAAAAATAAAAAGACAGAAAAGGCCAATGTGGACAATTAGGTGGGGTATGATATTCTGAAAAGGTGAGTTTTTAGTCTTGATTTGAAGAGGGGGAGAGAGTCCAGGTTCCTTATGTCTGGTGGCAGTGACTTCCAAAGTCGGGGGGCAGAGCAGCTGAAAGACCTGCTCCCCATGGTGACGAGGAGGGTGGGAGGGACAGAGAGGTGGACAGAGGAGGCAGATCTGAGGGAACAGGAAGGGGTGGCGATGTGGAGGAGTTCGGACAGATAAGGAGGGGAAAGGTTGTGGAGGGCCTTGAACGTAAACAGGAGGATTTTGAAGGCAGTGGAGTTGCTGCATAACAGGGGTAATGTGGTGAATCGAGGGGTTCTGGTGATGATCCGAGCTGCAGAGTACTGAGCCAGTTGAAGTTTATGTAGGTATTTGTGAGGTAGACCAAAGAGAATGGAGTTACAGTAGTCAATGCGGGAGGTGACAAGGCTGTGTACAAGAATGGCAGTGGAGTGGAGAGAGAGGAAGGGGCTGTCAGGCCACGGATGGGAGCTCAAGCGCAAGGCAAAGAGAGACAACGCAGAGGAGGGTACAACAAAATAAAATGTATTAAAGCTTCACCGAAACAAAAGCTTAACTCTGAGGAGTGGCACTGCACCCCCAAGGCTGGCGGGGAAACAACCCAACACAACAAACCAAGAGAGAAAGTGAAACTTAAACAGACTCGGTGATGACTCGAGCTATCTACACGAAACAAAAAATCAAAGCAGTCAAGAGAGAACTAAAGGCGCTGTCTACTGATAACCGATGCGGTGCCGTCGGGTGAGCTGGCGATCCAAAAATGCCGGCAGGAGACGGGAAATGAGGATATGTCACGGTCCGGCATCGGATTGCGAGGAGCGTCTGATCTTTATAGTGGCGGTGAATGAATGAAGACACTACCCTCCACGCAGCACGGATCGAACAGCTGATTGCAGAGTGGCTGCACCTGCCCGTCCTGCACCCGCATCATCCTCCAGCCTGCCACAGAGAGAGAGAGAGAGAGAGAGAGAGAGAGAGAGAGAGAGAGAGAGAGGCAGCCACTACCTGGCCCTAGATGGTAAGGGAAAAACTCAATGAAGCAGTCAGTAAGGGAGGAAGGTGAGAGAGTGGATTTGGGTTTGCTGGAGAGGTCGAGCTGGGTGTCTTCCGCGTAGCAATGAAAATGGATGTTGTATTTACGGAAGATATTGCCAAGAGGAAGGAGGAAGATGATGAAGAGTAGGGGCCCCAGGACAGAGCCCTGGGGCACACCAGTGGTGACAATGGACGGGTGGGAGCTGAAGGATTGGAGTTGGATGAACTGAGTGCGGCCTGAGAGGTTGGATTTAAACCAGTCAAGGGCTGTGTGTGAAATACCAATGGAGATTAATCTGTTAAGCAGGATAGTGTGAGAGATGGTGTCGAAGGCTGCACTCAGATCGAGGAGGATGAGAATAGACAGTAAACCAGAGTCGGCTGCCAGGAGGAGGTCGTTTGTGATATTGATCAGTGCAGATTCAGTGCAGATTCAGTGCCATGAAGGGGCCGGAAACCTGACTGGAATTGTTTGTACAGGTTGTTTAGAGTTAGATGGCAATGAATTTGTGAAGCAACAGTTTTTTCCAAGGATTTTGGAGAGGAAAGGTAGATTGGAGATGGGACGAAGATTATCCGAGCTATTAGGGTCAGTACCAGGTTTTTTCAGTATTGGAGTGATGGCAGCAGTTTTGAAGAGTGTGGGAACAATTCCAGTGGAGAGTGAGGAGCGGATGATGGCAGAGATGAGGGGGAGCAGAGAGGGGAGGCAGGTTTTCACCAGAACTGTAGGGAGGGGATCTAAATGACAGGTGGAGGGCTTGGACTTTAGGATGATGTCTGAGATATCTGAGTCAGAGGGGAGCTGAAAGAAGGAGAATGAGTGAGATGTCAAACAGGGTTCAGGGGAGAAGCTGAGGGAGGAGCTTGGGCCTAGGTGCAGGTGGATCTGGGGTCCGTTTCACAAAGCAGGTTTAGTGAAAACTCTGAGTCTGTTGACCCTGAAATGAGGGAAACTCTGAGTTTTCCGTTTCACAAAGGGAGGTAGCTCAAACCAGAGAAAGAGGGGTAACTCTAGCCTGTTTCACAGATAGAGGTAACTTAAGCTTTCGGTCAGTTACCATGGTAACATACTCTATGAGCCTAACCTGGTCGGGACCAGGTTTTTCTCAACAAACCTTGAGTTTCTCTCTGTTTCCGCCCTCTTTCAACCACACACGGTATTTGATTTCCTCATTCATTCAATCAGCAGGCGAGTTTTGGCGTAGTATAATTCTGCCGTCTGTTTTTTGAGAAAATCATTGCAAAAATCAGTCAGTAGGCCGACACTATAAGTTATATTAGGTGGCGACTATTTTCACTACCATGGCATGTCCTTTTGACAATGATCCCGTGGATGAAGGTGCAGCATTACTGCGCAGAGAATTAAATATTCGTCGGGAGATTATTATCAGACCGCGCATAGATGTTCTTGCATTTCCAGACAATTATCTTTTTGAGCGGTACCGTTTCACGTCACAGTCCATCATTTACATACACAACCTAATCCGTCCTTACATTTCCAACATTACCAACCAAAGTCATGCTCTCACATCCCAGCAGATGTGTGTTGCGCTGCGTTTTTTTTTTTTTTTTTGCAAATGGGAGTTTTTTATACAGCGCACTTGAGCAAGGCAACTGTTTGCAGAGCGGTCAGAAAAGTGTGTCTCGCCCTGAAACGGCTACTACCCATCTTTATCATTTTCAGCTCCTCTGCCTCCGTTAGAGGTGGCAGTGCTGGGCCACCACCCGTTTTACGGGCATCTGCTTTCTTTCTGTTGGCTGAGTAGAGGTCTGTGTTAGTTTACGGCTTAATTATTTAACAGAATATGATATAGATGAGAAGACATTTATGTTCATGAAAACAGCATTATGTTGGGGATAAAACAACTATACAGTCAAACAGCCACTTAATATTTGCTTTACAATGTAAAACATGATCAAAATGAGGAATCCCCATGAGATTATGCTGAGGTCTAATGTTTTTATGTTTCAAGTTGCTGCCAAGTGCGCTTCTCCCCCGCGGGATTGCACCTAAATGAAATAAATTAATAGGCTACCACTCAAGCAGTTTCCCCCTGTAATATTATTGTGATTGCAAAGGACTACATTCAGTGATGTGCACAGGAGGGGGGCAGGGGGGGCGGTCGCCCCCCCTTGTGGCCCAGTTGTTGAAAAACACGCGCTAAAGTGCCCTCTTGGGTGGAAAAAACACACTAAACTGCCACCTTGGCTGGTTAAAACATGATAAACTGTCCTCTTGGGAGGCAAAAACGTGTGCTAAAGTGCCTTCTTGGGAGGCAAAAAACACACTAAACTGCCCCTTTGGCTGGTTAAAACATGATAAACTGCCCTCTTGGGTGGCAAAAACGTGTGCTAAAGTGCCCTCTTAGGAGGCAAAAACGTGTGCTAAAGGGCCCTCTTGGGAGATAAAAGCGCGTGCTAAAGGTCCCACCTGGTTGGCAAAATACAACTGCCTTCTCAAAAACGCGTGCTAATGTGCCCTCTTGGGAGGCAAAAAAATTGTGCTGAAGTGCCCTCTTGGGAGGCAAAAAACACGTGCTAAAGTGCCCTCTTGGAGGAAAAAATACGTGCTTCCTGGTTGGCAAAACACACTAAACTGCCCTCTTGGCTGGTTAAAATATAAACTATCTATGTGGGTGGCAAAAGGGCGTCTTTAAGTGCCCTCCTCATTGGCAAAACACACTAAACTGTCCTCTTCGGTGAAAATAAAACACTTAATTGCTCTCTTGGGTGGTTAAAACAAGTTTAAGCGCACTCCTGGTTGGCAAAACATGATAACCTGCCCTCTAGTGATCAGTGGTATGAACACATGCTTAATTGCCCTTGTGGTTGGTAAAACACAAGTTCTCTCTGCCATTGAGCTGCCATTGGATGGAGAATATTGATTCCAATTAAGGCATGCAAGCTTTCCCAGAGTCATTTTAAACCCTGTTGTTCAATACACTTTGTATGGCCATTAGCCCATATGTTCTGTTTTTTTTAAATGTATTTTTTTTATTTATTTTTTGCAAGCGGGCTAAAAAAACTTTCTAGATTTTGTTTTCAATTTACAATTTAGGCTAGGTCATTTAGATTCATTGTATTTAGTAAATAATGGAATAAATTGATAGCAGCTAGATAGATGGTAACTTAAGTTTTAAGAACACATTCCCGTTGTTAAAATAAGTCCATTTCATCCATTTAAGTATTCAATTTTAGACACACTCTCTCTCAAATGCTCACATGTCAGTGGGGACTTAATACTGACTGAGGTGCAACCCGGCATCCTACTGTTGTGTGAAGTAGGTAGCTAATATAGCAAGCTGTCTATTAAGTTAGCAATTTTGCATTACTAAATACTAGTGTATGTAGCCTGGAAGTGCTATTATTAGGTAGAGATGCCTATCACATGTTTAAGCCTAGGATGAGGAGCTAGCCTAGCTAAGTCTTGCGGGAATAGCTTTTTAAAGCTAGCCAGTAAAATGAAGCATTGGGTTAGCATTGCATATCAGGATTTCCGCCAGGTTTAAGTTGACCCCCCGCCAGGCTAAGCATTTGGGATTTTTTTATTCTATTTTAATATTTGAAAATGCTTTTCTTTAAAATGCCTTTTTCAAGTGCACAGCTCAGTTGGAAACATATACAGAGGCTTGCAAAAGTGTTCACCTCCCTTGAACCTTTCCACATTTTGTCACGTTGCAACCACAAACTCAATTGTATATTAATGAGATTTCATGTGATAGACGAACACAAAGTGTTTTTCAAACATCTTTAAAAATAGAAAACTGAAAAGTGTGGTGTGCAAAAGTATATAACCCACTTTACTCTGATACACTTAAATAAAATCCAGTGCAACCAATTGCCTTCAGAAGTCACCTAATTAGTAAATGGAGTCCACCTGTTTGTAATCTAATCTCATTGTAAATACAGCTGATCTGTGAAGGCCTCAGAGGTTTGCTAGAGAACATTGTTGAACAAACAGCATCATCAAGCCCAACCGGACAGGTCAGGGATGAAGTTGTGGAGAAGTTTAATAAAGCACGGTTAGAATATGAAAAAGTATCCTAAGCTTTGAACATCTCACAGAGCACTGTTCAATCCATTGGATGGGAAGATGGATGGAGCCAAATACAGGACAATCTTGGAAGAAAACCTGTTAGAGTCTGTAATAGACTTGAGACTGGGGCGGAGGTTCACCTTCCAGCAGGACAACGAGCCTAAACATACAGCCAGAGCTACAATGGAATGGTTTAGATCAAAGAATATTCATGTGTGAATGGCCCGGTCACAGTCAAGATCTAAATCCAAGTGAGAATCTTTGGCAAGACTTGAAAATTGCTGTTCACAGACACTCTCCATCCAATCAGACTAAACTTGAGCTATTTTTGCAAGAAGGAATGAGCAAAGACTTGCAGCTGTCATTGCAGGGAAAGGTGGTTCTACAAAATATTGACTCAGGGGGTGAATACTTTTGCACACCACACTTTTCTGTTTTTTTATTTTTAAAAATGTTTAAAAACCATGTATCATTTTCCTTCCACTTCACAATTATGCACAATTTTGTGTTGGTCTATCACATAAAACCCCATTAAAATACATTTACATTTGTGGTTGTAACATGACAAAATGTGGAAAGTTCAAGGGGGGTGAATACTTTTGCAAGCCACTGTATGTCCATGCTTCATCATAGTTTGTTTCTTTTGAGTTGTCAGATATTTGACAATATTTAAATGTGTATTGTTCCCTTTGTTTTTATCTCAGAGCCCTATTGGGTGAAGAAAACACGCTAGACTCCAGAAGACTATTAAGATCAAGACATACTATGAAACACAACTGTTGCAATGACTTTTATGTTGGGCCCCTTTTTGATCTATATTGAGCCAGAACTATATCTCACAGAACCAGTTTGGATTATCTGGTGCTAATTTGGTGTTAAAATGCACTAGAATACAGGAAATGGCATCTACTTAATTGAAAATGTTCTGGGGGAGGACCCCCAGACCCCCCAGGGTTTTATTTCCTTTATACATCCATGTCTCTGTGTGTTCTTCACAGTCCAATGTTGAATCTACACAGCTCTCGTGGATGCTGATCCTAACTACCAATTAACTTGAGTAGTCTGTCTAGTTAATCTGTTTTAAGGCTATATAATGTGCCATTTGTATAACATATAAACATGTTGTAGTTTCTGGGCTTTCGTCCTCTAAGGTGTCGGCGTGTAGTATGTTGATAAAAGAATACTGTGGAGGCAGGCTGGTGGTATAGTAGAGCAATCTTTATTGAAACAGACCTTGAGCCCTGCGTCCGGATCAGAAGCGGCCGCATTCTGATTTTCTCCAATCTATGGCAATAGCCATGCCAAAATGCTTTGCCCTCTGCTCTCTTGGAAATCCAACTCTTTGGAGATGCACCAAATACCACCCTCCTGTCTCTTCCTGTGCAAGGGTTTTTAGAGACCCTACTCCAGTACCTGCCCACTTCTTCTAATTGGTCATTTTTGGGAAATTAGCCAATAAACAAAAAGAGGAGTTGACCTGTCTCCCTGCTTCTCTCGATAACTCATCTAGCTTGGATGTGGTCAACCTAAGGTCTTCTCCCCAAATTGACCCCTCTATCCTTCTACGGGAACATAAACGTTTGGGCATCTCTCACCATTTGGCGTACGGGTCGACCTCAGGTTTAGTACTTTATGATGGCTAACCTTTCACACTGACACAGTTGGAAAACCACTCTAGACCCCTGGGGGCTGTGGGTCTCACTCTGTCTGCATTCCTTGACTTACATAAGGAGAAACAATTGATTATGGTTCAGTCTAAACTAAGTAAACTCAAAAATCTGAATGTGTTGTCATCCAGATACCTCAATGTCTAAAGTGCCCTCGGCAACACACGGAACTTAGTGCCCTCTTCAGTGGCGAGAACGCGCTGTATGTGCCCTTTTTTTCTTTTCGCCCCTGCCCTTCAAAAAGTCTGTGCACGCCACTGACTACATTTAAACTAACGCATTGACCCGAGCAGCAATATTCTCCCACACCGTCTCCCTCTCTTTTTCTGCTGCAGCGGTGTTACACTTCCTTCTAAAAACGTGCGCAAACTCACCGTATGAGCGCATTAATATTTCCGATTCCAGTGGGGTGAAAAATGTAGCCGCCCTCTTCCCCGTTGCCATGGTGACTCGTCGAATCGGGGCTCCATTGACGCTGTCTTTCTATACTTGTGGTGCACGCGCTTAACTCCAGGTTAAACTACTCCGAGTTGATCAAACTAACCCAAATCAGCTGTTCTGGAACCGAAAACTCAAGAGTTTCCTATCTCAGAGTAGATCAACTCAGAGTTCAGGGTTAGACTCAGAGTTTGTTGAACCTGCTTTGTGAAACGGACCTCGGGTGAATTTTCTGATTGAAAAAGGACATCAGGGAGTTACAGAAAGCAGCTGAGTACAGGTGGGGTGGAAGAGAGGCCGGGGGTCTGAAAATATTGTTGAGAAGACAAAACAGTGACTTGGAATTACCATTACCACTATATACCATTAGCATGTATATCACTAGAAATAACCCACAACACTCTAGGCATCAGCAACTAAATGTGACCTATACTGAGTCATAGTTCATGATGAATTATTGTTTCTTGATATACTTTTTTTGTCAAGTCTTTCCTAGTTATTCAAGTGTATTTGGTCCTCACAGACTTATCAATCATATCCACCCTTTGGTTATGTGTCATTTGTTAATTTATTCATTTACATGGGTTCCTGTTTTTTCATCCACTGACACTGATAGAACCCTAATAGATGGAGTGTGGAAAGCCTCTCCTGATAGTAATTTTCCGATTAGTTGAAAGATGTAATGTGACAATTTACCTGGTGATGGGGCAACTTGTCACAAATGAGCACCCTGTATGTAACTACATATAACTCTATGTCACAGTGAGAAAATGAAATGAAAGGAAACAGTGTGACAAGATGCTTCAGGTTCCCTCTACAGTTGTTTCATTGTGTAATGCCACCCTGTGTTGTATTATGAAAAATAAATCACCTTGAATTTGAACCTGCATCAACAATTGAATGTTTTTGTAGATTGTTATTATTGCAGACATCATTATTTCTTTATAATGTCTACAATAATAATAATCTGCATTGATTTAAGGATAGTATTTTATACTTGTCACAAAGTAATATCCAGTATCTCTACTGAACTACAGTGTAGGATCTCAGTATCTGCTTTATCATTGGCCAATAAGGCCAGAAAGCCCAGGCTGCAGCAGGTCAGATAACTTGCAGGGGCTGCTACAAAGTTTGTGTAAGCAGGTTGGCAAAAACCTCAAGTGAGTAAAACTCAATTCTATTCATCAGTACTCCTGACAACGGTAGCACAAAGTTATCATCTGCGAGCGTTCATCCACACCCCCTTTAACATCTGTGACCACTGAGCTGTTTCTTAGTAGCACGTAGGATTTCCAAAGCCCATGTGTCTGGTGGAGACATCTCTGAACAAGGAGGAACACACAAAATGGGGCAAATAAAGTTAAATGTTATCCAGGTTGACAGGTCAAAGTGGCAATTACAATAGTACAGTTAAACTCATTAGTATGCTTTCCCTCTCAAATGAGATCAATCTTGCAGATGACTCCCTTTGTGTTGAACTGTAAAGTCCACAACTTCAAGCCAGATTTCATGGACCAGATATAGAAAATGCCAAGTCATCAAATGATATAAAGGAAGGAGTCATTTCAACTAAAGTATTAAACTGATGACATATTTCATAAGGTATGTAAAGAGCAGGTAGTCATTGTCAATAGTTTTGTCAGACAGGAAGAGCAAATTCTGGCAAACTGACAAGAAGTTTATCTCCAGTGCTGACAAATGGCTGCTTTCTACTTTGTCTCCACAGTATGGAGTATGACTGTTTAAGATTGTTATTAAGCAAAAAAAACATCTATGGCTGAGGTACGGTTAGGGTACGACAATAATTAGTACTTTTACAACGTATCAAATGGAAATTTGAAACTAATGTGACAATGCGAATGGGACTGACTCTGCAGTTCCCCTCAGCTTTATTTGATCAGCTGTCATGCCCACAACTACTTCTTATAATAACCAAAATACACCCAGACTGCAGATTTTGGTTCTCTTTGAAGGCGGAAAAATGCCTTGAGAGCCACTACTATCACATCCTCCCTCCGCCATGTCTTCTTCACTACATAACAAGCGCACGTTGCATGCTGTGCCTGCGTATCGAGACTTGGAAAACGTATCTTGCAAGTTTTCCACACCGTGGTTATCGACTGCGGCGGTTACCATGGTAATTAAAACGTAAATGGTAACCTTCACTGTCGGGAATTTTACCGTGGTTTACTGTGACACCGGTAACCGTTTCATCCCTATAGGTGAGACATGACAGCTATCAACAGGAGCCTTACTTGAGACATGACGAAGCTTTATGGAAGACCTCCTATGGATACAAAAATGAGCAATACTGGAGCTATACCCAGAGGATTTTTTTTCTGCTCAAAGCTTGCTCCTTTCCAGCACAGGAGAAAAAAAACTGAGATTTCTCGTTTGTTTCTCCTAAAATTCACTAGGAGCAATGACAGACATGACAGCTAGCAACAGGAACCTTACTTGAGACATGACAGAGCTTCATTAGAGACCTCCTTTGAAAACAAAAATGAGCAATACTTGAGCTATTTTGGAGCATATATATCGACACTTTAAAAAAATGTTTAAAAGGGCCTTTATTAAAATCACCATCTTTAGTATACAACACAGCAGCACTTTATAAAGCACAGTTTGAACAGAATCATGACATCATTTAACATTTCTGACAATAGTGGTCTCTTCAGAAAAAAATGTAGATTGCCTTAACCAACCTGTAACAACTGACTATTTCAGCGAGTAGTGTAAAGACAGTTTATTAATGTGTCTCTTCTCAGTGAAACTTCTTAAAGAAGTGTCTAACAGTGTTCCACACAGCTGCACAACAATGCAGAGCATTTCATTACTTTTGTCTTTCAGCAGTATTTGTATATGAGGACTTATTTGACCATGGTCACCTCAACAAATGCCTTCTCAACCGATATCCATCCATCCCATGTGCCGTAGTGCATGATGTACCTGCCAGTATGACAGAAAGCCCAGATTACAAATAAATTCCCTTAACATAGCAAACTATCAAATATAAACTAATTACTGCATTGTTATGGGGAGGACAGTCCATGTCCACTCTTTGCATTGCACTTATTTAACCTTCATGTGGTATTTTATAAGTTTTATATACATTTTTTAAGGTACGACTAAGTCATTATTTGGTTTCTTTTTATGTGTTGTGTTGGATTCAGAAATGATTAACAAAATAACAAAATTTTCAATAACATGAAAAGAATGAATGAAACACAGATTGATAGGAGCATGCCAGATCTGCCACCTGCTGACCCAGATCTGAATATTTGTATGTATGGGGGAATAATTAATGATACCACATTTTAAAACAAAACATGATAAAGTCCTGTGGGGTGAATACACACAAAAATAAACATGCAACAACAAAATAATCAATGTACTTACTTAGATCCAGATTAGACACAGATTTGTCAGTTGGACCTGCAACACCAGCCAAGTTGTTCGCCCCAAGATTAATCATATTATTTATAATATCTGTTTTATGTTCCACAATCAAAATAGCTTGGTTGCTGTCCACATTACTTGTGTTTGTATTGAGTAGAGGTACATGCTGCTCAGGTGAATTATATGTGGAAAGAAGTATGTGGCAAAAGGATGATGAAATCCAGGAAAGTTGAGCCTAAATATCTATGTTTTTAAACCCACCCAACCTGAATCTCTCCACAGTGGCAAGCTAGAATGCTAGCTGCTGATGGCTCTAAGAGCACTGGCAGCCAAGATAGGTCAAACGACTGCAACCATGTTGCTAGAGAGGAATTATCATTCAAAAGGTAGAGGAGAGGTATTTTTCTAAACCACAAAATGAAACACAGGGAAAAGAGAAGTTGACGCTGAAATCACTACCCACCCACCACCACCCCAAAACAGTTACACTAGGGGAAACTCTGGTTTTAAAAATTAAAAACTGTACATTACCATTTTGGTCATCCTTGGGTGAGCCAGGGTCTGGCTGATAGTGGGTAGCGCAGTCCTTTGGCCATCTCTTTTTTGAATGTTCCTGCTGAACATTTCTTTCTGTGAAATACATTAAAGTCCAAAAACATTTTTTTTTTATGTGGTTCTTAGTAAACCTTAACTTTACATTATATTTATTAAGTTCTTGCAAAAAATGTTACATTAATATCATGTGGTGCACAGAAACCTTACTACTGAGTAGGGCTGCAAGGATAACTCGAATAATTCGATTACAAAAAATTATCGAGGCAAAATCTCTGCCTTGAGGCTTCGTTTAATTCCTATCACCCACGTAATGTGGCCTGCTTAGCTCAGGGATCATTTTTCCACATGGAGAGTTATTGCGTACACACACCGCTATGTTCAGAATTGAGTTAGCGCGATGGCGGAGAGCCAAGAAACCGTCCGTAAAAGCCGGAATATGTCCAAAGTTTGGGATCATTTCCCACTTAAAAAAAAGAAGATAAAGTGCAGCGTGTCTACTGCAAAGCAGAACTGGCGTACCACAACAGCACGTCAACAATGATTCAACATCTGGACCGAAAGCATCTAGTTGTTTACAACAGCTCACCAAGCGTCACTGACACAAGCTAAGGTAAACTTTTATGTTAGCTAATTTAACTGAGCCTAGCATCGCTAGTTAGAACGGATGGTATTTATGGAGGCTGTAGCCTGATGTCGGTATGACTAGATATCATGTTAAGATGTGGAAACTACTTAGTGTTAAATTGCAAGAGAGTGGCGCGCAGGTAGTCGAGTGGTTAGCGCGCATGCCACAAACGCCGGCCAGTGGACCTTTGCTGCATGTCACACCCCTCTCTCTCTCCCATTTCACAAATCTATCCACTGTCTAAATAAAGGTGTCTATGCCTAAAAATATCTTAGGAAAAAAAAAAAAAAAGTTGCAAGAGAGTAATAGACTACACCAAAAAACTCCATACCACCCCCCACACACACTCATCTCATCTCTCTCACTCTCCCTCACACAAGGGATATCATGAAAGGCTACACAACTCTCAGCAGGACAGCTCAAGTAGTGCGAGGACACAAGGTTAGAATATATATAAACAAGAGTTTTAATACAGTTCTTGGGAATTAACAGAAAAGGTATTCCAATTTCAAAAAGGGGTTAACTAAGGGTCAACTAAGGTTGGTCTTCAACGGTCAAAACTTAAACAATGTCTCTTCAGTGGTGAAATCATAATCCCGGTTCCCTCGGGTAAGTATCCTCTTGCTAAACGGTAATCTTCAACCTTACTTCAGTTAGCGCTGTGGCCCGTGGCCAATCCAGCAGTAAGCCCTCCGGACGTCGGGTGAGTATTTCCAGTCTTTAGGTTCCAGTCTTCCCCTGCAGAGAGCACAACCAGGAGCTTGTTTCCCAAACCCCACTCTGCCACTAACTGTGTCTCAAACACTTAAAAAGCCCTTAAGCTCATCAAGCACTTATCAGTCTCAAGTGTGTTTGAATGCTATGGGTTGAGGGGTGTAATTCCCAACTCCACCAGCAGACGGAGCCATAGCTGTTTGAGGTTGCAGCCATCTCAGGGGAATGTAGTGCCCCTCCAGGACACAGCCTCTCGTGACATCACAACATAAACAAACACACACCTTTACTCCCGGTGTTAGGAATAGTTGGAATAAATACCTGTATGTTTGTTTTTATTCAGGAATAAAAGCCAATTGCTTGGTCTTCTTAACAGGCCTGTCATTTTCGTTACGCATTATTTGGTATTACTGTTTAATAATGCAAAATGATTTTTTATTAGATTACTCGGTTAATCGATGGGATAATCGGTGGAATACTCGATTCAAAAAATATCCAATAGCTGCAGCCCTACTACTGAGACCACAGTCACTTCACCAAGAAACACATACACTCCCTAAATGCCCTAGAGGTCTTTATTTCAGGGTTGTTAATGGGCTAACTGAAATTATTTCTTACTATACTACTACTACTACTACTACTACTGAGAGCTAAGATCACCATAATATGAAGTTCTTTGGATCCACAATAGTCACAGTTTTCTGTTCATACCCAGTTTATGCAACACACAAACTGTTTAAGGCATACAGTATGCAAAGATAATCAAATGCCTCATTTAAGGAACAGTGAAAAAAACAATTGTACTGTGTTACCTCATCTATTCGGCTCAACCTCAGCAGACTGAAGAGACCACACAACGACTTTTCCTTGGGACTTTTCCTTTACATCTCAAACAGCACTGCTCGAGGCTCAACGGTTGACATGGCTAACAGATTCAGCAAGCTAGCGCAGTTTCACTCAAAGAAAGCAAAGACAGAAATAATAAACAATAAACAATCAAACGGTGACACAGTGATTGTAAAAAAAAAAACGTGACAGGACAACTCATATAACATAACATGAACTAAAACTTATATAAAAGCAGTTTCATAGATTAATATCTGATTAAATCATGAAGCTGTTACAGTACATACCACAGCTGCGTTCATCAATCGCAACAGGGAGAAATTGCGATGTTGCCGTAATTAACAACAACAATAAATAAAAGAAGCATGGATAAACACTAAAAATATTAACTTGTTTCACAAGCAAATAATGAGAATGGAAAACGACAAAATACCTTGCTTGCAAAATAAAATAAATACTGAAGGAATATAAAAATACATTTTGACGAACTTGATTAATCTATAACAATCCTGTTACAACTGTATGCAAAAGACATGATTTCTACCCCAAATTGCATTATGTGCGCATGTCTGCAAAGGGGAGACCTGCGGGTACCCATAGCATCTATTTTCATACAGTTATACTGAGGAACTCCTTTGAAAATGGCCATGTCAGTTTTTCCCCACAGCAAAATGTAACCTAATTTTAGAGCATTATTTTACCCCCTTACCTTAGGTTGCGTAGTTTAAAATAAAACCAGAGTTTTAACTACAGCTTCACAGTTTTTGTTGCTATGGCGCCGTACTAGGTGGCAGCCTGTTGCAGCAGCTCCCGTGGGCTTCCAAGTTTTTTTTGTATTTCTGTTTTGATTTTCGATGTGATTTTTGGCAATTCTTCTCAAGAGACAGTGAGAAGATGGACACTTCCTTTTTTTAAAACTATTTTGTCTTTTTGAACAAGACGGACGAGCTTGTGGCACTTTTATGTTTATTATGCTAACCCTAGCAACGGAGGGACAGGAGCGCATCATTGAGCGCATTGTTTACACACGCGACCAGCTGATTGCGCTGTGTAAACCTGCACTGCTGTGTGAACCTGCACTGCTACCCGGAGCCAGACCTGAGGTCCTGAAGGAGCTGCTGAGGAGACGCCGTGGCTGCAGAGCCGGAGTGAAGAGGAGGGGGAAGAAGAGGAGACACAGACTGGCTGTACCGGCGATCGTCATGGGAAACGTGAGGTCTCTGGGGAACAAGACGGACGAGCTCGCCGCGCTGATAAAGTCTCAGAGGGAATATCGTGAGTGCAGTATGTTGTGTTTCACGGAGACATGGCTTCACTCAAACATCCTGGACCACAGCGTGGCGATTCCCGGCTTCAGCACTGTTCGGGCGGACAGGGATGTGATAAGCAGCGGAAAGACGAAAGGAGGAGGGATTGTACTGTATGTGAGTGAGAGGTGGTGTAATCCCGGACATGTTCACGTGAAGGAACGTCTCTGTACCCCGGACATTGAACTGTTGACTGTGGGGATGAGGCCTTATTATTTGCCCCGGGAATTCACGTACGCCGTCATTATCGGTGTGTACGTTCCTCCTTCAGCTGATGCAGCGCTGGCCTGTGACGTCATCCACCCCGCTGTTGCCCAGATACAGACGCTGCATTCTAACGCATTTATTGTCATCACTGGGGATTTTAATCACATCTCACTGGACAAAACCCTCCCAACATTTCACCAGTATGTTGACTGCCCCACCAGAGACTGTAACACACTGGATCTGTAGTATGCAAATATATGTGTGTATATATATATATATATATATGTGTGATTGGCTGCAAACAGGACACTCTGGAGGCTGTGGTGGAGAGGAGGACACTGAAAAAACTGTTATCCATCATGGATAATCCTCTCCACCCTCTCCAACTCACACTGGTCAGACAGCGGAGCACCTTCTCCGGAAGGCTGCTTCAGCTTCGCTGTCGTAGCAACAGATACAGGAAATCTTTCCTGCCACAAGCCATCACTTTATACAACAACTCTCTCACCTCTGCCTGATAGAGAACTCTGCTCTCTCTACTGTTTTTGTTGTATATATTATTATAGTTTATTGTTTATAGCACACTGTGCACTGTATATATACACTATGTATATATTGGATTCTATTTATGTTATGTACGATGTGTTTTATTTGTGGACCCACAACTGCTGTAACAAAATAATTTCCCAGTCTGGGATCATTAAAGTATTTCTATCTATCTATATCTATCTATCTATCAAACCGCGTTAGCTGTAGACAGAGTTAGCTGGCGTCCTCTGCTTATTTTAAGAGGCTAATTTCTAGCTATAACAATGACTTTAAAACTGAGCCCGCTACACACCATCTCAAATAATTTAATGTTACATATTTCGGCCGAGGTCACTCATTCCCAGCGGGTTTCAAGTGATTTTTAAGTTAATTCCCCCCTATAACCGGACTACTATAGCTAATGCTGTTAATGCTAACAAGTTCATAGTCATAAGGTGGTTTGATGTTAACGTTAGCTAACGCGCTAAGTCTTTCCGTAGACAGTGAGCCTTCAAAATCAACCAATTACGATGCAGAGTGTGTGATGGACAACGCTGCTGTCCAATGAGATTTCTAAAGCTGGCGAGTGAGAACATCATCCAGGGTTCACAGGTCACACCTTTTTGCGCCATGTTTGTTGTGATGAGTGTCAGACACAAATTAGACCGACACAAATTAGAATGAATTAGATGAAAATACATAAGGGTTTTATTTTTGATATCTTACTGCATTGAGATAGTATCTTTATTATGCTCAAGCCACCAATAGTTTGATTTGACAATAAAATAGAGGTAATACATGACAGTTTTAAAGGGTTTGTTTTGTTGTCTATGAAACGAAGTTGCAAGGATACAAAATAGACTACACATGCAGGAGAACATTGCAGACCAGAATAATGCACCCATAGAGTGGGGATCCACTGCTTGTCAGGAAAACGGCTCACATTTTAAGTCTGGATGAGACTTCAGTGAGCACTTGCAGAGAGCTCTTTATTTGCTCTAAGGTCAACCTGAGATACATTAATTGAGGAGACTGGGATGAGAGTAGATTGATTTCATCTCTGATGTCTCTGCCTGAGATCAAAAAATGACACAAAAGTTGAGGCATTCTGAGACTTCACTGAGATCTTGATGAGATCCCCTTTGAAACTTGCAGGGAGTCCAAGTTGCAATTTTGTGCACCTGTTTCAATTGAGAAACAGGAGAACCAGGGGCGACTTACTTCTCTACTGTCCCGCTATCTTCTCAGGGGCAAAGGCCAGGACTCATTAGATAGCTCCACAAGTCACCGGACCTCGGTCTCATGAGTGGAGTATGTCTTCAGGTAAAGGAAGAATATACCTTATGGGCAGAGGTGCGTAGTAAGGCGCTACATTTACTCCGTTACATTTTCTTAAGCAACTTTTTGGATAAACTGTACTTGTAAGAGTAGTTTTAATGCAACATACTTTTAACTTTTACTTGAGTATATTTGTGAAGAAGAAATGCTACTTTTACTCCGTTACAGTGAGATACATTCCGCTCGCTACTTTTATTTTTATTCTTCTGTTATTCAGTACACAGTGGTTTGTATTGTTTTGTCAGAGACTTCCACCAAAGGCTCCGTGACATGACACTTTTTTGCCATTACAACATAGCCACTAACAACC
The DNA here is from genome assembly GCA_963678695.2 of Diplodus puntazzo. Classification (NCBI taxonomy): domain Eukaryota; kingdom Metazoa; phylum Chordata; class Actinopteri; order Spariformes; family Sparidae; genus Diplodus; species Diplodus puntazzo. The sequence goes on along the minus strand of OZ023168.1, from coordinate 20,270 downwards.
AGGGGCGCCATAGGGGGGAAAAGTCAGGACAATTCCAAAAATAGGTAAAATAAAAAACTAATATAACATTATTAAACCATCATCATTGTGTATATATTTCAGAAATAATAATACATTTAATGATCTCTTTGTTTTAACTTGTTTTTGGCAGTAAAAGTTAAATATCCCCATTGATCAAAAAGTAAACATCCATATTGACCGACCACCCCCCTGGGAACCTCCAGTAATTTGTAATAATTGCGGAGGTTGTCTGTGATCTTAATCCCGTGCGAATCTGCCATGTCCATAATTTGTAAAGTAAAAATTCCACCGCAAATTACCTACCATATTTCGCCAAACACAGAGGTCATGTGATAATATTAGTCCTGTGCGAATCGGCATCTCTGTGAGTTGGGGTCGTTTTTTTGTTTTTCTTAAGGTTGTTTGGGATTTTCCACACCTTTTTTCTGCCTTTTTCCAGTCGAGAATTATGGAGGCTGCGTTGCGAATTATAAATGAAAGTTTTTACAGCATTTTGGGTGCAAATTCAGGAGGCTCATCAGAAGAGCGAAATCTCGAAAGATAATTAGATGGATTACATGCATGGCAGCATGTGGTAAAGAACACTTTTCTATCTTTCAACAGGCTCACCAGTTATTATATTAAAAATATCCATATCTAACCGTTGTGCTGCTCCAGCAAGGGTTCCAGTGCGATCGACCCGGGGGATAATGTCAGTAAATTCGAGTTAAAACACAGACTTCGCTTATCCTGTGCGAATGCGCTGCACGAAACACAGACATGGTGGGATAATATCTAAATCACTTGAGGTCCCCAGGTAATACTAGTCCCGTGGGAAGAGCTGCATTTTCCCCGTAGCCCAATACCGCAGTGTTGCCAAACATTTTAACTCCGGCGTTATTGGTTTGTTTCGGTTGGTTGGGGACGTTATTGGGTCCCTCATCAACTCAACCACAACTTCAATCCCTTCGCGGTCAATCTGACATCGTTTTAATAATTCCCTGTCATTTAGCTTTTTCAAAACATTCTGCTGTGACTAGGTCTTGGCGAGTTAGGAGTCCTCTGGACTACTTCTAAGGTCTCCCAGACTTAGGTGCTACTTTTAGGCCTAAAATGTTTAGGAGTTGCTCCTAAATTCGTCTGTTAGGAGCTACTTTTAGCCTTAAGATTCTTTGTGAATACAGGGCCAGAAGATTAAATTGCAATGACCATATAGCCTCATATATGTATTTATTAACCCCAAATCCAAAGCTACCACCTGTGAGTCTGCAGTTGTGGAGATAAATTAGACCTGTATGTGGGACTGTATCTTTTCACAAATATGGGAATAATAGTCAAAAATATCATTAAAATGCATAGTTTTATATAAAACGGCATCAAATCTTTTCGCCGGCCTATACAAGGGCCCAATTAGATTTCTTTTCATGGGGCCCAAAATCCCTGGCGGCGCCCCTGCCACCAACATTTGACTCCGTTTCACCAATCAAACGGAGCCAGGCAGTCACATGACTAGGGGTGGGAATTGATAAGTTTTTATCGATATCAATGCCATTGTCGATTCTGTCTATCGATTCGATTCCTTATCAATTCTCATATCGATTCCTGAGTAGTTAATTGAGTGGCAAAAAAGGAGTTCTACACCATCTTCTGCACCAACAGCAACCATTTTATTTTTTCCCAAAATTATCTCTGTACAAGACTGTGAACATAAACATATTCAACTTAAACATAGAATAAAAAACTGCATCCTGCTTGCAGTTGCAAGGCGACAGAGAGCTAATGCAGGATATTTAATGTCAACATTACCGTTGTCAACGGAGGTCTCAGTGGAGCTTGTTTGACCAGCAGCAACGCAGGCGCCCTAACGGATATTACAGCATTATTAATAATATATTTAGTTTATATAGCGCCTTTCAAGGGTACCCAAGGACATTTAACAAAATGAAACAAACAAAACAAATAACAAATGGAGCGCCTGCCAGTCCTCACGGAGGGAATAGTACCGTTCTGGTAAACAGATTTGCGTCTGGAGGTCCCGTCCAACACCGCCGCAGCCGGGGAAGACCACAGCAGCAGAGGAGAGCAACAAAGGAGCCCGGCGGTGAATAACCCCGAGGTTGTGGTGGAGGGAGGACCAGCAGAGCAAGGATGGACAGTCCACACAGTATTGAGTACATCGGTTTGAAAGTTAGCGTTGCTAGGCTAGCAGCTGATTGCGGGGCTAACAGCTGATCGACGGGGGCTAACAGCTGATCGGGGGAAAGGTGAGTCCATGGAGCCAATGTTCAGGTGTGCAGCCTTCACGGTTAGTAGCACAGTCTCATAGCTAGCTGAGAAGCGGCGATATTTAGCTAGCTTCCTCTCGCATCCAGGTTGATTGCACTGATGACACACGGCAGAATAGATCGCTTCTTCGTCTCCATGATGCTGCCTCGCTGTTGAAGGTGTGAGCTGTCAGAGAGTGTGATGCAAATGTACCGCGACGCAAAATTTCCTTGAGCAGGCAGCGAAATTAGAGAATCATTAAGAAGAATTGATAACGCCAGAGGCATACAATTCCGATGGAATTGCTCAGTTGGAACCGGTTCTGAGCCGGAACCGGTTCTCGATTCCCATCCCTACACATGACCGCACATAAAATCTCTGCGGCCCCGCACAGAAGCAAAGTGATTGAAAGCAGAAAACACTGGAAACAACAACGTGCGATTCAGAATCAGAAGAGGCAGAACACCCCTGGCCTCACATTCAATCTATATTTACCTTACAGAGTATAAAAAAGAAAAGGTAGGACTGATTTCAAGCATTTTTCAGTAAAGTTGAGACCCAAAGGCTGTTTTCAGTCCTGGTCCAGTGTTTGAATTTTCAATTATATTTTGTGTCAGTGCTGTGCTTATGTATAAATAAATAAATAAATGTAAAAAATAAAGCTTGATAGAAAAACATCACGTTTTGGCTTAAAACACTTGGTTTGTTGGTTCAAACACAGCCAGAGAGCTCCCAAAAGATCCAAGTATTTTCACACATACGAATGTGGAAATCGCCTGGCCACTGCCATCTGCTCCACTTCCCATAAGTCAGGTAATAAACATGTAATGTGAATCTGATATGACACATATTGTGGAAGTGTCAGTATGCTGTATATCACGTGTGATGTAGAAACATCTTGTTGTCCTTTCTGCGTACAACATAAAGTATGTTCCCCAGAAGTAAATCAAATAAAACATGATGTTTATTGTCAAACTCAAACCTCAACAACTATCTCTGAGACTATATAGAAATCAACTGAAACCATTACCTGTCTGTAAGGAAGGAACGTTTATGACAATACTGAGTGGACATGGACATGAGTCCAGTCTCTCCCCACTGTAACGAGAAAAAACGATGAAATCAATGAACTGAAAAGAAAATGCAGGAGTGCTGAGAGAAGAAGGAGAAAAAGTAAACTGACAGTTCATTACGAGATTTTATGTGAACAACTCAAAACCTACAATAATGCAGTCAGAAAGGCACGAATTTCCCATTTCTCACAACTCATCACCAACCATAAAAATAACCCCCGATTCCTATTCTCCACCTTCGATATTTTAACAGGTTTTAAATCTAATAAAATTTTTATGACACCCACTGACGATCTTTGCAAGAACTTTGCAGACCACTTCAGAACCAAAACAAGGACATCAGATCCTGCCTCTTATCCCATCAAGTTTTATCTGTTAACACACCTGAACTGTTGTCCTTGCCTGAGGAAACATTGGAGAGTTTTGCCCTGGTTGATGCAAGGACACTTGGTCCAGTATTTTCCCAAGTAAACCCAACAACCTGCCTTTTAGACCCAATTCCCACCAATTCCTCACTCTTAAAATCATTCTATGGATTCTTTGAGGAACAGTTTTTATACATCATGAACTGCTCTCTTCAGACGGGTGTCTTTCCCACCGCCTTCAAAACGGCGGTGGTGAAGCCCCTTCTTAAGAAGAGCAACTTAGACCCCAGCATTTTTAATAACTACCGACCTGTATCCAACTTACCGTTCTTAAGTAATATTTTAGAAAAACTTGTTTTTAACCAAGTTAATGATTTTTTAAAAAGAAATAACATCTTAGAGAAACATCAGTCTGGTTTTAGGAGAAACCACAGTACCGAGAAAGCACTTTTAAAGATTTTAAACGACATCAGATGAATTCTAGATAACAAAAAGCTCATAGTGTTGGTTCTACTGGATCTAAGCGCCGCTTTTGATACAGTGGACCATCACATTTTATTAAACAGACTCAGCCATCTTGTCGGCCTCTCTGGTACTGTCCTCAACTGGTTTTGTTCTTATCTCACAGATCGATGCTTTTATGTAAGTTTGGATACATGTTCCTCGGGAATCCATGAAAGTGGATGTGGGGTTCCCCAAGGGTCAATCTTAGGTCCACTACTTTTTAATCTTTACATGCTTCCTCTTGGGGATGTCATCAGGAGGCACGGCATCAGCTTCCATAGTTACGCTGATGATACACAACTGTACATTGCCGTGTCTCCTGATGACACAGAGCAAGTTGATGCCCTTTTTAACTGTATTGTAGACATCAAGTCATGGATGGCAGTGAATTTCCTACAGCTCAACCAGGACAAAACTGAGGTTTTAGTTATAGGTCCTGAAGGCCAGAGAGAGAAACTTTTTCCAAAACTACAAGATCTTAAACCAACACAATCAGTAAACATATATATGACAAAAATAGGTTTTTATCATCTTAAGAACATAGCCAGAGTCCGCCCGTTTCTCTCCCAGGCCAGTACCGAGGTGCTAATGCATGCTTTTATCTCCTGTCGCTTAGATTATTGTAATGCCCTGCTCTCTGGTCTTCCAAAAAAGAGTACTCTAAATCTCCAATTATTACACAATTCAGCCGCACGCGTGCTGACGAGGACCAGAGGGCGGGAGCACATTACACTAGTTTTAAAGTCACTGCATTGGCTCCCCGTCCGCTTCAGGATCGACTTCAAGGTTCTTTTACTGGTTTTTAAATGTCTTAATGGCCTTGCTCCCTCCTACTTATCTGACCTGCTTTTACCATATCAACCCTCGCGGACCCTGAGGTCCTCCCGCACTGGCCTTTTATCCATACCAAAACCAAGAACTAAAACCCACGGTGAGGCGGCATTTAGCCACTATGGCCCCCGCTTGTGGAACAGCCTGCCGGAGAACCTCAGCTCTGCAGAGACTAACCCTTACCTATCTTTTGTTAGGGTTTTTATTATCTTATCTTATGTCCTTCTTTTTTATTATTTTTTAAGGTTTAAACTCCAGAGTTTCCTCAGGGGGGTCCTCCACACTGGGAGCTATGTCTGGGTTGCTGCTGGGGCCCTGTTGTTGGGTCCCTTCGGCCCGGCCAGCTGTTGTCTGTCAGGGTCGGGGGACCTGGGCACTGGTGCCCCCGTGACACAGACTGTGACTCCTCCCGGTGTGGACGGCCCCAAACGTGGCGTTTCCTCAATCCTCAGTGCCTTGCCATGTCTCCTTATAGCCAGTACTAAGAGTGTGTGTGTGTGTGTGTGTGTGTGTATGTGTGCGTGTATATAGTATGGAAGGTGGGAGGGAGGGGCTTTCTTTTATATTGTTTTATCTTTCTTATGTAAAGCACTTTGTGCTACATGCCATTGTATGAAAAGTGCTCTATAAATAAAGTTGATTTGATTTGATTTGTAGGTCATCAATGTATTCTTGTACAACCCCCAAAACTATGACAGTTACCTAATCCTGTACCACAATTAATTGTGAAAAGTTAGCTTTTATCCCTTTTTTTCCTCAACAATTGGGGCTCATTATTGGGTCATTCTGTCCTCTAAGCATGGAGGCTGGGACATGTTAGGATGTAGGAACATGGGTAAGATAGCTCTGAAGCAATGACCTTCCAGTAAATTTAGCAAATAGGCCGAGGGTATTGTTTTGATTGTGATGCTCAGTCTCTGCTCACCATATTCTTATCTTGGCAGGTGGTAGGTGAGGCAACATTATCTGCCCTATAAACAGGGTGGTGGTACTTCATGAATCAATTCAATCTTTTCTTAATGAGTTGCATTTATTGTCAGCTCACTTGTTCCTTAGAAGAGTTACCACTGTGACATTGTCAACACTTTGACACAGTTCTGAACTAAGGCCCAGTCCACATGTACATGATGGGTATTTTTGAAAACAGGGTTTCTCCATCCAGAATAGCATTTAAGAAGGTCTTCAGAAATACCAACACACCTGAAAAGCCTATTCCATAGCCATTCATGTACACTGGTCCTACATGTGCCCATTGTATACTCTGGTCGGTTGTCTGTTACAAATAATACTCAGAGAGAAACATGGCTGCTCTTCACAGAACAGCAAAACATTGTGAGCAGCTGTCTGTGTTTCTCTTTTCCGTTATCAATGTCTGTCTGTGTCTTTCTGAATATATAGTTAAACAATTTACTATCCATTCTGTCACAGAACAAACTCAGATACTCCAATATCAACAACATGTACTCTGTGTGCACACTTACCAATTATGCTACAAACACTTATAAACCTGTGTCTGCATCAATGATCCAAAAACCTCAGTTTCTGCCCGTCCTAGGAGTAAACACTGGTAGCAGGTGTTTCTGATTATCTTCACCCTGGAAGGACTTTTACAAAACGTCTGTTTTCAGAGACCAAAAATGCTGTTTACATGTCTATGGAAGGCCAAAATACACAGAAAAGGCTTTGTTTTTAAGAAATAACTGTGTATGTGTGGACAGTGCCTGAGAGTGCAGACAAACTGAGCCATGCAGCTTGGACTGTCAATAGAACAGTGTCCTCTTGACCCAGAGGTTGCCAAGGTGACATTCCAGCCCAGGTTAGCACAAGGGATCTTCAGTGTTGGAAGGAAGCACTGATGGAGGAAGAGACAGGTGTCGTTATCACCGTTACACAGCTGTATCTATAAATCAAGAGCTACTAAGGTCCTGAGCAACTGCAAGTGAGGTCGTGAGCCTGTTTTTAGAGCAACACCAAAGGGTGAATGTCTCTAGGGCCAGGACTTTAAGCGTATGGGATTGCAGCATATGACGTGTCATGCCACGTTATGCAAAACCGCAATACCAGCACTTCATCACAGCCGCCAAGAGAGGCAATTTGATCGTGCTGAGGACATGGGGCTTATGTTGAACCAGCCGGAAGCCCACTTCATGTCAGGTCTTTTTTCGTTTTAATCTGTGCTCACGCCAAGCATTTTGTTAAGGTCCTAGCTTGTCGGGCTGCTTGTGCTTGTGTTGTGGCAACTATTGTTGTTCTACAGCAGATTCTGTGAATGTCATCAGACCTATAACAGAACAATATTGATATAAATGTACTGTGTGTAACAAGGAGTTGTGAAAACATTCAGTCCAACTGCATTGTTCCAATACTGCTAGTTGACCATACACAGAAATGTCAGTGTTACCAGTAAAAATGTCAGATCTTTTTGAAATGAACACAGAAAAATCCATCTTGCGCTGCTGAGGTGCTCTGGGTTTTCTTACCATCAGCACCCATATAGGCAAGCTGTGATACAGCTGATCCTGGACCAGCTGACTCGAGGGTCAGTGGTGTTGGAGCAGCCACCACAGAGGCTCTTTTGGCTTCTCATTGCCTGGTCAAGAGGGATCCTATTTCAGCAGAGAGGAAAGTCTGCCTGTCAGCAACAGGCTGCTCAACTCATGCTCAGTTTATGTAAGCAGAGATGATGGGATATACATTTTTATCTTTGCTGCTCACACGGGATATCCCTGTTTGTTTTTAGTTTTTTATTTTCTTATAAAAAAAATGTTATATAAAGTTCCTAGGTGGCTGAGAGGTGTCAGCTTTAATTTAAAGTGATAATCCAGAAGATTTTCATGAATGTAAATATCTGCTAAGTCACTATCTATTACCAAATTCTGTAACACAATGCGACCCAGTCTGGCAAAATGAGTCACAGTGACCCAAAGCTCAACATTGAGATTTTGGCATCAATGTAAAGGTGAGACAATAAGCTTTAAAATGATACCCTAGTTTGAGTCATACCTTGAATGGTTGTCAAGACACATCCATTTAAAGTATGGTCACCCACCATCTTTTTCCAGTGGAAAACCTGAGAAAATCGTGTTTAAAGTTTTTTTGTCCGTTTTTTGGTGATATCTTTACAAATCCTTAGCATCCAAAGAGATGCACTCATTTTTTTACAGCTAAATTTCACCAAAGGCATTTGGATACTTAGACAGTGCTATTAAACCAAACTGAAGCTTAAATGATTTCATTATTTTTTATTCAAATATTAATTTAAATTCATATTTTAGAAAAGACCTCATGAATTATGAAAATTTACAAAAAAATTACAGTTTGTACAGAGGTGCTGTGAGAAGAAAGGGTTTGTCAATATGTGTGTGTGTGTGTGTGTGTGTGTGTGTGTGTGTGTGTGTGTGTGTGTGTGTGTGTACATTTCATATATGTTAAGACAAGTCAATTGATTAAATAACTGATTAAAACAAATCAGATACTTTCTCATAGAGATCCCCCCCCCCTGGATAAATCCCATATTTTGTAACATATACTCATACATTTTGACTTACATTTACAATTATAAAATATATTGATGAAATGCATTGTGAAATAAGAGAAAAAAACAGAACATTAATTTGAAAGTGAACTGACTCTGGTCAGTTAGTTGTTAAGGTTACTCTGACCTCACAAAACACATTTATGGCCATAAATCAAGAACTGATATGATAATTGTAACAAAATTCTAAACAGATTTGTGATATTGGACCATATAAACTGAGTTGACTTGACCAACACATATGGCGAAGAAAAGCCACAATCTGAAACAGAAGAATGTTTCGTCTTTTGTCCTAAAAATGACCTCTGCATTGTACCGTCATGAAACATGGCGCATGCTAAATTCATTCTTTAAAAACAACTTTTTGTTACGGGCCTACTGACAGCTGGACCCCGAAGCAGAGACAGGCAGGAGTGGTAGGTGCGAAAAATGTTTATTTAACAAAAAGCTCCACAAGTAAAAAGCAACAAGTGGCTGGCAAGACATGCAGGGAAACTCAACCACCAGAAGACGCTCAGGCACGGAGCAAACTCAGGAACTCAGCCAACGACGCGGCTTGGGGCAAACTCAGGAACTCAGGCAATGAGGCTGCGAGGTACAAGGAACTGAAAAGGCACACAAGGAAGAAATACATCAGCACAGCTGGCAAAACCTAAGGCTGCAGCAAAACACTCACTAGGAGAACACGGTCAGCTCTACCGACAAGATGGAATTATCTGGCAGGGGAGAAGGGCCAAGACCAGGTGTATATATAGAGGTGGTATTGATTGGATGGCTGCAGGTGTGCCTCCTCAGCCCCGTTGGCCAAGCCCTGCAATGGGGGAGGAACAAAGAGGCGGGGAAAAACAGACAAGGCAAAAACACCAACACAGACCCCTCACACTTTTAACACAAACTTAACTGACAAGAGGATGAGGTCCAAGTGGAAGCACAGAAATAAGACAACAACAACATTTCACATTTCAGTTTCTCTTCTCTTTTCTGGGCAAGGAGAGGGACAGCTTACCGTCCCCACAGCTGGTTTTGGGCAGGTAATGTCTTTTTTGTTTTCTGTGCAAAACTCACGAATGCTTTCGTACAGATAATTCTGTCTTTTCAAGTCCAGGCCAGGAGGCTTGACAACAGCAGGTTTCCTTAGTGGTGGTGCATCCTCTTTGAGCAGGCATATCCCTTGCTCCTCAGAATTGGCAATGTCCTTGTAGAACACCCAGCCAGGATGGTTACTGCTCATTCTGAAAAATAGAAGATAGGGTTAGGGTTATAAGAATTAGTAAATTATCCATTCACTGTCCTTAAAAGTACACAAATACCCATGTAATACACACACACACACACACACACACACACACACACACACACAAATTATTAACAATTGCAGAACTTTTGAATAATGAGCATCTGCTTCAACAACTCTTGAACTATTGTTCATGTTAATGTTGGCTAATGCTACCAAATTACACACCTGTAATGCCGGTGTTGGGTTAAACCAGGGAAGGTTTGGAAGAATGGCTTGAGGAATGACTGCCAATCACGCTGCCCCACCAAGACATTCCCCATTTTCCGTCCAACAAGTTGTGGGATGTTAACTCCAGTCTGTGTACTGCTTCTGACGGCTTCAACAACATTATCCAGACAGGATATCATCTTTCGGTGATATGTTTGCTTCACCAGGCCGAATGCCCAATCCGGTGCAAACTTTGTGTGACCTACTATCAGGAAGTTCAATGACACCGTTTCATCGAAACCATGAAGCACTCTCCATAGCAGGTACTGTAGCATTGTATTGTTCTTGATCTGTCCAGGACAGTTGTCACAGTGTAGCTGGAGATGCTTTTCACCCATGCCATATCGGGTGAAGAAATGGTCAAGGAATGACACCACAGCATTTGACCCTTTCGTGATGCACACACATTCATCAATAAGGTAATTGACTTGCCTTGGAATGGCCTCACAGTTGATGCCGAACAAGCCACACTTTCGAGGGGTCAGAAAGTACATGGGCCCAGGCTGAAGCGGACCGGAGGGGAAATGCACCTGCTGTGCGAAATCAAAGGAGTAGTGCATTGTCAGGTCTTGGGAGCATGGGTCACAAGGACAGAGTTCACGAATGCTGTTGACTTTCACAGTATCCCTACCTTTCTGAACCATTTCTTGATACAGTGACCGTTCTAGGGTCACTTTCATGAGGTGGTCCTCCTGATTTTTGCAGCGATCGGATTTCTCTGCCTCCGTCAGGTTTGTTGCCCTTCATGTCAGTGGCTCCTGACAAGTAGACCAAGTGGAATAGTGGTGCAAGCACCTCCCACTGTTAATCCCACTTTATAAATAGAGGCCTGGATGAGGCTTTCCTCCTCTGTGTCTCCAAACTTTCACCAGGCTGAGTGTGTGTTGGTGCTCACCTGAGTTTGCCATGTGTATTTGAGACCTTGTAACGTAATCTAACTGGCCTGCTCTAATGTTACCATCCATTAGCTTGTATAAAAGCCTGACACAACACGTTATCTTTGACAGAAACAGTTGAGTTTGGTAGCTCCATCAGAGAGGAGAGAGATCGAGCTGCAGTCAGGTGACAGAGAGAGTGATGCAGGAGGGGCCCGCTGCCTCGTTGGAGAGTCTGAGCAGGATGGATCAGAGACTGATCACACACTTAATTTCAGCGATCCTGCATTATGGCCAACTAGCTCATGTGTAGTTTGTTAATGTTAACAATTATTGTTAATGCCTGTCACTTGTCTTTTGCAGAGAGAGATGAGAGGAGGGGAGAGAAGAGGAGAGGAGAGAAAGAGCAGAGGAGAGGAGAGAAAGATCAGAGGAGAGGAAAGGAAGAGCAGAGGAGAGCAGCAGGAGAGGAAGAGCAGAATGAATTGAATTATCGTCATCTTATTATTATTTGAAATTAATAATTGTATTCTAATTTCGTATTTGACATTATTCAGACCTGAATGTCTAATTAGGGCCCGAGCAGGTCATCGACCTGTGAGGTCCCTATTGTATCTGAAGGAATTATTTGTTATTATTAGGGCCCGAGCAGGTCACAGACCTATGAGGTCCCTATTGTAATTGTAAAAATTATTCTTATTATTATTATGGCCCGAGCAGGTCATAGACCTGTGAGGTCCGTATTGTAATTCAAAAAATTATTCTTATTATTATTAGGGCCCGAGCAGGTCATCGACCTGTGAGGTCCCTATTGTAATTGTATAAATAACTAGAACTGCAAGCAGTTATGAACGGGGGCCAAGCCCCCCCCCCCCCGCGACTCGGACTCCGAACACCGCAGAGCCCACGGAAGTTGGCCCCAAAGAATGACGGGCTCGGGGCAAAAGTGAAGACACAGGCCAACGTCTGAGCTGTGGTATTCGCTGTATTGGAAAGTGCACTGGAAGTGCAAAGGCTGAATGTATGCCGATTTGGATTTGTTGTACTAAGCAACGCCCACATTGACCAGTAATGACCACCTTCAAGATATGGCCCCAGGATTAGCCCTACATCATACCGACCAAATTTCGTAAAAAAAGGGGAAGCCGTTCAAGAAATATGAACTTTCCATATTTTAACGCCCCCTAGTGGGCAAAATTCACCAAATTCGGCTCACCCCTTTCCAGTGTCATGGCAACCGAGGACATCAAATTTGGTGTTAATAGCATTTAATTTGACCAAAATATCAAACAGTTTACATTTTTATAGTTAGCTACAGAAATGTGTTTGTTAATAATTTCTGCATTTTTTGACCGAGGAAAATTCTTTTGATATCTTTAGACCAGGTCAAGCTGAAGAGTGTACGTGCCAAGTTTCACGCAGATCGGACAAAATCCCACGGAGGAGTTCTAAAAAGTAGGTTTTGCATATGTAGAAGTGGGCGTGCCCTATGTCAGAAAACCCAGCTCTATTCAGGTAACATATGAATATAAGGTTTGCGAATGTGTTATTTAAAATGTGGAAGTTACAGGCAAAAACGCGATTGCATCCATTATAGCGCCACCTAGTGGAGTACATGTGCAATTTTTGTAATGGAAGAACTGTGTCCTATTCTTTATGTACCATATACATTTCAAAGCTCTCAGCATAATAGTTTGGCTGAAATTAATGTTTGTCGTTTATCTTTTAATAAGCCACGCCCACATTGAGCAGTCATGACCACCTTCAAGATATGGCCTCAGGATTGGCCCTGCATCATACCGACCAAATTTCGTAAAAATCGGTGTAGCCGTTCTAGAGATATAAACTTCCCACATTTTTAGCGCCCCCTAGTGGCCAAACTTCGCGAAATTTGGCTCATCCCTTCCCAGTCTCATGGCAACCAAGGATCTCAGATTTGGTGTTAATAGCATTTAGTTTGACCGAGATATCAAACAGTTTACATTTTTATAGCTAGCTACAGAAATTTGTTCGTTAAACATTTGTGCATGTTTTGACCGAGCAGAATTCTTTTGATAACATTAGACCAGGTCCAGCTAAAGAGTGTACGTGCCAAGTTTAATGCAGATCGGTCAAAATCCCAAGTAGGAGGTCGAAAAAGTAGGTTTTCAAGTTTTTGCGATTTTGCGAAAAAAAAACGTTCTAACCGGAAGTGGGCGTGGCCAATGGCAAGGTGATTCTGCTGCACATTTCGTTTGCTAAAGAGCAACATATGCAAAACCTACTTTTTCAAACTCCTCCTGGGATTTTGTCCAATTTGCGTGAAACTTGGCACATACACTCTTCCGCTGGACCTGGTCTAAAGTTATCTAAAGAATTTTGCTCGGTCAAAAAATGCGCAAATTATTAACAAACAAATTTCTGTAGCTAGCTATAAAAATGGAAACTGTTTAATATCTTGGTCAAACTAAATGCTATTAACACCAAATTTGAGATCCTTGGTTGCCATGACACTGGGAAGGGATGAGCCGAATTTGGTGAATTTTGGCCACTAGGGGGCGCTAAAAATATGGGACGTTTATATCTCTTGAATGGCTACACCGATTTTGAAGAAATTTGGTAAGTATGATGTAGGGCCAATCCTAAGGCCATATCTTGAACGTGGTCATTACTGGTCAATGTGGCCGTGGCTTAGTACAACAACCCCAAATCGGCACACATTCAGCCTTTTGCACTTCCAGTGCACTTCCCATGACAGCGAATACTACTGCTCAGACGTTGGCCTGTGTCTTCATTTTTGCTCCGAGCCCGTCGTCCTTTGGGCCACCTTCTGTGGGCTCTGCGATGCGCGGGGTCCGAGTCGCGTGGGGGGCTTGGCTCCCGTTTAAAACTGCTTGCAGTTCTAGTTACAATCATACTTAGCCAGCAGTTTCAAATCTGACCTAATGTCGCCCACTCTGGCTCCAGGAATGCATTTGACTGCGGTCACTGGTCTCTAACTTCACATTTCTGACTATGGAGCTCCCAATTACCCCCGTTGGTTTCTCAGTGGGTGTATCGCTGAGTGGAGAAAATGTATTAGAGGCGTGAACAGGTTGGTAGTGAACCATAGGCTTCTTCTATTAGCTCCTTTGGACAGTTACCCAGCCTTCCTTGTTTCCAGGCTGCTCTGGGAGCTGCTGGGGATGGCTGGGAGGAGCTACTCAAATAAAGATAACTGCAAACCACATCGCTATGAACCCAAAAGAAAGAGAATTCTCTGTGATCTGACTGCAATAAATGGTAAAGAAGGACATTGAAGTAACAGGGTTCCCGCGGGGTCTTAAAAAGTCTTGAAAATCTAAAATTCTGAACCTTAAATTGAAGGCCTTAAAACGTCTTAAAAACTGCCACATTTTCATTCGAAGTCTCAAATTTCATTTAGTCAGGTCTAAAAACTGTTTTACCCTCGTTCATCCACAGAGACGCTGGCCGCAGAACTTTGGTTCGGTGTGTAGTTTCTGGGGGATATTCGTGTTGGAATGTACGTGCAGTGTTGCCAACTTGGCGACTTTCTCGCTAGATTTAGCGACTTTTCAGACCCTCTTAGCGATTTTATTTCTAAAAAGCGACTAGCGAAACATTTAGTGACTTATTCAGATCGTCACAGGAAAGGCGAGAAATATATAATATTGCAATTCACATGCTGCTCAGAGTGTTCGCAGTCCACGGCTCCTCTGCAGCAGCGCCGGGGTCTCTCCCGTCCCCTCTCGCGCGGCTGCGCAGGCGGCAGGCCAGTGTGTGTGGGGGCTGGCTGGGGCAGGCAGGAGCAGACGCCATGGCCGCGGGTGGATTTGAGACCGGATAGCTGCCGTTTACTCTGTTTTGATCTGTTAATTCTCTGACTTCTTAGTCTTTCGCGGTTCAACTGGTACTTTACCGGTGATAACCTCAAGCTGCTGAGTCTAGATGAGTCTTGGATGTTCCTCTATCTTGTTAAAGTGAGAGTGAGTGAGAGAGAGAGAGAGAGAGAGAGAGAGCGCAGGTTAGTGTGTGTGTGAGAGAGAGCGCGGGTGAGTGAGTTTTTTTGGTAGTGCGTCATGAAGGTCTTAAATTTTAATTTTTATGGTCTTAAAATGTCTTAAAAAGGTCTTAAATTTGACTTACTGAAACCTGCAAGAACCCTGAGTAACGTCATACAGTGGCTTACAAAAGTTTTCATACTCTAACCATAATTGTGTATTTTGTGTATCTTTTTATCAAGCACATATTTTTGTATTTCTTATACAGGAAGGTTTTTCTATTAATTGTTGATGGTGTAATTGTCCTACGTGTATGCAATCTAAGTCACTTTGGTTGGTTGTTGAGGCCTGTGGCTATATAAGGATGTCATTTCGTAATGTGAGTCTGAGAATTCTAATAAAACTTCCTTTTGGCAGTGTAATTCAAAGAGTAGAAAAGTGGAATTGAGTGTGCTCTTTTTTGTTCATAAAGTAACAAACCTTACTAAGTACACACAAGCTTACATTTTTAGCTGCACATTTTAGAAAGGCTTTAAACAGCCCACATGTTTCGCAGGAAGAGGAAATAGTGCAGATGGTATGGATATGTAATGTGTTGCCCACTTTAAATGCCAGCACCAAAAATACCCAGCTGGAATGCAGGACTTGGCAGTGGGGACAAGTTGCTGGCCCGGGTTACTACTCTCAGGGCCTATTTTGACACAAGAGGGCCGTCAGACCGAAACCTAAAGCCGGCTCCTTGCTTCAGCCACACTTTATTCTTCTATTTTGTTCTGGGAGAGTTTTCAGGGATTATTTGCAGAGACTCCAAGAGCAGATGAAAGGGGGATTTGGGGGTGCTATTCCTGGGCTCTGAAAGGCTTTTTTTTTGTCTTCCAGGCAGCATTGCTCAGCCCTCTGGTGGCTATAAATACATGAAATAGGTATGCAGGCCTGGAGTGCACGCAGATCAGCTTGTTCTAGCTTCAGACTTTACTTCCTGCACCACCTCCTCCACTCTATGATGGATTCTGTCATCCCAGTGAAATGGTGAGACTGTCCTTCCAAAAGGAGCGACAGTCATTTCAGCATGTGACAAAGCCCTCGAGGAATTATGACATCAGCAGAGGAGGAAGTCCGGATGTTTTTATAGAGTGACAAAGGGGGTGTCAACAAAACATCAGACGGACACGAGAGGCAACTGTTCATTTACCTGTTTCAAACTGACAGTCAGTGTTTGTTTTTCTTTATTTCCAAATAAATTCAATCCCAGCTCATTCCCCTTATTATGGCTCAATTTAGTGATTTAGGCACAGCCCTTAGTGTTTAGTTAAAACACAAAAAATAAACTTTATCTAGGTTTATCTTTTTTACTTTATTCATTCATGTTCAAAGCGGTACTTTCATAATGCCTCTGTTGTAATAAAGATAATATCAGTATAAAATATAACAATAAAAAGATTTTGACATTGCCTTTACCTGACAGGTAGGAATTAAATAAAGAAGACAGGAGGGTGCCCTGCTACAGGAGTACCCCTTAAAGGAGCAACAAACTGAGCTCTGCAGGATCTTATTTGACTATTTTGCGATGGATCATGCCAGTCTTCTGAGAACTGATTGGTCAGAAGAAGGTGCTTCTATATGTGTTGATCTGTTATCTCGAAGATCACCTGTTCCAGAGCAGGTAAGCTGTGCAGCATAAGCCACTAATAACCACTAATCCTGCCTCATAGTGTCACACAGTAGCCCTTTTCATACAGATATGCATTATTGCCGCAGCAGTGATTCGCCGATTCTTCACTGTCTGTTCACACAGAACAAAGCAGCTCCAGCTGGCGCTGGGGGCGCTGTTTAGCTCAGTGAGTAGAGCGCGCGCCCTATGTACCGAGGCTCTGCAGCAGACCCCGGTTCGACTCCCAGCCTGGGTCCGTTTGCTGCATGTCACTCCCCCTCTCTCTCTCCCCATTTCCTGTCCTATCTTCAGCTGTTCTATGAATGAAGCCATGAATGGCCAAAAAAAATATATATAAAAAAAGAAAAGAAAGCTGGTGCTGCGGATCCAAAAGAGGTAGGACTGAGGACGCTACGTGTCACCGTCTTGTGTGACTTATTAGGAATGCAGAGGTCAGCGCTGTGGTATTGCTGGCTGTGCAAATTCTTCAAACGCAAGCAGAGTTGCTCTTCATCATGTACAAAATGATGCTAACAATGGCTGATTCAAATGAGTAACTTGTCTGCACTATCAGATCTACATTGGATGAGTGATTGAAGAGAAGCAGGGAGCAGTGTGAGGCAGTAAGGCACACAGATCTTAGACGCTGCGAACGAAGACATTTGTTTCTTAGTTAATTTGTGCTGGTCTCAGGAAGGAGTATGTGGATGAGGGAGAGACCACACGGGCCCCTGTTCTGGACAAATGTCCTCAACAATTTGCGTCACTAGGTTTTAAGGACAGGGGAGGCTTAGCCCCCGAGAGATGCACAGGAGAGAGAGCGAACGTAGCACACAAGCACAAAATTTCATAAACAGCTAACAAAGACTGAGAAATTATTTATTATTATTATTTCAGCCTGTTTTTTTTTAATATAGTCCGAGAACAAACACAGGTTTGCACAGTAACAGTATGTTTACAGCATTATTGTCTTGTGAGCCTCACAACACAATAATTGTTTGCTCCCAAATATTTTGAAGTCGCACAGATTACATTTTGGGCACATATGTGACTAAAATGGTTGTAATTTCAAGCCCTGAAAAATATTACATAATTACTTGAATTAAAGTAATATTATGATGCTCTTGAAAATATTTGGGTCAGGCTAATTTGGCTTTTATACATCTTGGCTTTCTCCACTTTCTAATCATTACTCTCCTCAATGAAAGCTCAAGTTAAATAAGTCTTATATGGTGGACCTTGACTGAAAAGTTTCTTATTTTAAAGGGACATAGGGCAGGATCTAGGAATAAGACTCAATAGCGACACGACGGCCGTTAGGGTAACTGCAGCCAATAAGCCAAGCCACCGGCGCGGGAGCGCGCATGAACTCTTCTCAGCAGTGCGCTGATGCTGTCACACAGTTATTTATTTACTCGCTGTTCACGTCGCTGTTTACTGCAAGACCTCCGCACATGCCTCCCCGGAACTTCGTTGGTAGCCTGCAACTGCGAACAGCATCATCTCAAGCGATGAAGTAAGTAAACCCAGTGTTTATTTTAGTGCAACTTTAATATATTTCTTTGACAACATTTGTGCATTAATTCAGCAAAATGCTAGTTGTAATGTAAATACATTTACTTTACACTGGCCAAATGGTTACTAAAGTTCAAATTTCACCAGCCACGGTGAATAACGAGCTAGCGATAGCCATTGTTTTGTGAAGCTAATGCTACTGCCACCAACGTTATGGTGTTTGACGAGCATTTGGCTTGTAGCTGCAGCTAATTTCTGACTGTGGTACTTACCAACATAGCTAATATTTATAACATTGGATAAAGCTTGCTAACACGCTTACATAAGTGTGCAGTCATTATCATGTAACAGCAATAGTATGACTCAATGTCTCAAGCCAAGTGTCATGTACCTTTGCCACTGAGATAATGTGTGAAACCATTCCCATTATAAGACCATATGAATAGCACTGCGCCATAACAGTTAATACAAGAAAAACAGAAATCATAGCTGGTATTATACTAAGTTGAATCAGAATAAAAATAACATCAAGTAAAATCATAACATCCCTTTGAGGATTAATAAAGTTATTCTTATTCTCATTGTTTTTGTTTCAGGATTTGGAATTGACTATGGAAGGAGTGGCACACATGGAGGAGTCTTCAGAGGAGGAGAATGTGTCGGCAGGCTCCGGACCAGCGTCTGAGCAGGAGTGTCCACCTGGAGATGTGCTGCCTGGAGCTGCTGTGTTCTTCACATCCGAGCCAAAACTTCCTAACCCCATTGTGAACTACACAGGTTACAAAGAAGCTTCATTTAGGATGCCAGACTAAACTTTCAACTGTTTTGTGTTTATTTTTAGCCAAAGATTCCACTTTCATCCAAAAATAAATGCAATTTATGTACAATATGTATTTTATTTTCAAAGTTTACAGTGAAAAGAAAGTATTTTTCAAATTTGCATTATGTACACATTTTTATTTTGTATTTTTTTTTACATGTCTATAATAAAATCAGTGTGTGGTAGACAAGACGGTCTTGTCTTCTCTCTTTTCTTGCTCACAACTCTGGATCATGTAGCTGAGGCCTTTATGGAGAGAAGAGAAAAGTAGCATTAGAAAACATGCTCACAAAGCTCCATAATCAAATCTAGTAATTATTATTTTCAACTCTACCCTGGCAGAACAGATATAACTAATGGCTTGGTGCTGATTGTTTGAGCATTACAAATAGAAGTGCCAGACTTTCAAATGAATTAGCAGTGTATTAAACTTGGTGATAGCGAGCAGAAGATCTACATTTTGCTGCAGTATTGGACCTCAGTACAGCTGGCACTTACATAGAATGACTTGTGACTAACTTCCAAATTGATTTTTATTTCAAAGAGGTATGTTTTGACTTTGAAACTGATCAGACATGGATGTGGGATGTAGGTGAATGACATACCTGTCCTCTGTGAATGTGTGTCTGGACCAGTTCAATATCAATTTATAAAGCACCACCTGAGCTTGTTTACATGCGATTGTGCACTTCACGGTTAGCTCTAAACTGCCTTTTATTCAGCTACATCACAACAGTATCATCAACGAGTCAACACAATAGCCCCTAACACGTAGCCTGTAAATACCGTTACTGTACTCCCTAAATAGCGTATTTCACGGGGACGGGAACGAGACAGGAGCTGTCTCGCTGTGTGTATGATATAGCCTTATTCCCTAACGTTATATGCATGAAGCAGCCAGGAAGCCGGCTCGCTGTGTGTATGATATAGCCTTATTCCCTAACGTTACATGCATGAAGCAGCCAGGAAGCCGGCTCGCTGTGTGTATGATATAGCCTGATCCCCTAACGCTACATGCATGAAGCAGCCAGGAAGCCATCTCGCTGTGTGTATGATATAGCCTGATCCCCTAACGTTACATGCATGAAGCAGCCAGGAAGCCATCTCGCTGTGTGTATGATATAGCCTTATCCCCTAACGTTATATGCATGAAACAGCTAGGAAGCCGGCTCGCTGTGTGCAGCTAGCGGCTAATCTGACTACACAGACACAGAAACCGTTAGCCTGTTGCTACAACCAGCTGCTAACATCACGGATAACAGTTGGGCTTTCGGTCCTATATATAAAAAGGGACATATTTCTAACTATTAGTTTTCAGACTGAAGGACCGTGGAAAATGCGCTGTCAGTAAC
>OZ023167.1:32858975-32937346 GCA_963678695.2 Diplodus puntazzo | reverse complement strand
GCATTTACACCAGGCCCAGGACTGTGACTGGTCGCCGTCCATGACCCACCCTTTGCCGACAGCACCTCCTGTCAAGACCAAAACATACATTGTTGGAGGCTAGAAGGGAATGGGGGGTTGTCTCCTACTCAGGAATCTCCTTAGATAAGACACGGCTATGACCCCTGTATCACCATTAACTACTCTCTCCTTTTTTGTGTGTGCTGTTCTCCCCTGATTCCAATAGATGGAGCTGCTCTCTCTTTTTGGCCTCTCTCTCCTCCCTGTTTACCTTTTATTCTTTATTTTTCTTTTATCCCTCCTTTCCCCTCCCCCCTTCTTCTTTGTTTTCTCCTTTATGCCTTTCCCCCCCTTTTTTCCTCCCCTTCTTTTTACCTACACAACATAAAATGGTGTCCTCATCCCTCTAAACTATTCACCTCAGTTAATTAGTCACACCCCCTCAGATATTTCCACTTTAGCCAATCCCCTTGCTGGATTAGCCTTGGAGGAGGGAACATCCTCCCTCTTCCAACTCTACATCTATGAGCAATGGACCTGCCACTTGCTGCTTGCACCCTCTGATGAAGCAGTTTTTTGTGAAACGTTATGGTCTCTCTGTGGCTGTATTGGGCCCAACCTTACAGCCTTTTTAATTGGCTTCTTTTACCAACTGCGGGTCTCCCTAGCCTGCAGTGGATTGTTTTTAACAAACTTTCCTTTTTTAACTACAATAAAAATTTAAAATTCTTTTAGACTTTGGTCATAGTGGGGCCTCACCACCGCTGGCTGCTCCCTTACACCACCTCGGCACCTGAGAAATGGGATAAAAGACTACCTTTTCCACTGTTTGAACTTTGAAAGGATTACCAACATGTGCTTTTTAGCCTGCTAGGCTACTACAGAAGCTACAAACTTTTCCTACCAGGAGCATCCAGTATCCCTGTTCATCCAGGCTCAGGATCCTGCCGGGAGGCCGTACCAGCACCACCAGGCACAGCACTGCAGCCTGCAGGGGCCCTCGGGCTTCTGCCACAGGTAGGCCCCCACTCTTGACCTAACATGTCTCTTCCCCACAGGTTGAAGGCGGCCCAATCCAGCCATGCAGCAGGTGGCCAGGTCCATGTCCCTACTGCTAGACATAGACAACACAGGTATCATAGGTCAGGTTACACAGGTCCCACACAGACAGTCCCCACACTCCCCCCTCCCTCCCCCACTACCAACCTGATGAGGAAGCTAGGAGGCTAACTAAAAGTTACTTTAGACTGCTTCAAGCTGTACATCACAAGAAAATCATCGACACTGCTATCTCCACTCAGGCCCCCCCCAAAGGCATGACGAAACATGTACTTAAATTAACTGCTTTCATTAAGCCTTCCACACCTACAGATGCAGTTAAACAAGCATTGGCGAATAACACCACATCCTGGATGGCAAATAACTTAAATATCCTCCAGGATCACTATTGCAACACCATTCTCACCTATGGTAACTCACCATATGATGACAGGGCGTTTCAAACAGCCACCAACTGGGCGAGAAAACGCTACAGGGCCCGGCTAGCCAGCTCCACGATCGAGGCAGCTCAATCCCTCCTACAGCAGGACAGAGAACAATCCCATGTCTCAGACTACTTAGTATCTTCCCCTACAAGATCTTTGATAGGAGACACCCACCCCCCCCGAGAGTGAACCTGGAGGATGAGTGTGAGTTTCCTCCCTTAACCCAGGTACAGAAACCATCCTCTAATCCTAGAAGCCTCTATTTAGGGCCTAGAACTCCCCTGACGGTGCAGACTGCCCGTTCGCAGCAGCAGGGTGGGGCACTGAGACCGGCGGGGGGCACAGCACCACCGACATCTTCGAACACACACTCCACCCCCTACCTTGACAGGGGGACGAGAGCGCTACTTGCTGGGAGTGATGGTGGCGTGCCACCGCCGCCTCTCTCCCCCATCCTGCTTGTTAGTAGAAACACCTCACTCAAGAGGGCTGCCCCCACCCGCCCCCAGGTCCGCTCTCACCTTCCTCCATCAGGTCCTGATTCTCCTCCACAGACGTCTTCTCCTGCTCCTTCCCCTCCTCCCCTCAACAGACGGGAGACGGAACGGCCGGTCCGTAGCCGGACACAGAGCCACCCGATCTCCCCCTCTTCTTCCTCCTCTGACAGGGACTTCGTGAGGCCTCCTCCTAGAACACGCCCTAAAGGCAACAAGGAGCACCTCGCGGGCCCCTGCACTGAGAGAGTGTATAGAAGTGAGGGTGAATTGGCTAAGACAAAAAAATCAAACCATAATATTCTCAGTCTGAATAAATCAATGCAGACACACACATCCATACTGTCCAATGTGACTGTCCTCGATGATGATGTTTCACAAAATGTTTGTGAACTGTTGCGCTCAACTACAAATAAATTTATAATTAGCATGGAACCTATACAGGTACCTGCCCACGGCAACATTCGGCCCGGGGATGGGGACAACGACCTCCGACATGATACCTCCTAATCCCACGACCCCAGTTGACCTTTCCTGGGGCTCGTCATCTAACATTCGCAATCTCTCCACTCTCTTTCAGCCCACACCCCAACAAATTGAATAATTGGAAATGGGGCTCACTTTTATTCCCACTCCCTCCTCCTTCGACAGGGGGGAACTGCGTCGAGACCTGTATCAATATCACCGGAGAATTAAACTGCTAGACCACTTCGCTAACCCCAACCCCGATATAGTCCCCTTCACTCTCCCATCCAGCTGGGAACCTACCTGGGAACAGCTGGATGCAAGAGTGAAGGATCTCATCCGCTCTGACCTGCTGGGCGTCGACTCCTTCGTCCCCCCCCCAGCGCCAACAGACGACAACCTGCATAAATATAAACAAATTATTAAAACTCTACAATCTAATCGCAATATCATAATTAAACCTGCAGACAAGGGCTCAAAAATCGTCATCCTCGACATGCAACAGTATTCCCTGGAGCCGAATAGACAATTAGATAATCCAAAGTACTACAAACAGATTCAGAACAGTATCCAGCCTCTCACGCTTACTCTAATCCGAGATATAATCAGGGACCTTTATATGCGGAAAGCCATCACCGCGAAACAACGCGACTTTCTCTTTGGCCCCACTGATCCCCGTGAGAGACTCTTCTATCTCCTCCCTAAGATACATAAGGACCCGGCGTCCTGGACGGTCCCCGACGCAGTTCCACCCGGTAGACCGATCGTCTCAGACTGTAATAGCGCCACTTACAATGTGTCGCTATACATAGATTCTTTTCTCGGCCCCCTCTCCACCAAGCACCCGAGCTACCTCAAAGACACTTATCATTTTCTGGACACCATCCGCTCGTTGAACTCGCCCGCAAACACATGCTTCTTCACGCTCGACGTCGACAGCCTATACACAAATATAGACACGAACACGGGATTAAAAACAGTTAAAGCCATCTTCGAGCGTTATCCAGACAGAACCAGACCGGATTCAGAGATCCTAAAATTGCTGGAAATCTGCTTAAAACGTAATGACTTCATGTTTGACGACAAACATTACCTGCAAATCCAGGGCATGGCGATGGGTCACAGATACGCTCCCTCCTATGCTAACTTGTATATGAGCGAGTGGGAGACAGAGGCACTTCGGCCCAGTCTAGATTGTTTTTTCTTAGGAAACTGAGGGCATTTGATATAGGTAGGCCTATTTTAAACATATTTTACCATGGGATACTGGAAAGTGTCCTTTTTTATGCTGTTGTGTGTTGGGGCAGTTGTATAACAGTTGAGGACAGGAACAGGTTTAACAAGATGATAAGGAAAGCAGGCTCCATCATTGGTTCATGCCCAAATTCTGTGGAGGAAATATTAGAGAAGAGGGTATTAAGGAAGATGAGGAGTGTGTTGTCAAGGGATGACCACCCCTTGCACAACATCTTCAAAAAGAGTGGCAGGAGTCAAAGGCTCCTCCTACCCAGATGCTCCACTGAGAGGTTTAGGAGGTCCTTTGTTCCCACAGCAATCACACTCTTTAACAAGAGCTGTTGATATGTTGTAATTAATGCTATTGTTATGAATTATTTCCTTGCTTATGATTTATGATGTTGGTTGTTGTAACTTATGCTGTGTTAGGAATTATGCCTTTGATTATGACTTATTTTGTTGTTGTAACTTGCGTTGGGATATTGCTGTGTTTGTTGTGTCCTTCCAGTGCCTATGTATGGTGCATTATTTGCTGTTGTAGTGGTGGACTATGCTCTATCTTCTGTGTCAGCTGTCCTGTTGATGTATGTGTGTGGTGGCAAATGAATTTCCCCTTGGGGATTATTAAAGTGCAATCAATCAATCAATCAATCAATCGATAAATGTCCACTTAAACCGACGTTTTATTATAGGTACCTGGATGACATCATCGGAGGATGGGAACACGGGAGAGCTCCTTTCTCCAATTCGTTGACACCTTAAACACACACCATCCCTCGATTAAAGTTAAACATCTCCTTGATAAACACTCATTGGACCGACCCTGACCCACTTACAAACATAAAAACAATACTCACCCGTGTCAACTTTAAACCGACCGACACACACGCGCTCCTGCACAAAAGAAGCTATCACCCCAAACACACGTTTAAAGGCATAGTCAAATCGCAGATAATCCGGTTCTATCGCATTTCATCTTGTTTAACTGACCTGCATAACTCCATCTCCATCCTTTTCAGCAGCCTCCGTCGCAGGGGATATTCCAGGCGCTTCCTCCGCTCCGTCAAAAGCACCACGCTCACCACCCTCATGGCCGCCGAGGCTGCCGGTCACCAACGCGCAGCGCGGACTGACCAGCGGGGTCAGGAGGTCAATATGCGCAATGACAGAGATCTATGTGTTCCCCTAATCACTACTTATGCTAAACAATATTTACACTTACAGATCGAGATCAAAAATAGATTCCAAACTCACCTCAATAATCACCAGCGTCTTGGAGAGTACAGAGTTATCTCAGCCTACAGGAAAAATCGAAATTTGCACAATGCACTAATTAAGACTCAATTTAGAAGACAGGTGAGGTCATCAGAACCAATTAAGCACTGGGCACTCACCAACAGAAAATTCCTCTTCAACCCACACGGGGGAGTAGGAGTCGCAATAAACATAACCACCACCCCAAACTGTAAAAACATCATTTATTGCATTGTGTGTCAGACCTGCCACCTAATCTACATAGGCGAAACGGGAAACACCCTACTATCATGGCTTAAACAGCCCCTGTATAACATTGCACCAAACAAATTAAACACCCCCCTAGTTAAACACTTCCAGGTGCACTCTCCCCGGCACCTCTCCATCTCAGCCTTGCAGACTTGCGCGTCATGGACGGTCGGCCAGTGCAGGAGAAACGAGGGGCTCTGGATCCACAAGCTCAAGACTGAGGTTCCTTTAGGCCTCAACCTTCCCTAAGACAGAGACAAACCAGATTTAGTGTTCATTCACAGGACTATTTGCCCTGATTGATCCCCTTTGAAAAAATGCAAAGAATAAAAATGACCTCAACTGCATCTGTATACCACTGTGTTGCCTTGTCTTTTCCTCCTCTGCACACGCACCGTCGTGCCACCTACCCTCCCCAGGTTTTATCTCTAAAAAAATTCCATAAAAAATAAATAACTCAGACAATAAATAACAAAAAAAAAAATCTTTAAATTATCAAAAAATATGATCGTTCAACGGGAATAGACAATATCTCCCCCCCCCCTTTTTTTTTTGTTTTTTTCTCCATATATATATATAGAATTATTATATTTCATTATTTCTTAATATTTACTATTACTAGGAACATTTTGGCCTACATTCACCTACCTTTACTATCAGGGCAGGTGATTTGGAGACACCTCTCAGCTGTGTCCAGCAGAGGGCCTCCTTGCTCCTCTTTAGATTTTTGGCCTCTCAACCTGCTCTTTTAGGCCTCCATAGGCCACTTGCAGGCCTAAAAATAAATCAGAGATGAAACGGTGGATAGTGGCTTGGTGCTACATTGTGTGTGCATTTCCTCCCTTCCCCTTTTACCTTTAAACTTTTACAGGGGGCTTCAGTGGAGACCCAAAACGTCAGCCAATGGGATACTTCTTACTCTCTCCTCTCATTGTGTATTATGCTTGTGGTGTATATCAATTTTATTTCCTCAGACTACGGAGTACATAGTCTGGGCTTTCTAATTATTCATGTATATTCATTGATTATGCTTACTTTCTACACCTACATATATATATATATCTATATTTATATTATAAAAAAATGACATGTACATACATGTTTTTGACTATCTTTTTCTGCTCCTTTGTGTACACACAGTTTCTTGTGCTCCAAATTGCTTTATTACATCTGATGCATGATCTACTGTTGCACACAAACATAGACTCAGACTCTTTCTTTATGACTTTTTGTACATCATTTTTTCCTCGTCTATTTTGCATTTTTGCCTGGTTTATTATTGTACATATTTATTGTTTAATACATGACTATGCATAATACTTACTGTGACTCAGGACTCCGTTGGAGCAGTACCACACTTGCATCGGCTCGGCGACAGATTTTGGGTCCTCCACTGACTCCTGAAGGCCCCCCATCTCTCTCCCTTCTTCTCTCTCTTTCCCTCTCTTTCTCTTCACTTCCTAGAGGCCACACAGTTATAGGATTGAGGTCACGCACAACCCTATAAAACCTTTCATCAGTACTGGGCATTGTGTAATTTGCAACGTTGGGTAGACCTCTGTGCCAGTGCACTGAACCCACACTCATGGCTATTTTAGAATCAGTCCTTCTCTACCTAACCCCCCTAACCCTAACCCTAACCCAAAAAGCCAACACAACATGCTATGCTAACCTGTCACCCCACCAACCACAGGTGTCAAAAGAATCATCCATTGACACACTGGCATCTTAAGGGCACAAAACCTAAACCTTTGTTAGGAGCCTTTAATCCACAGGTGAACGGACTGCTGGGCCATGGATGGGAGACCAACTCGGACGACAGGAGAGGTTGCAACACTGAGAAACTGAGGACTTAGAGGCTTTCAGGCTCCTTAAGAGCCTGCGCTTTTGAGAAAAGTTGTTTGTTTGTGACCATCATTTTGCCTGGATGAAGATGAAATAAAGTTTTTTCTTGACATCATTGTATGCACATGTATTGCCTCCATTGCTACACATTGTTCCACCAAAAAAAAAAAAAAAATTGGGTTTAACACTTGCCTGTACCTACCTGTCCTGAACACCAGGGGCCTCATTTATAAACGTCGCGTACACACAAAAGAAGGCGTACGCCACTCTCTACGCACACCGCGGGATTTATAAAAAGAGAACTTGACGGGAAAATGTGCGGTCCTCCACGCACACTCTGACCCATGCGTACGCACATAACTGGGGTAAGGAGAAACTGCGCCACTGATTGCAGAAGAAAGAAACGGGAGAAACTGTGTGAAACTGATCCTGATCGTGTAAAACAAATAGTAATTTTACCTCTCATGAACAGTTTATTTGCAATAAATGGATACAAAAAAAAAATCTACAATGAATAAACAAACGTACTCCCTGGAGTGCACACAGGAAACATATGGTTTAGGACAATAGTAAGACAACAGTAGGACAAATTAAGTTTATACTGATATGAATGCCATTTAATATATTAATATCCGATACCATATAGCCCATTTCGTTTCATCTGTTTTCAATGCATAACGCATAAAACACTTTGTAACTGTGTTTTGTTGCCCTACAAATAAAGACTATAATTATCTTATATTATTATAGTCAGTCAGGGTAATTCTCACACGTGTAGCAGATATTACCTAATAGATGGTATAAAGGCATGTATTTACAATGCGTTAAGGCGCACAATGGCTGCTTTGGCACTGTTGGAGGATGTGGCAAACGGAAGGATACGGAGGGGGCGGAGCTTCAGAGACCAGCAACATCCACTGGCCAACAGTGACGAGAAGCTGATGAGCTGTTTCCGACTCCCACGAGCTGTCATCTTGGATCTATGTGCAGTATTGGGCCCAGCGTTAGAGAGGAGCACCCGCAGAAACCACGCAGTGCCAGTCCCACTTCAAGTGGTATAATTGGTTTGTCGCAGCAGTACATAATGTTTCCTTATACGGTGAACAGGCAAACAAAAATGCGCAATTTGCAGCAATGTCCGGTTTCCCAAATGTAATCGGTGCCACTAACTGCACTCATGTTGCTATAAGAGCACCGAGTGAGAATGAATTGGGCCGGCATCGGTGTCCCCCTCCTCCGTTCACGTCACTCAGGAGGGATTCCCCGATGATCCCCGCCAGTTTTTCATCCAGCGGGGTGAGCTCCGGTTGGCCCGTTCGCCTTTCCCTCTGCTTTCGGCATGCTTTCAGTCATAAATGAATATTAATTAGGGGCGTTTCTCTGAATATTTTAGACAACTATGGGCGTGGTATGACCCGCACACAGGTGCGCCACATTTAGAGTGGAGTGTGATTTATAAAGGGAAATCGGCGTAGGACGTGCGTGCGCACTGTTTTATAAATCAGGATATTTTCGTGCGTACGCACTTTCTGTGTTTCGTGCGTACGCAACCTTTTGACGTCAATCCTACGCACAGTTTTATAAATGAGGCCCCAGGGCTGTAGTCAGAAGTGACCTACCAACTCCATCCAGCAGGGGTCCTCCTTCCATCCTCGAGTGTTTCTCTCCTCTTCTCCTGCTGCTCTTTAAAAGCCTCACAGGCTGATTGGCAAGCCTAAAAACAAAAATACAACAATATGAAAAAACTAAACTATACAATTGTGGTGTAACAATGTTTTACTTGTACTTCAAGTACCTTTTTCTTTTTAGGCACCATAATACAACTACACCCATGCACAACCGTATGCACCCCTAACCTTTCTTTTGCTATGGGTGGTGTGGATATGGGCGACTGTGGGCAGACCTCTGTGCCCATGCACTGGACCCACACATGTGGCGATTTAAGAATCAATCTTCCTCTACCTAACCCAGCGGAACCCCTTCCCGCCAGGGTCTCAGGCTCACTTCCTGGGGGAGCAGAGGGTGGAGGAGCCCCCTGTTCACCAGCCAGATGCACCAGGGGCAGGTCCTCTACGGCGTTGGGGGGAATTTCTTCCTCCCCCCCCAGCAGCTGGTGGACGGCCCTCCTGGTCCTCCAGACGGGGGCGGCGGGATGGCACGGTGTGGTCAGGCGTGGCGGGCCTCTTCATATTGTTGTTGTTTATCTATGAATGTCAGATAACCCAGGGAACTAGTATTTAATATTTGTCAATTGCTGGTGTTGAGTGTGCTGTGACTTACCTCTTCGATGGTCTCTGAAGAAATGACAAGCTTCTCATACGCACTTTCTTTTATAGGCATTTGCAGTTAGAATTTTACTGACATTTCCCAAAAAGTCTAAACATTTCATAACAATTCATCTGAGTTCATTTAATTTGTACATACAATTCATTGATATTCATCTGTTATAAATACTTAAAAATTTCATAGTTGCATTTTTAAAAAAGCTACATGAGCACTTGATGGTTGCCTTAATAAATAGTTAAAATCTAGTTCATAGTTGACACTTAAAAACAAAAAACAATTCATAGTGTAATTTTAAAAATACATTGACATACAACAGCACTGTTATTACAATTTCATAAATGCAGAAAGACTCATTCCTGCTCTGACTCCACTGTAGTGCAGACATACATTCATTCCCTCAGCACAACCACTCACACACGCATTCACACTACCTTTTACATCTAACAGTGCTTACCTACACTCGTCCTGCATACATTCACTGGTGCACAGTCAGCCAAACACTGGGATTTCTTTTTTAGATTCCAGGTTTTTTTGTGTCATTGTATAACAGTATTTTATTTTCATTTCATAGCAACATAATTTCATTTGTTTTTCAAAAAGTCGCAAATTGACTTTAATACTTTCCTGCTTTTTTGGAAAGCTCTTTCTGTTTTGTTTTTTTTTTCATGCACAGAGGCTTGTGTGACATGGCTACGGACAACGACCTTCTCGACGCTGGGGTGTTGAACACCAATGAGCTCGTTGGTGCGTTCAAGTCTTGCGGATCCGTGGAGGAATTCCTGCGTGCAGATTTGCACGTGGGGATGCACTCCACCACTGTTTCCGACCCCAACACCTTTCTGGACTTTTGATTTGATTTGGACGGAATTGTGGTGAGTTCCAGCACCTGACGGGGCTGCTGGGAGGGCTACACTACCTCCTCTTTCCACAGCTGAGTGTCCCCATGCTAAAGAATCATTACCACATCCTGAAAAAGCATGTGGACCTCAGTCGTTTCAGCCAGGACGGCCTTGCGGCTCTTCGGCACGCAGTCGGTCACACCATTGGGTATGTCGATGGCGGGTACCATCTGATCATGACCGCTGTGCTGAACAGCACCAAACAGCCAGACCCTAGGCTCCTTAAGAAGGACCTGTACCTGCTCCTGGCCAATGAGTTGCTTAACTCTGTGGTGGACACATTCAAGGAGCTGATCCGCGGCCTGCCGGCCAAGGATATGTGCAGGCCCTCCATCAGGAAACACAGCGTATTGGACACGTCTCATTTCCACGTTTTGAACAGGGACTCCATGTTCATCATGTCCCTTATTGATCAGGCGT
The DNA here is from genome assembly GCA_963678695.2 of Diplodus puntazzo. NCBI lineage: Eukaryota > Metazoa > Chordata > Actinopteri > Spariformes > Sparidae > Diplodus > Diplodus puntazzo. Next base: position 32,926,714 of record OZ023167.1, on the reverse strand, counting down.
TGGCAAAGGCCAACGGTTGCGATTTCATGCAGGTAGTGGTCCTCCTCAACCAATTTGGACAGAAGGACGCCGAGCAGCTCGACCTGACCGACATCCTGGATCCAGGAGAAGTGAGGTGTGTCTCCATGCACTTTGCCTGCAACGTGGTGGCAAAGGACCCTGACACTCACCTCCTCTTCTCCAGGTATGAGCTGCAGGAGCTGGTGGGTGTCAAGGGTGCTTTGTTCACCACGTTGGGGATGGATGAGACCACCAACTTTCAGTCCAATCTGGACAACACCAGGATGGATGTCAGTTAGGAGCTGCTCGACGTCCTCACTGAGCATGGAAAGTAACCTTCCTTCAACTGTATGTTGACTCGCCCCACGCACACCTGAGCATGCCATACAAGCATCCGGTGAGTGGGGCGATTGTCACCTGGAATATCACTGGGTTATGGGATCCAGGGCAGCCAGCTACCTCCGGCACATGAGGGACCTGATCCACCGGATGGTGCCTCAACTCGGCTGCAGAATCGAGCAGGTGGTGCGGTTTCAGGACGCAATGCCTTGCGTGATTGATGCAGCCGAGTTTTTCCATCTCGACCGATTGACGCGGCTGCTGGAGAGGCGGGCCATGCTGGTCTGGTTCAAGGACACTCCGACCGTGGGTGTCTTGACGATTCTCAAAGACGTCATGTCTTTTATCGTCGAGGCACTCACGGAGGAGTACCGTGTCAACAGGGGAGTGGCACGGTATGATGCCAGCTGGAAGGCTTTCCAGTTTGAGCTAGCCCTGGAGGAGGTTATCTATGGCCACTCATTGTCACCACTTGACTTTGCCCTCAGTGTCTCACTTGGGACAAATTCAGTGAGTGACAAGAGTATGACCAAGACTCGGGGCTTTATTGGCTTGTCACCTCACACGAGGGCGACCTCTGAGGAGACTCCACCTCCCCTCCACCACTGGACCAAACAGAGCCTCCAGAAGCCACGCATCGAGTGCCTGTTTCCACTCTGCCAGAGCCGGCTGTCACCGGACCTGCCTTGGTCCGTGTCCTTCTGGGGGACATCTACAGGAGGAATACTGACATCCCTCTGCCAGCCATGAAGTCCTCATCTCCACTGGGGAAACCGGTTGGTGTTTGGCTGCTGGAAATGCTGTGCGATGACCTTGCGGTCAAAGACAGCTTTCCGGCGCCAAACACCTTTGGCAGAGCAAGGGTGCTGCTGGAGAAGGCGGGCTGTCAGGTCAAGGAATGCCTTATGCAAGGCTTCTTTGGCCTGCAGCTCAACTTCTTCCTGGCATTTAAGTTCCGGGATTTCAAGGGCACCAAACGCCTCTGGTGGAACTGCAGGGAGTACGTGCAGATCTACCGCAAGGACGTCGAGCCATTCCCCATCTCCACTGTGGCTGCAAAGACTCTCGAGGTCTGTGTGGAGTTGGAGCGGCGCTCCCTTACCTACTCCAGAAACCTGGAGAAGTACAGGGAGCACGGGATGGCTTGGATGGCCAAAGTCTTGGAGAGACTGCCAAAGAGACTGAAGGAGCGTGAGAAATGTCTGCTGACCGTTCTGACCTTTGTGTCCTCTGCTGGCATGATCATGAACAGTGATTATGTTGACTTTAACAACCTGCGGGAGCTGCTCTCTGACATGTCAGCCATCACCTCGCAGGGGAACCTTCAGAAGTTCATGATTCAGTCAAAGTTCACCCTTCCAAAGGTCTTTAACATGTCCATCTGGAAGCTCCATGAGGACATCCCATACCGCGCTCCTCAGCCCCCTCACCCTTTGCTCAAGGTGGAGAAGAAAAAAGAGGAGCGTGAGCAGCCAGAGGAGCTTGAGGATGATGTGCAGGAGGTGGACGAACAGGACGACATCCGGCCTTTGGAACGTTCTGCCGAGGTCTACATGCCTGCCAAGACATCCAAAGAATGGACTGCTGAGGAAATGTTGTTCGTCATAACAGACAGAAAGGTGAAGGCAAAGCAGGCTTACAAAAAGTACTGCGAGAAGTGCAGGGAGAAGAAATTTCTCATCAGAGCTTTCCATGCTTTCCGCATGAAACGGAACAGAATGATGAGTGCCAGTTCCTAAAAAACACAGATAGGAGAATGAGAAATTAATCAAGACAAATACAGAAAATTACTTATCATCAGAGGTGGGTAGTAACGCGCTACATTTACTCCGTTACATTTACTTAAGTAACTTTTTGGATAAACTGTACTTGTAAGAGTAGTTTTAATGCAACATACTTTTTACTTTTACTTGAGTATATTTGTGAAGAAGAAATGCTACTTTTACTCCGTTACAGTGAGATACATTCCGCTCGCTACTTTTATTTTTATTCATCTGGTTTGTTTTGTTTTGTCAGAGACTTCCACCAAAGGCTCTGTCACATGATTCTTCTTCGCCAATCAAACGTAGCCACTAACAACGTTTGACTCCGTTTCACCAATAAAACGGACCCAGGCAGTCACATGACTGCACACAAAATCTCTGCGGTCCCGCACAGAGGCAAAGTGACTGAAAGCAGAAAACACTGGCGCAGACAACGGCGTGTGATTCGGTATCAGAAGAGGCAGAACACCCCTGGCCTCACATTTAATCTATGTTTACCTTACAGACTATGAAAAAAGAACAGCTATGTTATGCGCTGTTAAACGTGTCTGTCTATACATGTCGACATTTCAGCCTACAAGAACTCCACTTCAAACATGAGAAAACACGTTGCGGTAAGTTGTTTATGTGTATTGGCTGTGGATAGGCTAACGCTAGCCCTGCTAGAACGTCATAAATAACTGTCAAATGCACATTTATTGTCACACTGCAGCCTCAGACAGATCGACAGACACACACACGGACTCAGTGAACAGCAAAGCACCAAAGTACAGTTAATTTCAGTGAATAAAACAATTTATAATAAAATCAACTTTTTTTCTGTTAGGCACTGAGCATGCTTTTTCAAATATCTAAGTCACACTTTTAAAGTAGAATTCATGACAGATGTTTTGTAGTGGATTGCATTATACTGTACAGGTATCCCTAATGAAGTGGCCAGTGAGTGTATATGAATATATGTAATGTTATTGTCATTTAGGCTTATATTGTGTCAGTGACAAACTATAGGCTTGCAAGAGCTACAAGGACCAAGGGCTTTTAATACCAAAACAGCAGCTTGGCAGCCTATGCAGTAGAAGGGTGTGCACCTAATTCTTTTGAAAACAATTTATCTTGCCACAGGCTTTGACTATGTAACCCCTCTTGCACCTAAGTCTTTAAGCTAGTGTGTTTATAAAACCAAGAGGCAGGGGTCATTATCTATTTTAGATTCGATGAGGAGATTGGCTATTATCTTTCCTGGTATACTGTAAGGACAGACCTGTAATATCCACCCCAAATAACTCACACGACAACCGACTGGCGATTTAGGTTGAAGAAAATATATATTGAAACCAAAAACTTATGGAGTCAGTATTCCACAATGCAGATATCACTAGAAATATGATGGAATGAAAAAAAATACTGCTAATGCACGAAAGTACCACACTTCTAGTAATAGTAATAAACAATTTCGTATGATAACACAGTAATATAGTTAAATTCACAAAGAACCTTAAACCTTCAATATCTTTTTTCTTTGAGTTCTGGTGAGCCACAAGTGGTTTTCTTAAATGAAATTGTACCAAAAAAACCTCTGAGATCTCAGGAAAAAAAATGTAAATAAAAAAAAATATAAAAAATAATAAAAAATTGAGTCCACTCAGGAAGTCCTACCACCCCAATGGATGTCAGATAAGGCAGTCCAGGAAGAGTATTGCAGGATGGAATGGCAATGTGAATGATGATCCCCTGGCAGAAGATCGAAAGCAACCAGGATGGAGATATGGACAGATGACGGTCCTCTGAAGGGCTCCACAAAAAAAAACAGCCTACACAACGTGCAGGAAAAATATTCATTAAGTCCATAATAAATGTCCACATACACATAAACACTGTACTCCAAAAATTACTGCTCCACATTGTCCTCTTTACCATGAATTACTAGCAGCTCCCATGAATGTATAAAACCTAGAGCTACTACAACACAAGCTACAATACCTTGAAAAAACAGGAATTCACATTGTGTCCCTGAGCCTACAGCTCACAGTGCAACTCATATACATTCGACTTAAACTACAAGGCTAAGGGCTAAGCAGAATTCACACAGCACATACACACTTATCACATGTTCATATAGTCATGTTACCACCTTTTCAACAATATCCCGACTGGTTTTTTGATAAAAGTTCAAGGCTAATTTCTGTAGTTTTAGCAGCGCGCAACAAATCGCTAATACAGTTAGCATGCTAACGTATCATGCTGAGCAGCGGCCATAACTCACCGGAATATCAATCAAGAGTTCAACGGAGTTCAACGGAGTTCTACACGATGTCCACAGCTTCTCAATCGTCTCAATGTTTATCAATGTTTACTTTCTATTTCAGTTATCAACTTTCTGACTCAGTTTTATCAAGGTACAGCTATGTTGTTTCTCCAACATCCACACGAACTGCGTAGCAGGCAAGAAGAAGAACAAAGATCTCATGTGCGAGTAAGATGATGACTCGTAGCGTTTTTCTTCGCACCTAAAAGAGTGTATTGACTGCGCCTCTGCTGCCACCTTGTGACCAAATTGGGAATAGGTTATTTCTTTAAAAAACAAAATTTAACAACAAAACACATGGAATGCAGCTTAATTTTCCAAAATAATGGAGGTAATAGCCTGGAAGATTTACTACCTGGGTTACAACTACATCAAAAGTCACTTGGACACTGACTTGGAGTTGGATGATGATGCCTGCACAAACAGCAGCCAGTCTGATGAAGATGACTTCTTTGCATCCATCAAGGCAGGAAAATCAGAAACAGGAGAGCTGGAGAGGTACCTTTCATGTCCGTCCAACGGAGGTATGGATGTCTTGCATACCTTTCCTCAAGGCACTGTCACTTAAAGTCAACACAAGTCTTCCAGCATCTGCAGCCTGTGAGAGACTCTTTAGTCATGCAGGACTCCTGTTCACTGCTAAAAGATCACAGCTTCACTGCAAGAACCTTGAGAGCCAACTACTGTTGGCTCTGTTAACAGTCACTTCACTGAGTGATTCTTTGGGACTGAACTCAAAATTTCAGCAAAACACACACATGCACACAGATTATGGACACAGAGACCTCTGTATGCACAGGCTGCCTTGTTTGTGTTCCTCTATATAATCTCTGCCTGCTGATTAAAGTGTAATTTATCATTGTTTTAGTTAAAGAATTTGCACATTGCTATTGTATGTTTTTGTCTATTTGATAACATTCATGCGCTGATTATTGAAACAAATGTAGTTTTTTCACTAAATACTTTCTTACTCTTACTCAAGTAATTATTTGGATGACTACTCTTTACTTTTACTTGAGTCATATTACTCTAAATTAAGAATACTCTTACTTGAGTACAATTTTTGGCTACTCTACCCACCTCTGCTTATCATCTGTTTGTCATTTATATGTCTTGAGACAGAGCTCTTACAATAACAGGCAGCATAAGTCCAGTATGGCATCCTGTTTTATTTTTTCTTTTGGACAGCCTCATGGCCTTTACTTTCTTTTTTGACCCACTGACTTCTGAATTGTGATGTCCTCATACAGAGGTCTGCAAATGACAGGCAGAGTCCTGAATGGCATCCTGTTTTATTTTTTATTTTTTTCAAATTTGGGAAGCCTCTCATAGCTTTTATTTTACACTTACAGCCACAGGCTCCTTTTTTCTTTACTGTTTTTTATACATACTTACATAAAAGAAATACAAAAAATATATATATACCTCCACAAGGACTCTGCCTTGACGTGGCGTGGAGGCTTGGCTGCCCCAGTAATCCCAGGGATTCTCCAGACTGGCTGTAGGCAGCACAGTTTACTCCTCAATCTCAGGCCATCCCAGTTATAAAAGACGGATCAGGCAAAAAAAAGTCTATGATAACAAGAATATTAACAACTCATTTTCAGAATTTTATGAATGTTCATATAATTCTGACCCTGATGAATACATGTTTGTCACCCATTCATCTTCCCTGAGCTTCTGATACACAAAAAGAGCTGCTGAACAAGCTGATTACAAAAGAGAGAGTCATGCAGGCTATCAAAGATTTACAAAATAACAAGGCCCCAGGGCCAGACGGTTTGACTCCTGAATTCTGTAAAGCTTTTCAGAACCTGCTGAGTGATCCCTTGCTCAAGATGCTGTCTTACTCCTTAGAATCTGGAGCTCTTCCCAATATTATGATGGATGCTAATATTTCATTAATCCTTAAAAAAACACAAGTCTGCGGAAGACTGTGCTTCCTATAGTACAATTGCTCTGCTGGATGTGGACCGAAAATTACTTGATAAAATACTGGCCAGAAGGCTTGAAAGTATCCTCCCAGATATTATTTTATTAGACAAGACTGGTTTTATTCTAGGTCGTAACTCTTAGAATAATGTAAGGACCCTTAAATCCTATACAACATGGCATACAGTCAAAAGTCAAATCTCTTAAGATTTCCTATGGTGCAGAGAAGGCCTTCGACAGGATTGAATGGCCTTACCCGTTACATACAGGCTATTACAAATGGCATGAGATCCCCAGCATTCACCATGAGGCGGGGCACTAGACAAAGGCTGTCCAACCTCTCCCCTTTTGTTTGCTCTCGCAATGGAGCCCTTGGCAGAGGCCATCAGGACTGATCCACTAGTGATTTCACTTTACGCGGACGACGTCCTTCTCTATCTTAGTAACCCTGAGGCCTCTATTGTAAGAGCAGTGGAGATAATTAGATTTTTTGAAAATTGTCAGGCTACAAGGTTAATTACTCTAAATCCGAGGCAATGCCAATGACCCCTAATGTGTCGTGGTCTTTAAACTGCTCTGCCCCTTTTCGTTGGTCCCATCAGGTTGAACACGCCAGTCCTGGTCCCGACCATTTGGTTGCCGAGATACTGGGGTGCATTGATTTTAACCCCTACCTAATCCTGGATGTCCTTTTCAGTCTGATAACCTGTGCTGCACCACCTTCTGGATCTCACTTGCTGTTTGCTGCTAGTGCTGCACTGCCTTCTGGATATTTTTCTGGATCACCTGGCTTTGCGGCAACGTCTTCGTCTTTCCTCCTCAGTGCAGGCACCAACACAAGTCCCTTGGTGACCAAGAATTGTCCCTTGGTGGATAAAAGAGTTTTGCAAAAACACTTAAAGAAAAGGGGGCTCAAATGCCAAAAATGGTCAGAATACTTTAGCCACCCACAGCTCAGAGTGAGAAAGGAGAAGGAAAAGCTGAAAGGGCATTAAGAACTTGAAATGATGAAATAAAAGGACAAAAAGAAAATTCAACATTTCAATTGTTGCACTGATTGTCCAAAAAAAACTTAAAATCACGACAGTTTTGTTAAAGATTTCACTCTAATGCATATTTTAAAAAGATAAATAATCATTTTGTAACAAAAGGAGAGACACATTATTTTACTAGAATTTAATTTAAAACCTTTTTCTATTAATGTGTTCATATGTTCAGATAAAGACTTATGGAAAGTCAGTGTTTCTTCTATAGGGATACGCTGAAAGCATTGATTATTTTCTAAATTGCAGTTTCACTGCAGTACTTAGGGCCTCTATGAACCGTGCTACATGGATATGTGTGTTATCATTGGTTTGACAATAGTTTGCATCATGATGGCTTGGAGATGTTGAAGTAGCATTGAAAATTCAATAAAGGTACTGTTCAACTGCACTTCTTGTAATTGTGTATTCTTGAATACAGATCAGTAGTACTTTTAACTTTCTAACCAAAAGTGATATATTCCAAGTCACTAACATAAATAACTAATGTTTCCAGGGTATGAATCCAACTAACTTTTCAAATATTGAATTCATATCGCTAACACTTCAAAGTATAGCATCCAAAAGAATGTATTCTATATGTTGAATATTGTCAGGCCTGGGCTGGAAGGAGGACTCAGAAGCAGGGCAAGAACAGTTAAACCAAGATTTTATTCTTAAATCCTTAGTTTTCTCCTGAGAAATGAGTGACAAACAAAGGCTATGAAACTCTAAATAAACCTGCAACAAGAAAGGGGAAAGGGGATAAGCGAGGAGAACACAACAAAAACCAAAACAGAAGGCGCTCCAAAAGGAGGGGAAAATAAAAGGCAGAAAACTGGTCTACTCTGGCAATGACAACCTATGAAATTCAAGCAACAAAACACGCTCCAAAAGGGAGGATACAGGGGCTACAAAAGATTAGTCTACTCCGAACTATCTAATAACAAAGAACAGAAAACGCTCCAGAAGGGAGGAACAAACAACAAAATAACAAAATAACTGCGAACACTCCAAGGAGAAAAAATTGTTGGTCTTGGAACAATGGCAACAAGACAGAGGAAGACACAGACTATATACACATCAGGGAAGGGAGCACAGGTGAGAACAATCAGGGATTAGGGGAGACGTCAGACCGGGGACACAGGAGGAAGGGCAAGCGACCTGAAACGAGAGGAGAGTTAATTTTCAAAATAAAACATGAAATTCACAAGACAGAAAACCCAAGACAGGACAACCCTCACCGCGGTGTGACAAATATAAATCACTAACACTTCAAAACTTGGCACTAAATTAACCTTCCAAAAGTTCAATATAAATCACTATTGATTTCAAGTTCAGGATCCAAATTAACATATTCATGATGTTGAATGTAAATGATTAATCCATGTTTAGCACACAAACTTCAACCTAATATTCCCCAAGTAAAGTCTATTTTGTCTGGCCTTTTCTGTATTTCAAGGTAACTTTGAAGCTTTGTGATGGATTACCCAGGAGAGTGCACTAACAGTTGAGAAGAGTGTGAGTTAAGATTATTTTGTGGGGGGACTTCTGGGTTGGCAATGTAGGGGAGATACGTGGGGTGAAGGGGCTCCTGATCAACTCTCTTAATAACTTTGATAATCGAAGTTTTACACGCATATTAAGCGTTGCACCGACATATAATTGTTGAACCCTCACATGGGTTGGAGCACCCACTCTTATGCCATTTTGCAAAATGTGGAGGTAAGTGGGACAATTTGCAATGTTGATAGCAGTCTATACGTGAGTAACAATTAGCCTAAGACTGATCATGTTGTCTCATTTTCATGCTGCAGTGAGCCAAGGAACTTGCACTTGTCTTTCAGCATTGGTTGCACAAAGTTATCTGTAGGAGACATACAGGTTGAAGATGAGGAGCACGGTGTGCTTGAGAGTGTGTGTGTTGCAGAGGCGGTGGTTCACGTGGGAGTGGGCGTGTGCATGTGCAGAAGTGTGTGTGTAAAGGTGTGCACTCACCTGTGACAGAGGGGAGAGAGGCAGGGCGGGGTAGTAGCTGTAATTTTTGTTGACCGCTACCCACTCATTCATTCATCACTTTTTTATCTGTTCAATCCGTTGGTTTTCATTTTTCCATTTATCCATCTTTGCTGCGCTGTAATAGCTCTCCGCTGTTTGCTCATAATAAATGCACCAAAGCATCTTTGGATCTCAGCGTATCTGTCATCATAGCCTCCTAGCGTGTCACAAATCTGCGAACCTGAGGACCCAACCTCGTACTCTCAGCGGCTAATAGGTTTGTCAAGGAAGCCGCAACATTATCCATTGTTCAGATTTGTTTTGTTACATCATACCTGTTCTTGAAATTGTTGTAGCAGAATTCATGCTTTTCCAGTTTTTGCTGTGTTGTAGACCAATAAACCTGGATGTTCTCCTACCAATGGTTTGAATTCCAACCTAAACTGTACTGCTGACTGACCTGTAAGATTAAAGTTGTTTAAACACAACGGTGAACTCCTTTGATATTATTCCTTTGTGAATATAAAGGTAAAAGGTCAGACATTTTCACTCAAACAATCTAAACACCTTAAGTGCCAATGCTAAGAAGGCAAACTATTTACAAATAGCAAATTCCAAGAATATGATCTACTTTCTAGAAATGATTACAAGTTCCAAGAATATGATATTTTATCTAGTAATCATTCAAAGTTTCAAAAATATGATTTCACCTTCCAAGGATGAGATCCAAATAACGTGAAATTCCAGTGGTGACAATCAGTGGTGTAGTGGGGATTATTTAAGTGGGGGAACGCTATTCTTATGACAACATCACAAAGAATACTACATGCATGTATGAACACACAACGCTAAAAAACATAAATATTTTTAGATCATACTGGAAGACATGGCAGGACATCTTTCAATTCTAGCATAAGTGCTGATGCATTGGCTATATTCATTTTCCTGCTTGCAAGGTGTTGAGTTTTTACTCAATTGACAGCTTTGTCAGAGCAATTTTGTCTTCGGATATTTTTTTTTTGCATACATTTACCAGGGGTTGGGAGAGCCTGAAAGACAAAACGTGCACAGACTTATTTTCAAGTCTCACACACACGGTCAGTCATTGATGCCGGTACGTCAGCTGTGGTTGTTGCTCGCAGTAATCGTGTTGTGTGTTGGAGAGCGCAAACAGTCTGTGGTGGCCAGTGCTATTCTGTTTGCTGTAGTGTGCTGGGGCAGCAGACTCAGAGTGACGTTGTGGGGGTGGAGCTGGACTCTTTGACAGCAGTGTCAGACAGGAGGATGCAGTCGAAGTTGCGGGAGATACTGCAGTATGGCGCTCGCCCTGTCCACAATGCTCTGGTCAAACAGAAGAGCACCTTCAGTGAGAGACTAATTGCTCCTAGATGCATCACTGAGCGCCACAGGAAGTCATTCTTACCTGAGGCCATTAAACTTTACAACTCCTCCCTCTAATGATCGGACTCAAACGACTATTTATAAAAACAAAACAAACTATAATTACTCATTTTCATTTCATTTATTACGCTACAACCATTTCACTGTATATTGTATATAATTTAATTGTTCCCCTCTGTGCTCTTTCGATTATGTTCTCTCCTCTGTATTTTCCCAGTCCTCCTTTCTTGTCTGTCAGCATTGTTCCCTTCATGCCTTCTCCTGTGTCTTCCAGTCATTAACTCACCTGTCCTCCTCCCTCCTCTCACCTCACCTGTTCCTCGTCTCGTCATTAGTGTCTGTATTTAGTTTCTGCTTTCTCAATTCTCTATGTCAGTTCATTGCTCCTGTTGGTCTGATGCTCTTCTGAGTTCCTTGTTTCCCCATCTCCCTGTGGAATGTGTTTTTCTTGGATCTGATCTTTGAATTTCTGTTTGCATTTTGTTCTACAGTTTCATTTTGCCACTTTGTTTTTGGCTTCTGGATTCCTTTCATTTTCATGCTCCTTGGTTGTTGTTACGTTCAGCTTTTGATTATCAAAAGCTCACCTTTTGTTATCTCTGAATCCTGCCTCCTGTCTAATCTGCAATTGGGTTCACCTTTTAGTTTTCTCAAGCACAAAGTGCTGAAGGAAGTACCTGCTTCTGTTACCTTCTTCCACCAGCTGCCAAAAGGCTTACCATCTTTCCCTATTTCTTCTATCCACGCCCAGTGTCATTTATTTGTTAATCCCTTATCAATTAGGAAGGCGTCTTCCCCAGGCTTCATGAACTTACTCTCCATTCCACTCTCCTACATGACATCTCTGCACGGGCATCTATGCAGCATAGGACTCAGTTGAAGCACATTTTTCCAAGACCCACCCGATTCCACTTCTGATTGGCTAATAATGTTAGTTTGAGAGAGGGAGAGTTGTGTTTCTATCATTGGCAGACGAACTCATGAACTCAAAAGAGATATCAAGACTTTTGTGGGGGGGGTTTCTGTTTTTTTCAAACATACGACTTTTTTTCCCCTGCAGTCAAAAGCCGCATGCCGGAAAGCCGTCACGGTGCCGGAATACTTCAAGCCCTGCATAGGATACTATCTGCCACCCTCCGTCCAAACTTCCCATCTTACTGGGTAAGTATCTTTTTTTTTTTTTTAAGTGGTGTATTTATACAATGACTATTTGTTTTAATACATTAACATGTTATTATATTCTATAAATTTAAGATAAACTAAAAATCTAATTGTTTTTACTGGCTTTAAAGAAAAAATGTGTGTGCCTAGGGGCAACGTGTCAAGCGCGTAGGTCTTTCTCCGGCCAAGGCGCACACAAAAAAAGCAATCTTTGACTGGCTGTTTGAGAGCTGTTTCTCCTCTGCTTGTCAGATTGGTAATGAGCTCCTGCACTTGAGTAGCTCCTTATATACACTATGTCCAATGTCTCCTCCCCCTACGGAAGTTGTTGTGTTTTGACTCTCTACGTACGTATGGATTGTTTTTAAACTGTGGAAGGTAAGTATAAATTTGGTTTCCAAATATTTTTTTGTTTTGTTTTTAATGGTTAAATTAGTGTTTTCAATTGACTTCTAAGTATATAAATGGTTGATTTTGACTTTTGGAGGTAACTGAATTGTTTGACTTATGAAGGTAAGTATGAGTTGTTGTTTTTTTTTTCGGTAAGTAAACTTTTATGTTTTTTGAAGGTTAGTATTGTATTTTTTTAAAATTTAAAGGGCAAATGTAAATTGTTTTTAAGGTATTGTTTTTATAGGTAAGTAAGAAGTTGGTGTTTTTAAGTGGTTTGTTTTTTTTGTTTGCTTTTTGTTTTTTAGAATCAATTGTTTTTAAGGTGAGGGGACTGAGCCTGCCCCCTAAAGGGAACAGGAAAAGCACAGCCCCCCCCCATCGTACTGGCCCCTCTGGTCACAATAGGTTTGAATGATGCCCCGGCGTCTCCTGCTGTAACGGACAACCCATCTACCCTTCATCAAAGTTTCCCATCCTTGTGGGTGAGTATTGATTTGAAAGCTGTGTATTTATATGATGATGGTTTGTTTTATTTATTTTTGTATGAATTAAATGAGATGTTTTAGGAAGTCATTGTAATATTAAATAAAGAAATCAAATTGTTTTTGAGTGTATAAATGAAATGTGCGTGCCTAGGAGCAACGTTTCAACTGCGTAGGTCTGCCTCATGCCAAGGCGCACAAAAAAAGGCTGTCTTTAAGATGGCTGTCTGTTACTGGCTGAGTTGTTTCTCCTGTGGTTGTCAGACCGAGAGTGAGCTCCTGCTTCTGGGCTACTGTTTTTATACACTTTTTGGTGACTCCCCCCTATGAATTCCATATCAGGTACGTATGAGTTGTTGCTTTTCCCTTTGTGGGTAAGTAGGAATTGTTGTTTAAATTTTAAAAAGGTACCTAGGAATTATTTTCAACTTAAGGAGGTAAGTGTAATTTGTTTTAATTTTTGAGGTAAGTATTAATTGGTGTTTTGGACTTTTTTTTTTAGATAAGTACAAAGCTCTCAAGTCTCACGCATTTCAACCTGTTCACACGCTCACACGCCACACCTTGTATTTCTCACGCAGAGAAATTACCAGGATAACGGCCACCAAGTTGCACCGCTATTTTTTTAATAACAGTGGAACAGGTTTGAATCAAGCGGGTTCCCTGCAGAGTTCAGAAGGCGCCTGCCACACACCAGCCAATCAAATAAAAGAATGTAACTACCGAACAGCCAATCAAAAAATAGCATTACTGTATCCGGGTAAGATTTAGATAGTCCCGATTCAGAGGCTCGTTAGCTACAGAAGAGGACGGCTGTCACATCGATCCACGTCTCGCCTAAGTAAGTACAGACTAATCGACATGGGAGAAGACCAAATCCTCTGAGTACAGTAAGTCACCTCATCATCTGATTTCTGTTGCTGGGGAAAATTGTGTCCAGGCAGCTGGTAATCAGTAATGTTAGCTAACTTAACAGTTTGATCAGAGTGTGTGAACTAGCCTTGCTAGCCAGTTGAATCCCTGCTAATTTCAGCAGCTATTCTGACACTTGGGTTATATTTTATATTTTAAAGTCTCACATAAGGAGATAAACCTGTATGCTCAGTGACCTCAAATATACTTTTTTGGGAAGATTGCTATTATGAGTTGGGTGATATCTCTGATGTGATGGAAAAGGCATAAAATGTATGTAGGCATACAATGTATATGTAGTCTATGTAGTCCCTCCAGAAAAACAGGAGTTTTTTTTTGTGATTGTTGCAGGCAAAAATCCTTGATTATGCGGCACCTTTTCTTAAAAAACGCGATGGAATATGTGGGATATTAATGCAATGAAATTGTGGGAACTTGCAAAAAATCGTGGGAAGTTGCAAAAAATTGTGGTTTGATGAAAAAGAGAAAAAAAGTGATTACCCCAACACCCTGTTCTCACTAGGCTACTACCTTAATGTAAAGAGTCATCTCTTAGTACTTATGATAAGCAGCATACTACATCACAGAAAGTGCTAGGAATATTTAAGTTCTCATCTTGTTTGATTTCAGACCTTAATAAACACATGGCTCAAACTTACAAAACATAGACGAATCAAGCAAGTTCTGTAGCTTTACAAAAGGAATATGCTACAACTTCTGTAAAAATGAATAAATAAGATATAAAAAAATGAAATGTGTGCTTCCTGTTTTACAGAGGTAGCTATACAAAACAGACATCTTCTGTTAAAATAAGTGCTTCCAATGCACAAAGTGCAATCTCTTACTGTAACGTAAATGTACATTCTACTAATATACATACAACTGTAAGGTTTTTTTAAACTAGGATGATTTTTTGTTGGCAAATGAGACTGATTTGCAGGCTTCATCATGGCTTCATCGCAGGGTTTGCAGCTTTTTCGATGATATTCATGTCGCGTAATTACGTCATTTCCCATGGCAACAGAGGAAAATGGCTGCTCTTGTGTGAAGTAAACTCAACATTCTTCAACTTTCTGCAAAGATATATGTGACTTTTTTGGAACAAAATGCAGGGATTATGAAATCATGCAAGCCCTGCATATTTTGCGTGGAAATCGGCAGTTTATGCGGCGAAAGTGCGGCGTATTTGAAAAAATGCAGCCCCCACATAAATATGCGGACTTTGACTGATTATGCATTGAATTATGAGATCGCATAATCGCGTTTTTCTGTAGGGACGGTCTATGGGTAAAATGGCATGCTCAGATAGAGGAATACCTTCAACCACTTGCACTTATTGTGCATATCTTGCTGAATCTATTTGCTCTTACTCTTTGTCTGTCTAGTTTTGAGTTAAAGTGCTGATTGCCAAGTCAAATTCCTGTGTGTCTACATGATGCATTACGTGAATAAAAAGTGATTTTGATTCTGAGATATTGTTAAAACTACATGTACTTAAATTGCTTCATCTCTTTCTGTTCTCTGTCTGGTAGGAGAAAAGCTATATGTTGGCTTCACCACCAAGCTACCCTCAACAAACTCCTTGAGGCTGGAGACATCACACCTCAGGAGGTGCAGCTAGGCCTCAAAACCTGCCACAAACACCTACAATAAACAACTGTATTCTCTCTCTCTCTCTCTCTCTCTCTCTCTCTCTCACACACACACACACACACACCTGCACTAAGAAATGCTAAATAAATATTTTCATTTGTGTGTCATTTATGAGCCCTGCTGAAAAAAGCAGCATAGACCAGCATGGCATGGACGGCTTATCTTATTGGATTTTAACAAATGTGTGCTCAACATCTGAAAGAAGTAATTATTTTGTGTACTACAAAAGAAAAACTTTATAGAATTGTTTACTTCAACTTGTGAGAGAAACGGGAGCAACAAACAAAGTGTTGCATTTATATTTTTGTATATTTTGTGTGGTATTTACAGTTTGTTTCAGGTGCCCTCAAATGACCCCAAAATCTTACAGGTTTGAAGCTTGTGTTCAATAAACTTGGTGTACTGTGATGACATCACTGATTCTGTGTCCTGTATTGGACTTTCACAGCCAACTTCACTCCTCATACGCACTATGAAATAAGTTGTTGACACATTCCATGCTGGTGGCCAGCATACCAGCACCAAAACACAACATTTGCTGGTAACCACCTATGCTGGTCTATGCTGGTTTTTCCAGCAGGGAGATCAGATCCCCGTCCCCACCCCCGCCACCAAAATCTCACTCTGAACTCAGTTCAAAACTTGAGAGCCCTGTAAGTATTAATTGTTGATTAAATTGTATTACATGCATAGGGTTAGGGTTTAGGGCTGAGTTGAGGTTTGGGCCAGGCCGAATTTGTGGTTACGTTTAAAGTTTAGAATTGGGGTTAAGTTTAGGGCCATCAGACTTCCGGTATGAGACACACAGGGTAGACGACGCGCTCAATTTGCTCCCACTACCGCTCTTTTGATTACCTTTTTAAACCTCGAATTTTTCAGTATTTTTTTTCTCAAACTGTTTGCAACAGGTTTTTAGAGCTGTACTGACTACTTAACAATGTCAAAGTCTAAAGAAAAAAATGCTGAAAAGGACAAGGAAACTTCTCCGGCCGCTAGCATAACTTTGTCCGAGATTAGCTTGTTACTGGAGGAGCACAGGGCGGCTCTGGCGGCTGATTTCAAGTTATCCTTCGACTCTCTGACATCCACGCTGGATAATATCCACTCCACTGTGACTGACCACGAACAGCGGGTCAGCTCTCTGGAGGTTAACGCCACCGAGGTTGATCAGCGACCAACAACTTGAGTCTGTTTGCGCCGCTTTGCAGGTAGACAAGGAGGCTCTCACAGTCAAAGTGGCAGACCTGGAGGGGTGCAGCAGGCGCCAAAATATCCGCATCATCGGCCTTCCCGTATCGATCGAGGGCCCTCGTCCATCCGCTTTCTTCTCCCAGTTCCTCGTTGATGTCCTCGGCATGGAGACCCTCACTTCACCCCCTGAGCTGGACCGGGCGCACCGGAGCCTCGCCCCCAGACCTGCGCCGGGAGGCAGACCACAGCCCGTCATCCTGCGCTTCCACCGCTTCCAAATTAAAGACTTGGTGATCCGCGAGGCTCGCAGACGAGGTGAGCTGACCTACAAAGGCCATAAGTTCCGCTTCTACGATGATTACAGTCCCGACGTGCTGAAGCAGCGCGCAGAGTACAAGACTGACCGAACTGTACCAGCGCGGCTACAAGCCGGCTCTCCTTTACCCAGCCAAGCTGCGCATCACCATGCCTGACGGGGAGAAGATCTGGCTCCCCTCTTCTTCAGCGGCGGTCAAGTTTGTCCAGGGTGTACACAAAGATCCATAAGCAAGTGATCTGGCATATTTTCCTATTGATATTTTATCCTCTTATTTATTCAGTGCAGTCTGTAGCTTCGTGACGAGTTATTGTGCCTCGTCTCGATCTGTAGACTGTTTTCTGCCCCAGACAGTCGCCATATAGGCTGACTGATCCCATCCGTTTAACATTTTACCAAGTTATGTGGCCTTGCCTTCTGGCTCATTATCGTAATTTTCAAATATTAATTTTATGAATTTGTTGTATCTATTGTTTTGTATTGTGTATATATTTATATTATATAATACGTTTTTCTTCATCTCTTCACTCTATGTATTATTACTTTTCTACTTTTGTCTCACATCTGTCGAGCCTGACTAACTGGAGGGTGTGGACATTATCACTGTATATATTTTGGAACAGATTGACTGCAGAGTTATGACTGCCTTAAGCTCATGTTCAGCTGGCCATTACATTGGCTGAGCCTTAATGTGTGACTGTTATGATTGTTATGTTTTTTGCTCGAGGTATTTAAAAAGGTTTAACTTTTGTTCTTAAAGTTTACTAACGTTATATGTTGTGGGAATGGAGCGATAGGTTTAAGTAAGTATTTAGATATGCTGATCTATGTATCAGAGAGTTGTGGGTTGCTGTGTTCTGCTGCAACTTCACTGGGGTTTGGGCTAAGGGGAGGGGATGGGTGGGGGGAGGCTTTATGTTTGTTGTTCTTTCTGTTCAGTTTCCTGTCTTGTCATCTGATCTATGTTTTGTGTTTTTTTTGTTTATCTTTTGTCTGTTTGTTGCTACCTGTGTGTTGCTCCTGCAGCTTGACATGCTTAGCCCAGTCAGGCGCCCTTCTTTTATCAGGTTGCTAGCTTGCCGGCAGGGTGCACCAGTCATGGGGGGAGAGATGTACTGGCACAACATCCACCCAGGCCCCCTAATATCACTGTATGTTAAGTTCTAACTCCTTGACAACACCTAGGGGTGCTTTAAGATTTATTAGTTGGAATGTTAAGGGGCTGAATTCTCCTGTAAAGCGTAACACAGGGCTTAACCATCTGAAACAGCTAAACACTAAAATTGCCTTTCTACAGGAAACTCATCTCAAGCCATCAGATCACCTTAAGCTCCGTAGGGGGTGGGTAGGCCAGGTCTACCACTCCTCCTTCTCAAGTAAGGCTCGTGGTGTTGCAATTTTTGTCCATAAATCAGTCCTGCTTTCTGTGTCCAAGGTCATATCAGACCCCAATGGGCGCTTTGTTATAATTTCAGGAAAAATTTGTGTCAATAATCTGACTTTGGCAAATGTGTATGGTCCAAATTGGGACAATGAGGATTTTTTCAAAACCTTTTTTTTCTCCCTCCCTGATTTACATTCCTGCCAGCTCATCCTCGTGGTGACTTTAACTGTTGTCTTGATCCCTCACTTGACCACTCGTCTAGCAAGCCGTGTGTCCTATCTAAATCATCCAAAGTCATTCAGGTGTGCTGGCGGTGTGGTTTGAGAATCCCGTCTGGAGAGAGAGGGGTCCTCAGCCATGTCCCCTAACCAGGAAAAACATTCTGCTCATCGCTTCAAGTCATGTATATGTGTATTCTAGACGAGCGCTACAGAGCACAAATCGTCCAAAAGTGCATGTTGTCGGTCTCATATCTTAGTCGTGAATCTCTGTACTCTCATATAACTCATGGAACAGGCTGAGGCATTTGTTCAGGCCGAGCGGCTCGAGAGCGGCGTGGAGGCCCCTGTTAGCTCTTATGCTAGCTGTTAGCTCTTATGCTAGCTGTTAGCTGCTCGCTGTAGCGCAGCTTCCAGGTTACCATCTGGTATTTTTCATTCCGCACTGCGTTCAAATGGTTACTTAAAGCCATCGTTCCGAGCCGCATACATCTTTATTAAGCTGAAGCTAAGCCAGTGTGAAAACTGTATACTGTCATACAGCCTGCTGGTCAAACAGTCTGCAGAGTACGTTGACATCCAGCCCGAACTCAGCGTGCGGTCAGACGGCTGTGGCAAATTGTGAGACGTCCAGATCAACCTGTGATAAGAAACACCTGTAGCGACAATGGTTCATAGGAAAGCCCAGACATGTATCTCACTCTCGATGGTACATGTGTCAACAGTTAACCTGGACGCTACGCTCTCAGCACTACAGCGAGCAGCCAAGAGCTAACAGCTAACATAAGAGCTCACAGCTAACATAAGAGCTAACAGCGATATCCACACTATCCACGCCGCTCGGCGTGAACAAATGCACAATACTGTTCCACCCATGAGCTGTTTGAGAGTACAGAGATTCACGACAAAGATATGAGACCGACAACATGCACTTCTGGACGATATGTGCTCTGTAGCACTCGTCTAGCAGTGGTTTGCAGGTTGCAGCTCCGGCATCTCCGTGTGGATAGAAGTGCTCAAGCCACGTCAAAACGAATACACATATACATGACTTGGAGCGATGAGCAGAATGTTTTTCCTGGTTAGCGGACATGGCTGAGGACCCCTCTCTCTCCAGACAGGATTCTCAAACCACACCGCCAGCACATCTGGGACCCTCGCAAGTTAAAATAAATGGCAGTTAACCTGTCACACCGGTCGAGGCCATTAAGCCAACTGGAGCTGGTTTACAACGTTACAGAGAGCGAGGCTTGGGATGAGGAATCGTTTGCTTTTGTCTGGCTCTCCAATTTGACCAATCATGCTCTTGACTGAGGTTAGGACCTCCTACCTCCTCATTTACATATGGACACAGAAATACAGAAATAAATAAATCTAGGTGACAGAAATACAGAAATAAATAAATGTAGGTGAACAGAAGTACAGAAATAAATAAAAAGCATTTATTCTTTTATTTATACTTTATTTATTTATTTATACATTTATTTCAGCATTTATTTATTTATACATTTATTTATGCATTTATTTATGCATTTATTTATGTATACATTTATTTATTTATTTCAGCATTTATTTATGTATTTATTTATTTATTTATGTATTTATTTATGCATATATTTATTTATGTATTTATTTATTTATTTATATTTATGTCAGGTTTGGTCCTCCATAAGATAAATGTGTCGGTCCGCTGTCTTTAGTCACAACAGCCTTTGAACAAACTGTGCAGCGGACCGTGGTTTGTTCGAGGCCCGACGCCACAAAACCAAGCTACTAACGAGACAGTGCCGTTTTAGGAACGAGCTCTTGGCTCGCTGCATGTGTTGTGTTTGTTTCTCTGTGGAAAGTCAATGCGGGGGCGGAGCCACTATGAACTACGGGAGCCCATGAGGAGCGGCGGAGGAGCAAGAAACAGGCTCACAGCTGATCATGCAGAGATGATTCTTTTCATCAAAAAGAACCTGCCACTCACTTTCCCAAAAAAAACTTAGTTCAGAGACCAGTCAGCATGACCCCATTGCATGCTGACTGAAGTTTGAGATTTTGTTTAATTCAAATATGGACACTCTGCAATAGGTTCATCAATGTTGTGTCAATCTGAAAGCTGGAGACAGTGCAAAATAGTTAATTGATATTTTGTTTGATTAAAATGTGGAAACTCTGCAATAATTCTCAGAAAATTTCACAGAAAATGTTTATTTTTCATTTATTATCATTTGTTGTAACAAGCAGAGAAGAAAAGAAAACCTGTCTTCCAATTAATTGCATTTTGCCTAATAGTTTTGTGGGGGTTGTTTTGGTGGTAGTAGTATCGGCATCGGTACTCGGTATCGGCAAGTACTCAGATCTAAGTATCGGTATCATATCGGGTTGAAAAAAAGTGGTATCGGTGCATCCCTACTTCTGAGAGCTCGTCTGATGAGGCACAACTTGAAAACTTTTTTGGGTCCTTAAACATCCCCTCCATTGACCCTGAAACATCTTCTCGCCTGGATGAACCTTTTACAGTTGACGAACTTAAAAGAGCTGTGCTGTCCATGCGGAGTGGGAAATGTCCAGGCCCCTATGGCTTTCCAGCCGAATTTAGAAAAACATTTGCTGATAAGCTGTCTCCACTTCTGCTAAACATGTTTAATGAATCTCTACAGTCTGGCATCCTCCCTCCTACACTACGCCAGGCCACTATTTCTCTTATTTTAAAAAAGGATAAAGATCCCCTTTTTTGCAACAATTTAAACCCCATCTCTCTGCACTGCAAAGATGTCAAGTTATTGGCTAAGATGCTGGCAAAACGCTTTGAGTCTGTTCTGGCTACTATTATTTCCACAGACCAAACAGGGTTTATTAAGGATAGATACTCCTTTAGCAACACATTTATTTCTTGGATAAAGCTTTTATATGCATCCCCCCTAGCCTGTGTCCGCACAAACAATGATTACTCTGATTATTTCCCCCTCAATCGTGGAACTTGGCAGGGCTGTCCACTTTCCCCATTACTGTTCACCATCACCATTGAACCTCTGGCAGTGTCCCTCAGGTCCAGTGAGGCCCGGGGCATCTGGAGGGGAGGAGTTGAGCACAAACTTTCGTTGTACGCGGATGACCTCTTACTGTTCATCTCTGACCCAGACAGATCTGTCCCCCTTGTGTTGGCCATGCTGAAGGAATTTGGGTAAATTTCTGGTTACAAACTAAATCTTCAGAAAAGTGAGCTTATGCCCATTAATACTGCAGCCACAGCCTATCCCCTTTCGGACTTGCCATTTAAGACGTCCTTAAGTAATTTAAAATATTTAGGCATCTGTGTAACCAGAAACTACTCTGATTTGTTTAAATGCAATTTCTCCCCTCTGCTTGCTCGACTGACTCAAAACTTCCACCGTTGATCTCTCATACCTTTATCTCTTGCTGGCAGGATAAACTGTATTAAAATGAATGTGCTTCCCAAATTCCTCTATCTCTTTCAATCTATACCCCTCTTTATTCCAAAACATTTTTTCCATTCACTCGACAGCTTGATCTCGCAGTTCATATGGAGCAAAAAACCTCCCAGAATTCGGAAAGACACTCTACAAAAACCCAAAGAAATGGGTGGACTAGCACTACCGAACTTTTTATGCTATTACTGGGCCGCTAATATTCGATCTATACTGCACTGGTATCACATTAACAATCAGCCTCCACCGTGGCTGCAAATTGAGGTTGCCTCATGTGGCTCCTCCTCTCTAATGTCCCTTTTGTGCCTCCCCCTGACATTATCACCATTATCTTATTCCAGTAATATTATAGTAATCAAGATCTGGGGTCTCATTTATAAACAGTGCGTACGCACAAAAGAAGGCCGTACGCCACTCTCTACGCAAACCGTGGGATTTTTAAAAAGAGAAGTTGACGGGAAAATGTGCGGTCCTCCACGCACACTCTGACCCATGCGTACGCACATAACTGAGGTAAGGAGAAACTGCGCCACTGATGGCAGAAGAAAGAAACCAGGGGTAACTGTGTGAAACTGACACTGATCGTGTAAAATAAATAATAATATTACCTCTCATATATTAACAGTTTATTTGCAAGAAATGTTTTGTTTTTTGTTTTTATACTATTTCTACAATGTATAAACAAACAAACTCACTGGAGTGCACATGGGAAACATGATTTAGGACAAAAGTAAGAAAACAGTAGAGCAAATTACGTTTACACTGATATGAATGCAGTTTAACATATTAATATTCTATACCATATAGCGCATTTCGTTTCATCTCCGTTTTCAATGCATAACGCATAAAACACTTTGTAACTATGTTTTGTTGCCATACAAATAACGACTACAATTATCGTATATTGTTAGTCTGAAGGACTGTTAGTCAGTCAGGGTAATTCTCACGTGTAGCAGATATTACCTAATAGATCTGTCTATAAAGGCATGTATTCACAATGCGTTATGGCGCACAGTGGCTGCTTTGGCACTGTTGGAGGATGTGGCAAACGGAAGGATACGGAGGGAGCGGAACTTCAGTGACCAGCAAGATCCACTGGCCAACAGTGATGAGTGGCTGATGAGCCGTTTTCGACTCCCACGAGCTGTCCTCTTGGATCTATGTGCGGTATTGGGCCCAGCGTTAGAGAGGAGCACCCGCACGATCCATGCCGTGCCAGTCCCACTTCAAGTGCTCACAACACTCGGGTTTCAACCGGCACATTCTAGAGGGAATTGGCTGACAGGTCAGGGATATCCCAGCCAACCTTTAGCCGTGTTAGGCCAGACTTGTTATGGGGTATAACTGGTTTGTCGCAGCAGTACATAAAGTTTCCTTATACGGTGAACAGGCAAATAAAAATGCGCAATCTGCAGCACCGAGTGAGAATGAATTGGGCCGGCATCGGTGTCCCCCTCCACCTCCGTCACCAGCCCACTCAGGAGGGATTCCCCGATGATCCCTGTCAGTTTTTCATCCAGCAGGGTGAGCTCCGGTTGGTCTGTTGCCCCGTTGCCCCGCCCGTGGCACAGACGCTCTGCCTGTGTGACGCCAGGCGCTTTTTTGCTTCCACTTTTACGTCTGATCACTTTTTTTTCACTTCGGCCACACTCCGACCTTCTACGGCAACAGCCTACATTGTCTGCCACATGCCGCCACTTTACAGCCTTTTTGGCATTGGTGACCCAACCCAACACTGTGTCCACCAAATAATACAGCCTTCCTCTTCTCCACCTCCCGGACAAGAACTTCCATCTCACACTGAGTGAAACTGCGCTTCTTCGCCTTTTTCTCTGCTTTCGCCATGCTTTCAGTCATGAATGAATATTAATTAGGGGCGTTTCTCTGAATATTCATAGGCGACTATGGGTGTGGTATGATCCGCACACAGGTGCGCCACATTTAGTGTGGAGTGTGATTTATAAAGGGAAGTTGGCATAGGATTTTTGAATTGAAATTGAAACGCCATTTGGGGTTACAGTCAATTTCTCTTTTATCCCCTGTGCATTCTAACCCTCTGTTTACTCCCTCTATTAAAGATCGGGATTTCGCAGCCTGGAAGGATCTTGGGATTGTGTCTGTCAAACATCTTTACATTGAGGGAATATTTGCATCCTTTGACCAACTAGTGGGTGTATTCAAATTATAGAGATCCCACTTCTTCAGATACTTACAAGTCAGAGACTTTGCCCGCAATCGCTCTCCTGGCTTCCCTGCTATTCCTCCCTCTACTCTGATTGACACTATTTTAAATATTAACCCCTACCTCAAAGGTACCATCTCAAAGCTATACTACACTCTCCTTACACACTAATCCTCGTCCTCTGATAAACTGCGCACTATTTGGTCCGAGGACCTTAATATAGAGATAGAGCCTGAGGTCTGGCAGTCCGCTCTGAAATGGGTCCATGCATCATATATTTGTGCCCGGCATGGGGTTTTGCAGTGCAAAGTAATTCATAGAGTCCACTGGTCTAAAAGCAAACTAGCTCGCATTTATCCAGGCACCGGTCCGAATTGCGATAAGTGTCACTTTGGGCCAGCTTACCTCAGTCACATGTTTTGGACCTGTCCCACTCTCTCTCGGTTCTGGAAGTCTGTATTTGACTCATTCTCGGCCATCACATCTGCCAAAGTCCTCCAATCACCCCTAGTAGGCCTGTTCGGTGTCCTGCCTGCTACCAACCCACTGCCATCCTATTTCACCGAACTGGTGGCTTTTCTCACATTATTAGCAAGGCGTGTCATTCTGATGCACTGGAAGAGCGCGCCTCCCCCCTCCCACACCCATTGGATAAGAGATGCCTTATCCTTTATGAAATTAGAGAAAATCAAACACTCCCTCCGTGGCTCCAATGAAACATTTTTAAAGATTTGGCAACCCTTTCAAGAGCATGTCCAGTCTCTGCAGCTTGATGCTCCCCCCACTGACGAAACGGCTCCCTGAACGGCACCTTCTTGTGGCTCCTGGCTGGGTTACGATCTCTCACTGTACTAGCAGCACACAGTTTGTCTCGTTTGTTAGTGTCTTTTAAGTGTCGCGTTCTTTTTTTCTTTTTTTTTGTCTTTGTCTTTGTCTTTGTGTCTTTGTCTTGTTTTGTTTTCATTTTTTCTTTTTTTTTCCCATTGGTATTATGCGTTTGCGGGTTTGTGATTCTGTGTGGGTATTGACAAACTTTATCTTCTTGTTTTAAGTAACACCACTTTCTGCTATCAGTGCTTACTCACCCCATTCAATTGACTGTTGTATCTTACCCACTCAGATGTAAATGAGGATCTGTGTCTGTTCTTTTTTGTTGAAAACTCAATAAATAAATCATATTTAAAAAAGTTTAGGGCCATGGTTTTGGTTAAGGTTTGGGCTATAAAAGGGGAGGGGTTAAAGTTAGGGTTTGGGGCCAGATTTATTTGTTAGGACAAACAAAGCTTTGAATAAAGGGTTAGGGTTAGGCCAAAGGCAGTGAAATTTAATGTGCTCGCCATCATCTCAGACACTACAGTTACTTCTCATTTACCCTGCGGGATGTATTGTTCCTAATCTCTGTATCCAAATCCTTTCAGCTCTCCTCCTCTGTGCTGTGGACCAGGCTGGATTTGCCTCTAACATTTTGGTTCTAAGGTTCGACCAGTTATGCTGAATAAAATGCTTTACAACAAAGGTGTGTGTGTGTCTCACGCTGTCTCAAAATATTATGTCTGTGTCCTCTGGAGCTAGGGTCTCTCAATGGTTTTATCTTAGCATGAACTAGGTGTTCCTGTAAATTCCTATTCTTCCTGTATGCAGCAATGATTCTATGATTCTGTAACAGTTGACTACCTCTAAAATTACTCATAAAATTGTTAATTTCTTTGACCAGCTTAATTGTTGATGGAGAATGTGTTATAACTGGAAGCAGAGAGGAGACCTCAATGGGTTTCACCTGCTGAAAACATTTAAAGGATTTCTTAAGAAAGGAGCGAGAGTAACCTCTAGTGGTTAAAGTAGAGAACAGTATTTTTGTAGCTTGTTTAAAATCCTCCTTAACCAGGCCAGCAAATGTATGCCTCGGATGATAGCTTGTTTTGAAGAGCGGGCATGTGTGTCTGTCTCTTTGAAGAAAATTTGGATATCCAATTTGTTCTTTCAAACTCTGGGCCTTTGTAAGTGGAAGTGTCTAAAAAAAAAAAAAATCAATCGAATTAGAATCAATTGTGGCTTTTAATTTAACGGATGGATTGTGATTCAATGTATGCAAGAAGGTGTCAAAATCCGCTCTGCTGTGAGGCCAGACTCTCCAAACACCATCAAGAAATCTCAAGTAATATAGAGGTTTTTTGAGGCAGGTGTGTAGGGCTGAGTGTTCCCACGTAGCCATAAAAATACTGGCATGTGCGGAGGCAAATTTCTTACCCATTGCAGTCCCTTTAACCTGTAAAAAGTACTCTCCATTGAATTCAAAGTCATTTCGGGTCAGATTGATCTCTAGCAGCTGTAGAAGCTCTTTGTCTGGTCTTTCGGATTCCAGATATTTGAATGTTTTTTTTATAGTTTGAATGCCTTTTGCAATGTCAATATTTGTGTACACGCTATCAACGTCCATAGTGAAGAGAAAGGAATTTAGAGGTACATGCAATTTTTTTATTTTCTCCACAAAATCATAGGTATCCTTAATGTAACTCTCATGTTTCACAGATAATGGGTTTAAATAATAATCAAGGTACATCGCCGTATAATAGGTTTCACTGCTGCAATCAGAAACAATCGGTCTCCCAGGTGGGACTTCATGCGGTTTACTCCATTTAGCAGAGTCTTTGTGGATTTAGGCAGCATATAAAACAGTCTGGGTCTGGGTTCTTCCTTACCCATCAAGTAGGTTTTTTGTTTAAAATTAATGAATTTCTTTTCATGCAATTTGTCTCCAATTTTTGTCATCAGAGGAATGGTTTGCAAATGAATAGGCCTGTCCAATTTGGCATAATAATTTTGGTCATTTAACTGTCTGTATCCCTCCCACAAATATTGGTCTCTGTCCATAATTGCTACTGCACTGCCCTTGTCAAGAGGTTTTATGATAATGCTCTTACTTTGACGCAGTGATTGGAGAGCTTCAACTTAATTTTTACTCAGATTTGGATTTACTCTACAAATTTTGAATTTGTGATCAAAATAGTGGATGTCTGCCTGGATAATTTCGAGAATTTCAGACGGCAGCTGTCCCACTGGAGGGTTCCACTCGGATTTTGGAGTAAATGGGGGATGATCAGACTTCTTTTTATTCTCAAAGTATGCTGCTAACTTCAATCTCCTATGATACTGTTGTAAATCACATCTCGTTTGTTCATTGATGTTTTTGTTACTGCCCTTGGTGGGAATAAAGTTCAGGCCCCTGCTCAATAGAATAAACTGCTCCTGAGTTAACTTGTGATTTTTACTCAAATTCAACACATTCTTACTCAACTTCAACTCATTTTTACTCAAATTCAACACATTCTTACTCGAATTCAACACATTCTTACTCCACTCCTGTGCAGGCAGGTTCACGGGGATCACCATTTTACATACTGGGCCCAATGCTTCAGCATGTGGCAGGCTGGGTCATGTGTCCAGTGTACGGTGTCCATCTCCGTGGAGGACTGGATCCTGGGAATCTCTAAAATAAAGTCATAGTCATTTTTTACGTACATGTTGAGGTCATGCAGATTGGTCTGTTCCTGGTGCGGGAGGGCCCTGGAGAAGTTTATTAGTGGTACCCAAATCATGGCTTGTGGGAATTTCTGTTTAGCAACCCTCATGGCCACCTGCATTTGTTTGACTGTAGTCTGACAGGTTTTTTGGCGCCTGTTATTCAGGCCGAAAGAAAGCACCACAATCTCAACAGAGGCGTCTGGAGTGTTGGTGTGCATGTCTAAAGATTGCACCAGGGAGAGTGCCCACCTGTAGGTTTTGTATCTGAAAAGGTGGGAATCTGGCCACATTTGAGTCACCAATAATGAGCCATTTTTATCTGATACTGAGACTCCAGTCTTTCATTTTGTTGTTTGTGTTGATGAGACTGATTGGTCTGCGTATTGGTGTGCCTGGTGTCGCAGGTGTGGTAAAATCAATTTGAGTTTGTACTGTACCACATATTTTGCTGGAGACCAGCCTTCCTGCTGATCGGTCTCTCTTTCCTTCTGGAATGCTGTGGGCTGTGGTCCACTGTGGTCTCCTCACCGCGGAGAGCTCCATCCCTGTGAGATCCTCAAATGGACCCGAGTAGAGCTGTGCAATAATTACGATATATATTGTAGTGCGATGTTGACCGTGGGATATAACCCTCTGATGTTTATATCGTAATTTTAACGTGTAGGCTACTTGATTAGCATTGCTGCTACACTAACGTCAACATACACTACGGTTGTGATTTTATACGGCATGTAAAGCACAACTCAATGTCGGAATGACCGTTGGATATCCAAATTTTGAGTTCAAAACAAGTTCATTGTATTAAGGCGAATGTAACTGCAGCAACACTACTGCTTTGTGGTAGCATTTTTTTTACGTCACCCGCAAGGACTCGTTTACGGCACTGGTTGCCCAGGAGTAGAAAGAGGCAAAGCAGCATGGCGGAGACGGAGGAGACAATGAAAAATGAAAATAACGTGTAGACTGGAGTCTACATTGATCTATACATTTACATATCAAATGCCTACATTATAATTATCTGCTGCTGTCTAAACATGATTTGATGTACACAATATACACTTATACAAAGTTTGCACTTTCCTCTGTATCTCTGTAACAGAGAACAGCCTGAAAACGCCTCCTCCTCAAACCCAAGCAGCTGTGCAACGTGCAGTTGGGGTCTGCAAGCAGGTGACGGGTGCCATCTCCAATTCATTCAAGAGAAGATGTGACCTGGTGAAGGCTCAAGTTGGCCTGGGCCTGCCCGCTCACCAGCTCAAGAGTGAGACCCCCACCAGATGGAGCTTGGGGCAACAGATGATCAGCAGGTTCACTGAGCAGGAGAAAGCTCTCACATGTATTTTTATATCATGCTAGCCATGCATAAAATGTGCTCTGCCATATAGCTCTTTGTTTTCTGTGAAGCCACTTGTGTTGCTTCTATGTGTGAAATGCACTATATAAATAACATTTGAATTAATTTGCCAGGTCCTCTGTGCAGGCAAGAAGGTGAGGCATCTGATCCCGACCTGGCAAGACATTGAAATTCTGGAGTCCATGGACAAGGCATTGAGCCCTAATGGAAATTACAGATGCCTTGTCTGGGGAGAACTATGTTAGTGAGTCGTATGTTAAAACTGTATTGCACCTCTTCAAGCGTGACACCCTAAAGTCTCAGGATGACAAACCCCCACTCACTAGAACCATCAAAGAGGGCATCCTTAACTACCTCAATGACAAGTATGACGACGACACCACTGAAAAGCTGCTTGACATGGCTACACTCCTCGACCCACGGTTCAAAACCGCCTACATAAAGGAAGAGAGAATCAATCTCATGAAGACAAGAGCTGCTGCAGAACTGGAGCACCTGGTGGCTGGAGGTGAACCAGCAGAACCAGCAGTTTCCATTTCACTACCATCAGCTGTTTCCTGCAGCTGATGCAAACGAATCAGAGCTTCCTGCACCCAAGAAGGCAAAGAAGTGTTTGTCCAGCTATTTCAAGAAACTAGCAGCACCCACAGGCCAAGGCACCTCAAAGCCAAGCAGAGCATCCATTGAACTGGAGCTCAACATGTACCTGCAGACAGCTGACCTGAATGCAGAGAAAAATCCTCTTGTATGGTGGAGGCAGCATGAGATCGACTTCCCATTAGTGCCAAAGCTTGCCAAAAAATACCTTTGTATCCCCGTCACTAGTTCCCCATCTGAGCGGGTCTTCAGTGGTAGTGGCAACATAGTTACATGTAAGAGATCATGTCTCAAGCCTGAAAGAGTTGACCAGCTTGTCTTCCTATCTCTCAACCTGTGAAACAAAACTGTACAAAAAAAAATAAAATAAAAAAAAGCAAGTTATTTTAAGAGGTTTCATTTCATGTCAGAACAAGCTGACTAACTTGTGTTCCTAAATCTCAACCTCTGAAACAAGTTATTAGTAATTTTACTTGTTAAAAAGTTGGCATACTTAAATGTTACTTGAATCACTTTATATTATTGTTATTGTATTTATTTTATTTCTTTGAACTTTATTGCAATACTTGAAAATGACTGCACTCTCAGATATTTTAAATGATATTTGTGTCTCTATAGGTCCTGCCGCGAGGCATACTGGCTGTCCTACCCAGAAAAAGATCTTAATTTTTTTATATTTACATAAAAGCTTGTTTAAGCTAGTTTTTGTTTACAAATTCTTATTGTTGTGAACTTCCTGCAAAAAGTCACGAATAAAAGGAGATATCAAAAATAGTGCTGAGATGTGATTTGTGTGTGTGCGTGTATGTGTGTGTGTGTGTGTGTAATACACACACACACACACACACACAAATCATCAAAAAATACTATATTGTGATATATATCGTTATCGGGATATAAAATTAGCTATATCAAGATATAAAATTTTATCCATATCGCACAGCACTAGACCCGAGCATTCTGGCGTTGATGTGGTGGGAGGCGTAGCGTCAGGTCGAAGAGTGGTGGGTGTCTCCTGTGTCCTGGGTCTGAAGCTGGGGGTGCATTTGCTCCTCTGCTCCTTCGATGCAGTCTGTTGGACGTCGATTCCCTCCTCCTCTATCTGTGGATCCAGTGACCATCCTCCCCTGGCTTCTGTCATGGTGGCTGCTGTCTTCCTGGAGACGAGTGGAGGTGCTGGTGCTCTGGTTGCTGCTTTGGGCATCGTTGTTTCTCCTAGCAGCTCCGCTGTAGGCTGTGGTGGGTGTCAGTGGGCACTGCTGGTTTTATTAAGGCCGACAAAGTCTGCGTCATTCTCTGTATGGTGATGGGGGGGTCTGTGTCAGACACATTTTGTAAGTGATGGCCAGCTTTAATTAGCCTGTGCAGGATACGGACCTTAAGTGTGAAGTCGGGGTCAGTCGAGAGTACAGTGTCCTGCTGGTGGACCGCTCCGTCTGCGGGGCGTTGGCGACCTCCGGACCGCAGTGGCGGTGCTCCGCGCTGGGTGCTATAGGCCGTTCACCACCATCCGTTACCTGTAGCTCCTCTCTTTTGGGGACGCTGATCTTGTTGGTTCGTCGGGTGTTGCAGTCGGGCTGTGGGTTAGCCCACTGTGATGTGCTGTAGTGGTTTCGGTTGTATCGTGCCTCT
Organism: Diplodus puntazzo; assembly: GCA_963678695.2. Taxonomy (NCBI): domain Eukaryota; kingdom Metazoa; phylum Chordata; class Actinopteri; order Spariformes; family Sparidae; genus Diplodus; species Diplodus puntazzo. The sequence continues at coordinate 32,895,520 of OZ023167.1, read as the reverse complement.
TTGTCAAAAAGCTTTTATTTTTAAACTTTAAAGCTACAGTTGCAACGTTGCGGTCTTTCAAAAGACCATCAGGCAATTTCTTCAGGAAATTTACCATGAATCGCTTTCTCAACATGTGCGTCGTAGTGAGGTCGGAAACCAAAGGGGGTCAAGGCCGTGAAATGGGGGATTTTTCAGTGGTGTGAGGCGGGACTTAGTCCTCAGCCAACAGGTGGAGAATAGTCACTCTCATCACTAGTGTGGGAGGAGAGTAATGGTGGAATGCTCCTCAAGCCTGCCTGTTAGGTTGCGCTCGGGGATCGACACTTTTTGTCTGCCATGACGGCGGCGCGCTGGAGATCCAGCTCCTACAGTGAGTAGTTCAAAAACGTTCTTTTTAGTAAACTCTGCGTACACAAACAATGTTGTCAATGCTCGTGCTCATGTGTAGAGACCCTGGTGATACTACAAGCAAAGTTTCATGTTGTGTCAAGCCTTCTTAGTGTTTTAAAAATAGCGATTTTGATGCCTCTTTCGTCGTAATTATGCATTTACACGAAGGTTTAGCTCATATTCAATCACAAATGAAGCCTTTCTCCTTTCTCCTTCCTTTCCTGAAAGGTTTTAAAACAATGCCTCAAGAAGGTTCTGGAGTGTTCTCTTTTCCGTAAAGTCTTGAACAAAGCATTCGCTGCTTCACTGAAATACACATTCCTTAATTGTAAATACAGGGGCCTGTAGCATAGGAGCAATAGCTATCTCTGATCACGCCCCGGTGGATCTTGTGGTCGCAATAGGAAGCAAGAATGAAAGGACTAAGACATGGCAAATGAACAATAGCATCCTACAGGACAAAACGACACGTGAGGAAAAATCACATTAATATGTTTTTTGAGGCTAATAACGACAGTACTAAACAAATCAATATTTGGGATGCCTTTAAAGCTTATATGAGGGGGGTTCTAATTCAGAAATCCGCCATCTTAAGGAAGCTTGATCAGGAAAATACTCATAAATATGAGGAAGAAATCAAAAGATTGGAGAAACAATTTTGGACTAAACCCACCGACTCCTGCCTCTCAGATTTAGTCAGAGCTAAATATGAGCTTAACAAAATATTTTCCAAAAGGCTGAATATCCTCTCTTTAAACTAAGGCAAAAATGGTACGAGTCAGAGGATAAAGCTGGGAAACTCTTGGCTAACCACCTAAAGGCCAGAGAAGCAGGGGTCAAAGACAAAAAGGGCAGACTTGTCACCTCTCAGATGGAGATCAACCTAACCTTTAAACATTTCTACGAAGAATTGTACTCCGCAGATGGAGAATTAGATATGGATAAAACTAAAGCTTTCTTTGAGCATTTGAATTTACCTAAAATTTCTGTAGAAGACATGCAATGGCTGGACCGACCATTAACTATTAAAGAACTACAGAACACAATTAAGACATTACCAAACAGTAAATCCCTGGGTATCGATGGAATACCCTGCGAATTTTACAAAGTGTTCGCTAAACAACTCGCCCCTGAACTACTCAAGACCTTTACAGCAGCCATTGAGGGGAACGAGTTCCCCCCTTCAATGACAGAGGCGGTTATCTCAGTAATCCTGAAAAAGGGGAAAGACCCACAAGAATGCGGGAGCTACCATCCCATTTCACTTCTGTGCTGCGATGGAAAATTACTCACAAAATTATTGGTGATAAGAGTCAACTACATTATAAAATCTATTATTCACCCGGACCAAGTAGGATTTGTAAAAGGCTGCAAATCATCTGATATCCTTAGACGTCTTTTACATATAATGTGGAATGCCAAAGATCTTCCATTCTCGGCTGCGGCCTTGTCCCTCGACGCCGAGAAGGCGTTCGACCGAGTTGGCTGGGACTATTTGAACTACACTCTTAAAACACTCGGCTTTGGTAATTGGTTCCGGGACATCATCAAACTTATATATAAACATCCCAAGTCGATGGTGACTACCAGCAGTCTAAGGTCGGCCCCTTTTAAGGTGAGTAGGGGGACGAGGCAGGGCTGCCCCCTCTCTCCGCTACCATTCATCGTAGCTCTCAAACCATTGGTGGAGACAATTAGAGGTCATAAGGCTATAAAAGGAGTGAGACTGGGGCGTCAGGAGCACAAACTCCTAATTTTTGCTGACGACATATTGGTCCTAATATCACAGCCCCCTCGCACCCAGAGCATCAGGCGTATACCTGAATTTTAATACGTTTCAATTACTTTAATTTCATATGTGGAAGAAGTTTTAATATCTTGTTTTTGTAATTATTGAAAATGGACGTGGTAATGGAGTTATTTAAAAAGAAGTGATGCCATAAAGTTATCCTGGAACAGCACTGGCTTTTTTTTATAGATGCTTCCATATTGGGCAGAATCAGCTTTTCTTGATCTGTGTTGTGTTCTTTTTTATTTGGATTGTGCTCTCGGCATCATTTGAAATGAGGGTTCGCCCTCAATGCCTTTCAAGATATAAGAGAAAAAAATCTAGAGAAATACTTCACAACAATTGTAGACTTACTTTTTTCATTTCATTGCATTTTATTAGTTTAGAGTCTTTTATTTATGCTTAAATTAATGAATGCATGAATGAATAAATAAATAAATAAATAAATAAATAAATGTGTTTCCCGTTAGTATGTGTTTCCCGTTAGTATGTTGTAGGCTTCAGAGGCCACCAAAAAACATACAGTATAACAACTGTCACACACTGACAGATTTGTTGTATAAATGTAAACACAACTATTTATATGGGATAAACCAAAGCAGCTGTCCAAATGCAATAAGTCTATAGTGCTCATTATTTATTCCCCCTTTTTTTCTTTTCTTTCTATTTTTCTTTCTGCCTGGAACTACACAGTACATACATCAATACAGCAGACCTCAGGACTACAGTTGGTCATGACAACCACTACAGGGCAACGTATAACAAGAAATGACATACGGCTCAGGCAATCTCTGCCAGTTCCAGCACACACAACAGACAGAGACAGGTAGTTTTCAGCATCGTCACTGGTCTCACATGGATTTCTTTTGAAAAAACAAACAATAACACAAGCTAAAAAAAGTCAGAGGAGAGATCTTCCTGAACGTTTCACTATTTTACGGTGATTTATAGAAAGACTTTGGTGTATATTCCTGCAAGTTAAAAAAAAAAACAGCTACATTTGTTCTCTCTAAAAATAATTTGTATTACAAGCCATGGGAAGGACATATCTGCACTCAGAGGCTTACTGTGCAAATTCTGTCTCTTTGCTTATTTGACCACATTTCATGAGAGAGATCAGGTTTGTCTAAATTATGTAGGTAAAATCATAAATGTACATTCACATTTGCTTCTGTGAAGCCTTACAGAGAATAGATTTTACTGCCTCTTCCATACACATCCATTATTATCTCCAAATTTCTCCCAAAATTACCATGATCATGGAACTGTGATTATTTAAACATTATAATACCTATTGAAACTTTGAAATACACATCAATAGGTAAAATGTATATATTAATGTTCAAATAAAGTCTCTATGTGAAAGTATAACACAAATGCCATTAGCATGTAGCTGAAAACCCAATTTGGAGAAATCTGGGGCTTATCATGTGTATGTGTTGCACAGGTCTTTGAGGAACACGGCGGCCGATGTCGTCAGTTGTGGGGGATGAGGGTCAGGGTGGCCGGTTTGGGGCGATATTTTAATTTATTTGTTCATCTCTTATTATCACTATTAATTGTTTATTTATTCTATTTTATTTTATCTTTTATTATCATTTATTTATATATGTATTTTTTCTGTTTTTCTTTTTATTTACTTATCTATTTTTTTAGGTCCGGGACTCGATTAAAAGAATTAATCGAATTAATCAGAGGCTTTGTAATTAATTAATCGAAATTAATCGCATTTTAATCGCAACTTTCTTTCACATGGATTTTAGTATACCATTGAATAATGACTGAATACATAAGCTTAAGCAACAAAACATTGTTTATTTATAAGACCAACAGACCAGTGCAATTTCGAGTTGGGAGGGAGTTGGTTATTTTTTCAGACGCGGACTTAGTTACCCTGGTCCTGAAACCAGTCATCTGGTTGAGTGTGGGTTGGGTGTGGGTCCTTGTACTCTGAGTCGGGCTAACCTCCACGCTAGCTCCCACGCTAACGCTAGCTGCTATATGCTTAGCATTTAGGTGATATCTGAGGCTTGATATGCTGCGGTGATTCACGAACTCCTTCTTGCATAATTTGCACACAACCGTGCTCTTGTCTACACTGCCATCCGTCTGCTTTTTAAAACAAAATTTCCCATCCACGGGCCAACCAACGCGGTCTCATCTGCTTCTTCGTTCATTGTTGTTGTCTGAAGTCATGAACGCTTTTTTAAGTCCATGGGTTGAATATCTTTTCCATAATATTTTTATGTAATTCCTGATATGATATCAGATGCTTGCAATCATCATTTGATCTGTCATTGCTTTAAAAGGAAACAGTAAAAAAAGTATGAAGCAAAAAAAAAAAAAAAAAATTATGTGTCCAGACCTGTGCACCATGGACGAGGGACCAGCACAGCAGACAGGAGAGGTTGTGGACCAACATCTTGAGGAACAAGGTGCCTTCAGGCCTCAACAGAGCCTGAATCAAAGTGTGAACCATTTTTAATGTTATGGTCATGTTGCCTACATAGAGTTGCAATAAAGTCTTTATTTGCTAACTGTGTATACTTGTGTTAATACTCACCTGCTCTCAACATCAGGACTCAGGAGGTCCTAAACAGCCTTATCCAGCAGGGGTCGTCCTTCAACCAAAACTGAGTTGTTGTTTTTTTTCGCATCCCATCCTACTCTCAAAAGGCGCCCAAGGCCAGTCTGCAGGCCTAAAAAGAACACAAATACAATATATATTAAATGTGGTGATACAGTGTGTATGGTGGTATTCAACCACTAGATTGTTCTTTGGGCATTAAGCAGTACAGCCACACTCATGCACAACCTTATGGACCTCTATAGTACTATGGGGAGTGTGAATATGTGCAACCTTACGCAGGCCTCTGTGGCTGTGCACTGGACACACACCTGTGGCAATTTAACAAAGACCTCTTCAAACCTAAACCTAATCCCTTCTCCCAATTTACCTTACAAGTTGCGCTGGAAACTGTGTGTGATGTCGTCGGCCTTTGTCTTGCCTCTGGCTCGTTATCTGAAACCGTGCCGTCCAGAAGGAGAATATCAGGGAGAGTCACTGTGTTAATCGTCACATCCAGGGTTTTTAGTTAGGCTGAGGGATTGGCTCATTCTGATGTTGGAATCCTCCTAATTTGAAAGGTAAACGTAATGCAGCAGTGAAGTGACGTAGTCTTAGTGTGAGCCAGGTAAGAATGGCAGACCAGGGGTCCGTTTCACAAAGCAGGTTCAACAAACTCTGAGTCTAACCCTGAACTCTGAGTTGATCTACTCTGAGATAGGAAACTCTGAGTTTTCGGTTCCAGAACAGCTGATTTGAGTTAGTTTGATCAACTCGGAGTAGTTTCACCTGGAGTTAAGCGCATGCACCACAAGTATAAAAAGACAGCATCAATGGAGCCCCGATTCAACGAGTCACCATGGCAACGGGGAGGAGGGCTACGTTTCTCACCCCACTGGAACTGGAAATATTAATGCGCTCATACGGTGAGTTTGAGCACGTTTTTAGAAAGAAGTGTAACACCGCTGCAGCAGCAAAAGAGAGGGAGACGGCGTGGGAGAACATTGGTGCTCGGGTCAATGCGTAAGTTTAAATGTAGTCCTTTGCAATCACAATAATATTACAGGGGGAAACTGCTTGAGTGGTAGCCTATTAATTTATTTCATTTAGGTGCAATCCCGCAGGGGAGAAGCGCACTTGGCAGCAATTTAAGATGAAACATAAAAATATTGTTCAAATAGGTAAGACCTCAGCATAATCTCATGGGGGTACCTCATTTTGATCATGTTTTACATTGTAAAGTAAATATTAAGTGGCTGTTTGACTGTACAGTTGTTTTATCCCCAACATAATGCTTTTTTTCACACACATAAATGTCTTCTCATCTATATCATGTGCTGTTAAATAATTAAGCCTATTTAAACTAACAGACTTCTACTCAGCCAACAGAAAAAAAGCAGATGCCTGTAAAACGGGTGGTTGCCCACCACCGCCACCTCTAAAGGAGGCAGAGCAGCTGGCCCTAAGCTAGAATTTAGGAAGGCCAGTGGCTGAGGGAATCCCTGGAGGGAGCTCATCCTCTGAGCTCACCCCCCCAAGACACAAGTGCTTTTATACAATGTAATATGCCTAGACCTATATATGTATATATATATTTTTAAGCCTATTCATAAAAATATTTATTTCCCTTTCATGACTTTTTTTTTACTTTTGTCCCAACAGATTCTGATGGTGCTATCTGCCTGGTGGAGCCCCTCACGCCACAACAGACCTTGTAACTGTAAGTAGGCAATACTCCAAAGATTTTGTCAAATGGTAGTTTAAATATACTGAAACGTATCACTCATCTAGGATGAAGAGTACAAGGAAACTGTATCTGCTGCCTTTACAGAGGGGGATCCAGAAAGGCCTATAGAGGTAACATCTTGATATGTTACTGATAGTTCTCTTCCCATTTACATTTCTTAACATTCTGGTGGAATATAGAGTGACATTTAGCCTACACTGAAGTATTAACACATTCTCATTCTGTGGCATTCATGTGCAACTGTATGATGTCCTCCTTGTATGTATTCCCAGTTACCAGTCAAAGACATTTACAAAATTCACCTGCTGAAAAAAATTTAAAAAAACAATGTCTTCTTCTTTTGTCAAAGAAATGCAGTACTTGGACTGCCAGATTAGGAGGGCAGACCTAGAAATTAAAATACTGGAGCACAAGTTAGAGGTAGGTGCATGGTCACAGGTGAATTATGTTAATTATGTTAAATATTGGAACATTAACTAAACTAGCTCTTGTATTTGCAGGAAATAAAGAAGACCAAATGAAATGTGTATTATGTCTTTATTTGACTGCTGTGGTGGTGATGATGGTGACTCAATCACTAAAGTGATGATGGCACATGGTGTCTCTGACTGCTCTGCATACAGTTGCCTTGCTCAAATGCTCTGCATCTCCGACGTTGTATAAAAAACTCCCATTTGCAAAAAAAAAAAAAAAAACGCAGCGCAACACACAATGTCTGCTGGGATGTGAGAGCATGACTTCGGTTGGTAATGTTGGAATGTAAGGACGGATTAGGTTGTGTATGTAAATGATGGACTGTGACGTGAAACGGTACCGCTCAAAAAGATAATTGTCTGGAAATGCAAGAACATCTGTGCGCGGTCTGAAAATCATCTCCCTACGAATATTTAATTCTCTGCGCAGTAATGCTGCACCTTCATCCACGGGATCATTATCAAAAGGACATGCCATGGTAGTGAAAATAGTCGCCACCTAATATAACTTCTAATGTAGAACAACTGACAGATTTTTGCAATGATTTTCTCAAAAAACAGACGGCAGAACTATGCTACGCCAAAACTCGCCTGCTGACTGAGTGAATGAGGAAATCAAATACCATGTGTGGCTGAAAGAGGGCGGAGACAGAGAGAAACTCGAGGTTTGTTGAGAAAAACCTGGTCCCGACCAGGTTAGGTTCATAGAGTATGTTACCATGGTAACTGACCGAGAGCTTAAGTTACCTCTCTCTGTGAAACAGGCTAGAGTTACCCCTCTTTCTCTGGTTTGAGTTACCTCCCTTTGTGAAACGGAAAAATCAGAGTTTCCCTCATTTCAGGATTAACAGACTCAGAGTTTTCACTAAACCTGCTTTGTGAAACAGACCCCAGGGCTACACAGGTGTCACTACCCAATGTTGGTCGTGCATGCACAAGTACGTGTGATATTTTAGAGGGATGGGTACGGCGAACAAATGTTGGGACCCACAGATGAAGTCATTCATTGTGGATTTCAAAATGGACTCTGAACTGAACTCAGTGTCCCAGAATTCCCCATTCTTCACACCTAGGTGCAAAATTCAGGTTTGAGCTACTATTGGTCAGGGTGACAGACCCCCTGCTGATCAGGTAGTCAAAACCCCAGCGCTTTCCCTTGTTCTTTCTCTCACTCTACGCCCTCTACTTCTTCAACTTAGGATCTTCAAGGACTCCTCTCCACCTCCCAACAAGCTGTGGAGAACTGCAAGCTGCATTGGCAGCAGGCCCAAAGAACTTCTCCTCAATGCAGCGACACGAGGTCCTGCTAATCTGAGGATCTGAGGAACACCAAGCAGGTTAGCACTGAGCTGCTATCCTTGCGAAGGACTTTAAACTCTGGTTGATGTAATGTGTTCAATGTATGTGTTTGTTCACTGTTTCGGTGTTATTGTGATCTCAAGTCAAGTTATTGGGAGTTTGCTTTACTAGACGGCTACGTTAGTCGAATCATGCTTCACACAGACTCACAGTCTCTGCATGGAACAAACAACCTTCTATAACTTGGCATCATGTCACACACACACACACACACACACACACACACACACACACACACACACACAATGTATATAGTACATGTTAGTTAGGTTGTGTTTTTCCATCTTTGTGTTAAATAAAAGACTTTGAACCTTCTTGCTGTCTATTTAATATTGTACAAGAGTGAATGTTGCCGACCTCTTCACTGTCAAGAACTCCAAAATCCTTCAACCATTACTAGCTGTTATGGAAAATTTAGTTGTAGTTATTAAGTTAATTATTAACCAGAGTTACAAACAGTTTAGTACCTTTTTATGAGACCGATTTGGTAAACCCTCCTTCAAGGGTGGTGCCCCGAGGTGATCTAATGCAAATTAGATCATATTATTTATCATAATAAATAATTATTCCAAATAATCATTCATTATTATTGATAGCCAAATTTAAATCTCCCTTTTATTGTTGCATAAACACTCTTTAACTGGGCCTCGTGTAATGCAAGGCCCAACACAAACGTAGACAGACAACTTACAAAACTGCAGTAAAAGTGGAATTTTGTTAAATGAGTAAATGATTATGCATTTGCAAAATTTCTAAGATGCCAAGACCATTTTCAGACCTCTCAAATACTTTGGGAAAATTCAGTATTAAAAGGAAAATGAAGGTGTTTCTGGAATCCTTTCTTTTTGTAACGCTGTTTTTCTTCAGTTTGTATCTTGCATATTTATGTATGAGCTGCAAAAAATTAATCTTTTCTACACAAACAACAACATGGTATTGCGTCGTTGCCTGTCAAATTTCTTTTCATTTCATTTAAAGGCAGAGGGGATTGCCAAAGCATAAAAGTATCATTTAACCAAATATTTGGAGAGTCCACAATCACAGATAAAGATAAATATCTAAAAATATGCTATGCTACAACAGGTAACCAAGCACCACGCAGGATGTGTATGTATATAAATATCCTTTAATTCACTGCAAGACATTATTTCACAGTAAGATACATTTGTACCAGATAAGACCTTTAATGAAATATCGAGTGTGGAAACTGACTACTTTATCCAGATGTCAGCACAATGTACCCACAACTGAATAAAATCATGTCTTCTAAACTAATCATGTGACCTGGTTGGTATTTAGTAATACCATCAGTACTTTTATATAGACCTGCTTTTACTTGTTTTTACATCTCTTAAGGGCTTAGCACCACTTACATACACAGATTTTAACAGTTACGTGACATTATGGTGATAGGCCCCGGTGCTAATATTTTTTTGTGCCCCCCACCCTAAACACAAGCGCACACTCGTGTGCACTGCACGCACGCACGCACACACACAAGCTTGGACACACACACACAGCCACTCGAGAGAACTGCTACTGCAGGGGTGGACTGGCCATCGGGAGTACCGGGATTTTTTCCGGTGGGCCGATCAACAGCCGTTTTTAATTTTTATTTATTTATTTATTTATTTATTTATTCTGCTGCACCTTGCCTTGGTAGCTACCGTGAATTACCAAATAATAGCCAGCTTTAAATTAACCGCAGGGTCCCCTTTAAACGCCGGGTGCAGGTGTACATTTTGATAAATAACCGCCGGTTCTAAATGAATGCAGAGTCTAATTCATTTTTTTTTTTAAATCAAGGAAGAAGACACTGCATGTTTTTCTTCTTTGCCTTTTTCACGTGTTGTGCTTTCTGTCAGTCACTATCACATTGATGATCGCCATGGCTCCGGTGCAGCAAAATTTGAAATTCAAACTTTCTGATGTAAAATATGCAGAGGAAAACTCGGGAGAAGCAGCCGCTAGACGTTTCTCTGTCGACCCCAAGAGAGTGAGAGTTTCAGCGTCTGTCCGATAGTGATGTTCAATACCACAGATTTCCTTTCCGATCCGATACTGAGTAAAATTCAGGCTGATATCGGCAATACCGATCCGATACCGATACTTTGTGCAATCACACACAAAAAGTAGTGTATTTCAAATCATAGCTTCATAAAGAACACAAGACATCAGAGTAATCTATTTATTTTAAAATCACATGGCAAAACAAATGATGGGGCTACTCTGCACCGAATGCTTAATCTTATTTAGATTCAAGTTTGTATGTACTCTCTCCAAATAGCCTACAATAGGGGACACAAACACTTGCTTGTTTTATAATACTGGGTGACTCAAATTGAAATTGCCAGTAAAATATGTAATTAAATAAATAAACGCCACAATAATTGCACAAGTTTGTCAATACCTACATTTTAAAATATTCATTTAACAGTTAAAGCAAATTAGACTGATTGCAAATAATAATAGACATATTTTATAAATAAAATGTTTTTTTTTATCCATCTTTGCTAGTATATATTTTTCTAAGCTCACCATGGCTGCTTTATGGCAATTGCTTTGTATAATTTAATGACACCTAGTTTATGTAATCCACTTTCAATTCTTTAGGAAACCTTACCTGAATAAATCTAGGCTTTTTTGCCTATGTGAGATTATCTCAGTGATACACATATTATTACTCCAAGCTGAACTCATGCAGCCATTTGTTGAAGCTTGTATTTATTTCGTTACTTATTTTATAACCATATTTATTCATTTGAACAACTCCAACAGCAACAGTGCTTAGTGCTGCTTAAAGCTCCACATTTCTTTCCTCTGTACCTGGATAGTTCCTGCCTGCAGCATCGAAGGACTCGCCAGAGACGTCTGTCTTGCCCTAGCAGCAGCACCTGACCAGGGACGGACTGGCCATTGGGCAATGTGGACAAATGCCACTGCGGCCGCCTGGTGATGTGGCCGCTCACGGGCTGACTGACCAATCACAGAGCGGCCCCAAGCTCATTTTTACCAGCCGTTTCAAGAACCAATAATGTTCCTATGCCAAATTTCTCCTAATTCTTTTCACTAGGGAACTTTCTAAGCTAAGCTTTGTTTATAGGCCACATACGTGTGTCTATATCACAGTCATGGTTACCTTCTACAGTCGCAAACTTTTATATCACTCTGCATTATTTTGTAGCGAAATGTCTTACTCAGATATTCAAAAACGTGCATGGTTTGAAATAAAACAAATCTACCTGCATTTTTTTATTTGAATAATTGTCTGCAAAAGTTAAAATGAAGTAATGCCTTCTGGGAATTTCAAGACTGAATCGAGTAGACCGTCTGAGTGTGGTTGTTGGAAGTTGGAGGTTGGAAGTTGACTGAGTTTAAGCTAGCAAAAAAATGAATCGAGGCATCAAGCGACACAAGGGGAGAGTGGAGAAAAAGAGAGAAATCTCAGAGAGCATATAGATAGATATGGATGACTGCGTGACGGTAAGACACGTTTTTATTATGGAGCGGCTGCCTCTGATGATTTATTAATGTGCTTTATGTATCGCTGTGTAGTTGTTAATAGCCTGGGAATTTACAGTTACTATCACCAGGGCTATCAAAAGTGCCTGTTCTTTACGTGCGTCAAAATTTGCACGTGCGCACCCCCCCTCTGTGGGCCGCTGTTGGGTGAAAATGCCAGGGCCGTTTTTTGTTCCCAGTCCGTCACTGCACCTGACACTGTGCTCTCCCCTTCTGTCCGCCTCATCATAAATGCCTCATATTCTGTGTTGTGGTTTAATCTAAGGTGTTTCACAAGGTTTGTTGTGTTGCCACAACTCCTTACCATTTTTCCACAAACATCACAAACCGCGTCTTGGCTGTTTGTGGGGCTGAAAAAGCTCCACACATGACTCCCTTTACGCTCTGCCATTGTGTCTACAGCCTGAAACTGACTGAGCAGTGTGACACTGCGCTTACGCATTACGCACTTGGCCAGGCGGAAGAAAGAGTAGTTCCCACCAACCGCGAACCATTTAGACAAGATCTCAATAGTTTAGTTGCTTTTCACTGTGTTCCTGTTAATGATATACATTACCTCAAATGACTGAAGTATCAAAAGTATCGATATTTTGATTTGAGAATCGATTTTAGAGCATAAAGATCTGGTATCGGAGGTATCGATATTTTAGTATCAATCTGCACACAACTACTGTCCAAGGAGGACAGCAACAGGGCCAGGCTGCCTCGTGGAGGAAGGAAGAAGGCTAGCGAGGAGCCTGAGATAAACATGCAAGAATGAGTTATCAGCAAACGGGCACGCCACGAGAGAGTGTCCTGCAAAATGATCAGAGCGATGGCGAAACAAATGTACGCCACCGTGAGTGACAGCAGAGATGAGGAGTTTGCCGCGAGTGCTGGTCGGCTAAATCGTTTCCTCCGCCGCAACAACTTCACTTGCAGAAGATAACTATTGCCCAGAAGGATGCCAGAGAATTCACAGAGAAGTTGGCGAAGTTTGTGACATTTTCATCCCGTATTTTTGTGAGGAAGGAATTAAACGCCTGTCCCAAATTGCCGCCTAGTCTGTTAAGTGATTGAAACAAATAAACGCCCAGGCTAGTATTTGGTATTTCATGGTATGATAACTGTCCCAGCCAGGGAGAGAGACATGCATCGGCTCGGCCCACAGTACCTAACCCTAACCAGTGGCTTGTCTGTCTAAAGAATACCTGGCCTGGTGATTGGACAAATGATCATTTCCTCCTCCTATACCTGCCACTCAGCGTTAACTTACCGACCCGCCCCCAGCTATTTCATTCACAAAAACAGGGGACAGCTGTTGTTGTTTTTGTTTTTTTTTTCTTCCTTCATGGGCCCCTGATGGCATCTGGGCCCCGGTGCAGCTGCACTGGTTGCACCGCCGATACGTACGCCACTGGTTTTTAACATTGCTGCTCCCCCATGTTTTACACCTTCAGTGTGGCTGGACCTTCCCTCTGAACAATATCCTCCAGGGAGTCAGTGCAATGTACATCCAAACTGATTACTCACCTGTTTAGATGAGCCTTTCTTGAAGCTTCAGAATTTGCTTTTTTAAAATGGCGTTTTATCTGCACTGTGTACCTTGATGTAGTTTGATGTCATTTTATTATCATCAGCTACTTCTCTTGCATTGACTGTTTTTATCTGGCTCAGAAACGTATTATTGGGGTCCGTGCAGCTAAGTCATACTTCCCATGGGCGAAAACTCACCAAACTTTACAGAAATGTCCGGCCCCATGCCAGATTTACTTAATTCTAAGGACATGTCAATATTCCTCCTGGGGGGGGGGGGGGCACAATAAGCGTTTAAATTTAAAAACTTTAAAAATACCTACAAAATCAACAGTACATGCTACAGTTTTGAAACTTTCACCAAACTGTAGCCCCAATACTGCTGAAACTTATTACTTATTATTACTTAATTATGAAGTCCATCACTCAGTTTTTTTCAAAACCTGTAAAACTTATAAAACCTATCTCCTCCCACAATTCTTGCTCAATTGTTACCAAACTTGCTAGAGAGCATCTTCAGACCGTCCTCCACACAACTTGTTTCTCGGATTTTTGATTTATCAAAAATTAAGCCTACAGTGCATCAAAATGTTTGACTATAAACAGTACTGTAAACATATACTATCAAATTCTTGCTAAATACATTTTCAATCTTTCTGAAAAAAAATGAGAATATTTTGGAGTCATGGTTGATGAAGTTTGGCAAATATCAGAATTTTATCTCAAAAACTGAATTTTTGAGAACATTTTGAATTCTGCTCTCATGGGAACAACTGGAGTCAATGTAAGAGTGGCATTTTTAAACATCAGATTTTCTCTTACGAAGAGTTAAAAGACAAGTCACCAACATTTCCATGCTGTCAAGATGCAATTTATGTATTATCAGATTTTTGTTCAGGTAACAGAATTTCTGACATTTTGACCATTTTTGAAATCTGCCTTGACAACAGCTGCCCGGACAGTGACACAGTGATGATGACATGACATGATCAAACTGTAGCCCCAATACTAAAGGAAATTTTGTATATTTAAACCTATTAACAATTATGAAGTCCATCACTCTGTTTTTTTTTAAACTGTAAAACTTATAAAAACCCATCTCCTCCCACAATTTTTGCCTACAGTGCATGAAAATGTTTGACTGTGAGTGTGAACACTACTGTAAACATATACCTGCAAATTGATAAATAAATCTTCAATGTTCCTGAAAAAATTGAACATTTTTTAGAGTCATGGTAGATGATGTTTGACAAATATCAGAATTTTACCTAAAAAACTGAACTTAAACTTAAACTTAAACTTAAACATCAGTTATTCACTTATGGAGCAAATCAATCATTTTTAAAAACAAATTACCAACATCTCCATGCTGCAATATGTCTATTTTCAGATTTTTGTCTTGATAACTGAATTTTTTACAGTGGTTTCAAATCTGCCTGCACACAGTGAATGGCTTACTCAATAGGTGAAGCCACTGTTGTATTGCCACTTGCCAATTAGCTAAGTGTGATAGATGACATCTTTGGTTCCAGAAGTTGTAAGTTCAAGCCTCAAGTGGCCCAAAATGAACGTTGTTGTCAACTGTCTTGTCTTCCTATTCTCCTGTTTGTTGCTCAGAATTGCCTAAATTTGCCAAAAATAGCCCGGACCCGACCCATCGCTGCGCAGCAGCTATAATTATTATTATTATTATTATTAATTTTATTAATTGCTGAATTGTCAGAGTAGGAAAACAGCAAGGTCAAAAGCTTTCTAATAAGTGGTTAACATTGTTAGGGTTCAATTCTGCTGCAGACTCCTTCTGATCCAAATGTGCCTGAAAACTAACAGTAAATACGCTTAAAATTATGACGTCATTTCCATCAATAAGTGTTTTCTGGATGTAAATCGTGTTTGATGATTGCACCTCCATCACCTGCTCACTGCTCTTTAAATCAGGTGTATATCCCTGACATCTTTGGACATATGGTCCCCAGAATTTTCCTTTACAACTTAAGATAATATGGTCTAAAATCACCTCGCAAAAACTCAGAAAATTATCTTAATTTCTCTGATTTTTTAGCCACCTATAACAGCTGCTGGCTAAAGTGAATCATGCTTTTATTTTGAAGGCTGAAGCGCCAAGTATCCTGTGGATCAGCTGGATTTGATGACGTCAGAAAGGAGGGAAGTTAAGTGTGCTGTGATCCTTTAAAGTTGCTCCTATCGCGTGGAGCGTTGACCGGGGAGATGACCGACCTTCTGGTGTCGGTGTCGGTGTTGGCAGCCGCGGTGCTGCTCAGCGAAGCGATCCGCCGGACAGCAGCGCGTCTCTCCGGCGTAGTTTGCTGGATTTACCTGCTGGAGGCGGCGTCCACCTTCCAGCTGTGCAGCTGCACTCATGAGCTCAAACTGTTGGGTGAAACGGCCGGGCTGGAGCTGCCCGTCAGCCTGACCCTCACCTACACCATGACGGTCATCCACCTGCTCACCTTTCGGGAAGCGACGTGTAACCCCTGCGGGGCTCTGGAGACCGTCTGCCGGGGGAAGAGCAGCCTGCGTGCCGCCGTCCTGCTCACCGCCTGCCAGTTCACGGCTGCGGTGGCGGCGCAGTTTTTCGCCGCCTCCGTTTGGTCGCTGGGTCTCTCTGACGTCCACGTCAGGCACCAAAGGTTCGGCTTCAGGTGCTTCGACCCGCTGGGTGGGACGGTGCTGGAGGCTGCGGCAGTGGAGCTCTCGTGTGCCTTCATCGTGCAGGCTGCCGCAATGCACGCGTACAAATTGGACGAGAAAGTTCGCGTTCACTTCATCGCTGCTGTCATCACGGCTCTGGTTTACACAGGTGTGACCTCAGGTGATCGATAATCATGCTGTTGATCAGTAACACCGACCGGCCGGTGTTATGCCGAGAAGTGCCTGCATGCCGGGATCTGCATGCCGCTCGCAGCCTGTGGGGGATGCAGCATTCGGCAGAACTGGTTTTGAAGTTGCCAAGATATGCATCCCTGGCTGCTTAAGACAGATACACTGCTACATGTATGGAGTCCATTTTCATATAAATAAACAGTTATGAGGTTACAGAAATTGTAATTAAGAGTGTTTGTATTTGCCGTTTCTGTGCGTACTTTGCAACTGAATCCTGGCAGCGCCACTGTTTATACATATGAACATGGACTCCATACATGTAGCAGTGTATCTGTCTTAAGCAGCCAGGGATGCATATCTTGGCAACTTCAAAAACAGTTCTGCCGAATACTGCATCCCCCACAGGCTGCGAGCGGCATGCAGATCCGGGCATGCAGGCACTTCTCGGCATAACACCGGTCGTAAAGCAGCACTGCGTAGTTTTTCAGTCAGAATTGTCAGAACTGTAATATTTACAACATTTATAATAGCAACTGTTCTCCATCAGTGAATACAGCAGCTGTTCTCAGAGGACAGTAAGGTCCCAGAAAACTGTCTGAAGCTACAGACGTGGCAGGGTCCGCCACATATACAGTTTCTTTAGTTTGTTTGACGATTTCTCTCTTCTCATTAATTCATCATTTATTCGCCATAACTACAGACTGCTCTTTTAATGAAGATCTCATCAACACAAAGCAGTTGTGGGTCATCAGCCAGTTGATGTGACTGATCAATATGAATTGATCACTGAGCTCTGTGTGTGGCTATCATTGTAATTGATAGGTGATACTTGGTGTGAAGGGGCTCTGGATTTAATGGCGTATTATTTAATTTTTTCAGTACATAATCAAGTAAAATTTAATTCATCCTTAAATATTTTCTGGTTCAATCTTCTCAGCTCTGACGATTTTATATTATTTTACGACTGTAAACTGAATATTTTTGGGCTTCTGCTGACGCATTAAGTACTATTACGGCCTCAGATTATTGAATCTTTTCCTGTGGACATATTAAACCGTTTGCATTTTCAGTTGAAGTGCTGTTTTCTCCTTACTGGACTCTGTAGGTCGGATTTATTTAAAGTGTTTTCATGTTGTCTTGTTTTCTGCAACTGGTGCCGACTCGCGTGTTGTTCACACATACAGTTTCAATGTGAGTTAGACGTCGCTCCGTGTTCCAGACTGACTCGGCTGTTTCCCTGTGCAGGTGGAGGTATTTCAGGAGCTGTTTTTAACCCCGTCCTCGCCTTCTCCGTCCAGTTCCCCTGCAGCGGACACACCTACCTGGAGTACTGCTTCGTCTACTGGCTGGGGCCAGTTTTAGGTGAGGAGGGGTTGCCATGCTGGATTTATCCGTTTCCTCATGATTACAGTCTGATTACAGATTGTTGTGCGAACCCGGTTCTGTTTGAATTATATATTATATTATTATTAAAACAAACACTTTGAATAGTTTTTATTAAACATTTGGCTTTCTGTTGAGACATCATTCTTCCTTTGACATTTTGTAGGAAAAATTTAGCATGCTGGGGAAAGCACTTGTTATCCTTCAGGCAGTTCTGTTTCTTTAAAAAAAACCTAAAGGAAGCTTAACATCAGACGATTTGCTAAACTAACAGTCTACCTTCATTTTTACTGAACAGCCACAGAGCACAAAACCTGTGCAGATTGTTTCTGGGTGTTAATCCCACCAGCACTGAGTCCATTACCGTTTCCCTTCTGTTAGTTAGGGTTAGGGTACAGTCTTTGTGCTAAGCTAAGCTAACCAGCTACTGATTTTCAGTGGACAGACATGAGGGCTCAATCTTATCCACAACATCAACCAACTGCAGCTATTCCTTTATGGAAATATGAGCTAACCAAGCTAATAAATATGACTGTAATTACATCTGATCAGCTTGTCTGATTACATTAAAGTGTTTCTGCTTCTATGACAATATTCAAAGGCTTCAGTGTTGTGTCACAAATGTGTTCGTTTTAATGACTCTTCCCTTCAGTCCTCATGTTGACCAAGTGACTTCCTCCTTCTCTTGTGTCACCAGGTGTGGCGAGCTGCATCCTTCTGTTTGAGAAGATCATCCCGTTCCTGTGTGGAAAAAGTTCCGTTGGGCTGGAGGTCCAGAAACAGAAGACCCAGTGACAGAACAGGTGAGGAGGGCGAACATGTTTACAACTTGTCCTACAGTCCATCTGTCTGATGAATCTTAACACACACACACACACACACACACACACACACACACACACACACACACACACACACAACCGTAATGACTTAATTAGCTAATTCTTTGTTCACTTTGTCTCTTACAGCCACAAACATGACATCATGACTTCCGCTGCAGCTGAACCAACCAGAGGAGGCGACACATCAGCAATTTCAACTCTTCACAGGAACGGCTGGCACAAGAGACGGCAGAGGAAGGGTAACTAGCCCTAATGCACCGAATCATCACCATTTTACATCAAACTGCACCAAATATTCAAACACAGAGACACTGAAACAGTTTTGTCATGTGCAGTAATTATGATATTCCATCCTCTGAAGTTGGTAATTTTCTTTAAGGAGTTTAGTTGATTTCTGAAGATGAGCAGTTCCAGTAAACTGTATTTGTGTGGTTTCCGTCAGTATAATCTGATTTATTCTCCTCTTTATCGGGTGCAGCTGGTTGGACAGGAGACATGTCCTCGTTTACATCTCACTGCTTCCTAATTTCTCAAACTCTAAAAAAGGACTTTGACGTGGAGGTGAAGGGAACCGAAACTGTTCGGTTGTGTGGTCTTCTATGGTTTGATTCATGTGGCTTGATTTAATTATGAATGATGAATTTGTGAGGACACCAAAATATTTCCACTTGATGTGTAAAGAATTGCAGGATTTCACTTCAACATGATGATGCTGACTTTTTACTTTTTTTCCCCCTAGGAAGTTTGAAAGACCAAAGCTTTTACCTTCTTTTGTAATTTTGTTTTCATGCATAACAAAATTGTCTGACTGTATTGATCCAGCTGATCATTTGCTGTTTATCTCATAACTAACACTAATAGTCATACCTGTATGAAAACTCTCTGTAAGAATATGAATAAACAGATTTTTCTCTTACATTTATGACTTTTTGGTCTCTCAGCTTCATGTACAGGATAGTTTTAGTTCAGACAATTAATAGTGTTTTACAATTTAATGTGCAATATTTAGATTAAACACTAGACCAACTGACCGTATGTTGTGTGCATTCTGTTTGCTTTCACTTGACTTTAATACTTTGAACTCACCACAAACTAAAAACCTGCTTGCATGGAATATGATTCTACAAATCAGAACATTTTAACCAATAATACTTCTATCAACAAAACAAGAGCAACAATCAGGTGGTCTCCTTGCTCCTCAAGGACTTTTAAATCACTCCAAAAATAAAAGCTGTTCACCTCCAGAGGACTTGTTGGGACTTTGGCTTGCCTGGTATCTGTTACACAACATGACCTCTGTGCCTCCTCCTCCCCCGCCTGACTCAGCCAAATACCACAGACGAGCTCCTCTGTTCACTCTGCAGCACAAATTACATTCAGCACATAAACAACATGACAAACATGTGACTGACATGCTATGTTTTCCTCACTTTACTTGAGGGTCTCAGGACACTGTACAGATTGTAAAGCACATTGCTGCAATGTGTATGTGATTTTGGGCTATATAAATAAAATTGATTTGATTTGACTCCACATGACCGTTTAAACACGTTACTGGAACTCACCAATACTAAATAACTCAGAGCCCAAACATGTTGGATACATGCTGACGACCTCCACTGGCAGCCAGAGGAACTGTAACTTCTACATTAAACCTCGGGTTTGTTTCTGGTCTCGTGCTTCTGGTTCATCTGCGGGGAACTGGAGACACTGGATCTGGTTCACTCTGGTTCCTTAAAATACTCGTCCAGCCCTGTGACACTTGGGCTGCATTTACACCAAATCCCATGGTGTGGCGAGACGCCACAGGCTTGTGTGATGGTGTGAGAGTGTCATTTAATTCACCCAAGCCAGACCATGGTGTGGCGTCACATTGGAATCTTTAGCCCTCCCCAAATCCAGAAGGTAGCGGGATTGTTCCAAAAAGCCTATTGGTGACCCCATTAGACAGAACAGGGAAGAATCACAGCTTTTAACCCCCAACCCAGATCCTTCTCTCCATCTCCTTGCCGCAAAGTTGAACAAAAAAAATTTTAAGCTACATGGTGAACAACTTTTTTTTCTTCCTTTGGGCATCTTCTGGTCAATCACTGGAAAACACCCCTTTTTAAAAAGGGATTGACCACGGGATCGGGCCATCAGGCTGCAATTCTCCAGATGTTGAGTCGTTTTCTACTTTTACGGCACAGTTGGAAACTGCTTTTTTTTTTGCAGAGCCCCTTGCGTCCCACACCTCCACAGCCAACAATTTATCTGATTAAAATGAATGGGAAAAGCTGCATTTTTGCCAAAATGACAGATCCAATGTGAAGGCAGCCTTAAATACTCACTGTTCTACAGTTGCTAATCAATTCCTGGCAGCTTCACTAATGAGCATTAAATTACCAACACCATGTTTATGATGAGTATGGTATGAAGGCTGCTCATTTGTGAGCTCTGACCAGACACGAGATGGTTTGTTACGCAGAATCAGCTGGCAGTCGCCTTTAGAAAAGTCTTTTAAAAGGATGGACACTTTTATACATGACTTGTCAGATGATTGGATAAACTGTCTATCAGCATCTATCACATGCTAACTTCAACCAATCAGATAAACAGTAGCAGATCTGTACATCCAGAGGAGCCAATCAAACAAAACTGACTAAGAACATGTTTTCACTTCTCTCTCCACTGACTTCAGAGTCATTCTTTGTTCTTCCTTAATTAAATTAATTCTCCAGTTCTGATAGAACTCATGCTACATCAGCTACTCCAACCTCTGGAGGAGTCGCCATGATGTTTTTAAACCAACAGTGGCTTTTCTCTCTGCTCATCACATCTAAACCACGTCCACAGCTGTAGTTCCTCAGAGGATGCTGCTTGGTGTGTATTCAGACACATAGTTTGAAGCCTCCCTGTAAAGATTTCAAAATGAAATTAAACGGACAAATGCATTGTTTCTAAAAGAGTTCAGTGAATACATAAAAATACACGGAAATGTGCCGTGTTCACTGAACTCGGCTGCAGAACGCTCAATAATTCCCTCAATCAGAAAGAAAGAAAGAAAGAAAGAAAGAAAGAAATGTGAAGAGGACCTACACAGAGCGGAGTTTCTGTCTGTTCAGTTTAGGTTTGCGGTGAATCAACATAGGGTGTTCTCCACCTCTCTTATGTCTTCTGAAAAGGCATTGTCACACTCTGATTGGCCGTTAGGGGAATGGACTGACCTCCTCTGACTCATTGATGAAGAGTCCGTCGCCACATCCGCACAACAGGTGATCTGAATCTACTCCAATCAGTGCACAGAGACCCTGACATTCAGCTGACATAAAAAGATGGCAGGACTAGAGATAATGATGCTGCTGCAAAGTGATTTCATTTCGCCCATCGCCATTGCGAGATTCATGTTCTCCTCACAATGAATTTTAACAATATCTGAATTTGTCCAGCTTGGTTCATTATCAAATACCTGCTAAAGTGACATCATTATCATCATCCTCTAGCAAATGTTAGCATGCTAACATGCTAAACTAAAATGGTGGACATGGTATTTATACCTGCAAAAATGTTTTTACATGACTTCTATCTTCTGTAATATGATGCATAATAATATTTAACTCTAATCAACACTTTGCCTAATTTAATGTGTCCATGGTTCATATCCACATTGCTGATAACTAAAGTTAAAAGTTCATTTCTAGCTTTATTTCTCAAACAATCATTCACGTTTTCTACCTGTTAAATATTGTGACGCTGTGATATTGAAGAGAATTTGATGCCTCCATTAAAATCGGTTTTCAGTTTCGACTAACGTCATCAAGGCTGCACTGTTAAACACCATTCTCTACAATTCAAATCAATTTAAAACTATGAAAGGTGACATGACTCTGCAGGATTAGGGGTTAGGGTTATAGCGCCCGACTGGTCAAGCTCCCAGTCCGGGTTGATGCAACTACGACTGCTAGCTGCAAACGTAACTGTGTGTACTAGCTAAGAGCAGCAGCAGTTAGCAGTTACTCTGGTGATATGCTGCCCCCTATTAGTTTGAATTTGACGGGTCGCCAATTCTTAAAGAAGCACTTTTCAGGTTCAGCGATTTCAGAAGTCATACAAGATGGGAAGACATGGGGCTTAAAACCCATTTTATTATGACAAATGTACAAGATCAGATTTATAAGAAATAACAGTAAAGTTAACAAAAAGGTAAGGAGCAGACAAAACACCAACATTGGTCTACAAGCATCTATACACAGTGGACAGGCGTCTTTCATCCCAGATTCATCATGAGGTAAAAATCAAACTGTGAACACTTCAGTCATTGGCACTGACTTCCTGCCTGCATCCATCACAGCCTTTCTCCCTCTCCTCTCTCCTTATTTCCTCTCTCCTGCGCAGGTTATTTCATAACCGAGACATACACATGAATACATTCTCCATCTCTCGGTGGAGAATTAAACAGGGTTACAAACAGCACATAGACGTTCCTTTACTCTGACTGAACACTTCTAGTACATCTGTAGAATTGGGCTGTCTATAATCTGTCCATCTAATCTAAAGCTAAATATTGTGTATAGAAGTTTAAGCTGTGTGCACTGCAGGCAGCACATATAAATGTTTTGTCTTGGAAGTCTTGTTCAGGCTGTAGCCAGTATCAAAACAGTATGATAAATAGAGTGGTTTATCCTCTGAAGACCATGCTGAGAATAATGTACAAAATATTTTACAAACAGGCCTCATTTCTTCTCTTTCATCAGATTCAGATGTCCTAGTTTTTTTTTCTGTGATAATCCTTTCACTGCTTCTGTAACGTGCCTTTAGTAGGTCAGCACATGCTTCCCTCTGCAGTTTCACTGCACATGATGACAGATATCACCAGTCCTTTGGCACTGCTGTGACTGAAATGTGCCAAAGTTTTATGGTTTTCCTAAAAAACTGTTGTGCCAATATTACTTCCTACAAATGAAAACTATTAAAAACTCATGCAATCCCAAAGAATTGCCCAATATATTTTTTCATGATTAAAAAATGCCTCTAAATATATTACAGCAAAAACTACAGATATACACACAGACTGGTTCCAGCAGAGGTCACTGAAGTCATTGGTTTGTTTTTTATTTTCCACCATTCATAAACTACATCTCGACTGTCGCTTCATCACTAATTTCTCCACTAAATTATTAATTTTTCACCAACTTGCTCCCGTTTGAGGTCTTAAAAGTTGCCAGTTTACTACAACTTGACGTGAATGTCAAGTCAAGCTGATGAAAACAGAGAATGAGAATAGAAAAAGGTTTTTGTAGATTCAGAGGAAGAATGAAAAAAGAAAAGATGGCTGTTTGGAGCTTAGTGTTACTTTAGTTAATGCAGGTCTATGAAGGAAAATGTACAAAGCAAATAAGACACTTTACAACAACAAATAAAAGTTTAGATATACAAAAATTACATTATTAAAATATTAAAAAAACAAAATCACAAAGGAAACATGTCATAACTAGACTAGATGTGAAGATGAGGAGGGACGAGAGTTTATTTCAGTTCACCACTGACACTGATGTTAAAATCATTATATACGTATGTATGTATACAATATACAAAAGCTACTCTATCAACAGAACAGTTCTGGGGGAAGGCGGACAGATGACCGTTGGTTGACTGGTTTTTAGTCCTGAAGGTTAATCGACAACAATAAATGATGCCATCTTTAACATCCTCCAATTATATCTTGAAAGAAAAAGCCAGAATACGAAGAGGAACCACTCGTTTACTTTGTCACGGAGAGTTAAATGTAAAGATGGATACCACTCGTAAGTCGACGTAGATCTGTCTGTTTAATATAAGGCTTTAGCTCGCAGATGGTTAGCCTAGCTTTGCATAGAGACTGGTTCTGCCCAAAGGTAACAGAACACACTAATCAGCACACTAATTAACACTTTTTATCTCGTCTATTCAATAATTAATTAACTTTGTAAATGGACATAGGATTTAACAGATGAGACAGAGCGTGTCTGCGAGTGAGGAAACTGTCGGCAGGTGAACTTTCACCTGTGACCTCAGAACGTGTGTCAAATATTCATGTTACCATTGCGGTGGAAAATATGAGCTTGATGATCATCATCGTACCTGAAGTTCTGTTAAAATGATTAACAATAATTAAAATGACTCTGTAAAGTGTTTTCAATCATGTTTGGATTCATTTACAATGTTGAAGGTTAAAATTGTTCTCAGAGACCGAGACCTGAACAGAGCAACGACAACATCGTCCATCAGTTTATCATCCAGAAGCTGCTGCCGTTAGCTTAGCATGTGGTTACCACAGTAGGAAGACGCTCTGGTCTCTGTCTGACCAGGACAAACAGTCCTGTAGTTTATTAAGGCGGTCTGCTAAGCTAAGCTAAGCTAAGCTAACTTGCTGTAGCTTTATATCAAGTGTATAGACATACGAGTGACACCAATCCTCTCATCTAATTGTGCCTGAAGGCTTTTTTCCCCCATATGTGAAACTCTTCAAATAATGATGGAATGATTTATTTTCTCAAAAAAACCTCCCAGTCATTGATGTGAACCCTTTCAGTGACAAGAGACGAGAGGGAAGCTGAACAAATGCTGGATGGAGGAAAACAAAAGCAGAGGATGTGACAGTTTGTAGATGAAGGATGTGTTTGGCAGTTGAGCTGAATGATGTAATTGTTTGCAGGTAAACTGAGGAGAGTTGGTGCCCTTATTCGCCGTCCCATCCCACAGGGACAGCATCAGACTTGGTACACACTGGATCCAGGTCTAACTGTAGCCGAGACTCCAGATGACGCAAGTAAAAAGGACAACGGGAAGTGTTGGCGGGGGAGGGAATAATAAAGTTAAGCAATATAAAAATACAATACCACAAAAAAAAGGAACAGTCCACCATTTTGTTTTGTTTTTTACAAGTCTTCGTTATTGCAGACGTAGTCCACGAGGTCTGTGACTCCTAACAGGTCATCTTCATCGTCGTCCTGCGTCGGCATCTCCGGACCAACCAGCCCGTTTGGTCCCACGCCAGCAGCTGCTGTGACACTCATGTTTTTGGGCGCCGTCTCCAGGTTCGTGACGAGACCCGGAGCAGTGGCAGTGGGCCGGCCAGCGAGGCCCTCGAGGCTCTTAATCGGGCTCTGTCCGTTGGTGGATGGAACCTCACCTGTGTTTGTTCCCTTTGACTCCTCATCAGTTTTTTCAGCTGCTTTCTTCTCCTTCGGTTTCTCCTCCGGCTCCTCGTCGTCATCGTCCGAGTCGATGCGGTTCACACGTTTACGTATAGGACGATCCTCCGATGATGATTCGTCCGAGTCATCGTCCGAGTCATCCTCTTCAGAGGCTCTCCTGCGTTTTAGGGCAAGCCGCCTGCGCCGCTGCCGGGAGTCTTCCTCCGAGGAGTCGGCTCTCCTCTTCAGCCTCTGATCCCTTGACTCCTCCTCAGACTCTTTGGAGAAACTCGCTGCATAGAGAAAACAGAACTGTCAGCTGCATCTTAGATACTTCATGTTTATCACGATGACACGTTTCTGTCCACATAGGTTCCATTTTGCCGTACTGTACATACTTATTATTTTTTCTAACAGAGATTAAACAGCTGATTTAAACAGAGTTTCATTCTACTTAAGAAATACTTCTGGTCTTTATTTGTTTTAAAGTCAAACTTAAGTGATTAAACTGTGGCTCAGCTCCTCCGACATCACCAGCAGACACTGATCACCATCAGTCACACTGATCTTAAACCTGAACATTTTTCCAGTTTGTGAAGTGTGTTTGTGACCGACCCTCGCTGTCAGAACTGTCCTGCTGACGTCTCGGCTTCATTTTGGCTCGGTTGGTTTCAGCCTGAGAGCCTTCAGACTCGGACGTCTCGCAGTAGTTCACCCGCTTCTTCTGACTCCGCCGAGACCGCCGCCGACTCATGTCCAGGTCACTGTCACTGAACTCACTGGAGCCTTCAGTCACTGCACACACGTTATTTATTATTACTCAAATATAAAATAGCATTAATTACGTATAAATAATACAACTTTTTTTTTTTAGGGTTAGGGTCCAAATAAATGTCAGTAAATCATCACATTTGAAAAGACAGAGGCTGATATTAGTTTTTTTTCACATTGATGAGTTTCTGTTGATCAGCTGATGATTCAGCATTGATTAAAGGCTGATAAATTGAACCCCTGGTTTCTAATCATCTGCTGCACTAATGTCTGTTAAATAACAACTAATATAACATTTTATTATAAAACTGTAGAGTGTGACGAAAAACAGACCTTCGTGCAGTTTATAAATATGAATATTTATATATGTATTTATAAATAAAGGTTATTATTTCTTGGTTTCTTTGGTTAAGGTTTGCTGACGAGATTTGATCTACATAATCTATATGTTATGAGATGAAGAGGCACTCTAATTTGTCTAATTCTGAAAACAATAAAAATTGTGAGAATTAATAATAATTAAAAATCTTAAGTGGTGTCTTTATGTGCTTTGAACAGAGAAACCAAAGTAAAGAGAAACCAAAGTAAAGAGAAACCAAAGTAAAGAGAAACCAAAGTAAAGAGAAACTAAAGTAAAGAGAAACTAAAGTAAAGGGAAACTGCGCGATTCTAACTTCTACAATCAATTTACCTATTTCATCTTCGTCGTCCTCATCCGTCTCCTCCTCTTCGTCGTCAGAGTAGCCCTTCGGTCTCCGTCTCCTCCTGGAGCTTCGTCGTCGTTTTGGTAACTTCCTGCTCCGTGAAGTCGTTCGATGTTTCCCGCTGCTGTTGCTGCCAAAGTCGCTGTTATTGGAGTCAGCCTCAGTTTCGGCTTCCGAGTCATTATCAGTGACCACAAACTCTTCCTCTGAGCTGAGAAGACATATTATATACATACTGTTTGCATACGTCTGACAGAACACAGTATACAACCAACTCTTCCTCTGAGCTGCAGACTCACATCATACAGAAACATACTAACACCTACAGTGTGTACATTAGGGATGCAATGGTACAGTTTTCCCACGGTTCGGTATGCATCATGGTTTTTGGGCCACGGTAACAGTACGGTTTCAACATCTTAATATAAAACTACTCAGACTAGCAAAGGCAATATTGCATTGTAAAAATAATTGCACAATTCTTTGTGCATTGTCTGTGGTTACAGGAATTTGGATATTTGCTCTCTCTAGCTTCCATTCAGTAACTGCATGCACTAGTTCTTCAGCCAGGTGTTCACTTGTGTGGCTCTCATAAAGTGAATGAGTCTGCAGCACAAAGTCCCTCATTTCCCAATCAAGTATGAGGGTTCTCCCCAGAAGTTTTTAGTGTAGTGGCACACCTTCAGCCGGGGGGGGGGGAGAGAGGGGAGAGACAGTCGTTATCGCCGTCAGCGGAGGTGACGAGCGTCCGTTCCGTCCGTCCGTCCGTTCTCGGGCTCCTCACTGTCAGCCGGGGGACGGACAGACGATCATCACCGTCAGCCGGGGGGCACTTTTTTTGCGAGAAGACCGCGGCAGCCCACAAACACCCGCTATAAAGCAGCTAACATTGAAAATGAGTATAGCGGTGCAGCGCTGTTCACGGGAGGTCCAGCTATCGGTAGAGAGAGCAAGGTAGGGTGCTTGCCTCAGTTCGTTTTCAATATCCCCCCGGCATACTTCATAAAGTTCTGGGATCACTTTACTACTAAAATGGGTGCGGGAGGGTGAGCCTAAACAATGTGCTGCTCTCATGCCTCTGCTCCTGAGGGGATCACACAGCATGCGCGGCTGCACAGAGTTTTGAAAAAGTTTTGTGACGGGGAAACGTACCGAAAATGCCGTTGTTTGCCGTTGTGCATTGAACCGAACAGGGCGTATTGAACGGTTCGGTAAAATACCGAATATTGTTGCATCCCTAGTGTACATACTGTACATCTGTGAAAGAATTCAGCTGATCAGACTTTGTCTTCCCACCTTTCACTGAGACAGAACTCTTCCTCGCTTTCCTCTTCATCCACCGTGCTGTCGCTGTCCAAGTCGTTCAGTCGCCGCCGTTTCTTCCTGCGCTGACCGGCGACGGCGGCGGCTTGAGGTGGCCGGCCGTTCTCTTTGCTCTCTTCTGATTGGAGGATGGTGGACATGTCCTTTCCTCTGTGGCCTGTGATGTTGGCCATGTCTTTACCTCGACCAGCTCCTGTATAAACACCATGAATCATCAGCTTCAATATCAACACAATTCTCACATTCAAGAACAAAACTTTTGGGACAGACACTTTTGTGTTGTTGTTGTTGACCAGTTAACGGAGAGATCCACACATCTTTCATGTCTGAGTCAGCAGCCAATTAGCTTAGCTTAGCATTAAGATTGGAAATAAAAGGAAACATCTAGCCTGGCTACATCCAGAGATTACCTCTAAGCACCTGTTGTTTGTACGTTTATCTATTTCTTTGTGTTTATTTGTGTCTGCTGTTTGCATGAATGATAAAGAGATGTTAGCATTGATCTCTTCTTCTCTTATTGTCTCACCTCCACCTTCAGCTTCTTTGATGTCTTCTTCTATCGCCTCCTCAATCGCCTCATCAAACTCATCAAACCTGTAAAATTAACATTGACAATAATTACATTTTATGTATAACAGTGATATTTAAATTGTATTGTCAGTTGAACTGATCAGTTCATCACTCTTCTCTCTGCTGGAAAACTTGAACATCAGCAGCTCAGTCACCTGAACAGGTGAAGGGACTGATGTGATGATTGATTATCACTCATGTACTAACTGATGAGTCCAACAGTAGTCTGAATAGTGTGCCCCGTGCAGGACACTTGAGGTGTCACTGTTCTGTTTCCTGTGTAAAATAACATTGAGTCACCACTATGTACATTATACACACACACACACACACACACACACACACACACACACACACACACACACACACACACACACACACACACACACACACACCTCTCTCTCCCTCTCTCTCTCCCTCTCTCTCTCTCAAACACACACACAGCACGTTTTGAATAACAGCAGGCATCTTTTCTCCTCAGCAGATCTGACCAGCCAACACACAACTCCTTACATTATGTGGCACATATGTTTAGTCCTGTCGTTCACTCTGTGTGACGGCTGAGCTTCACATTCAAAACAAGTAACTAATAGTCACAGCACGAGACAGAAGCAGCTGCTATTAACTATTAACCAGTAATCTTTTCAAACATACATGACACATACAAAGGGTCCCTACCAGCGTTTAGACAACCAGTTGAAAGCTAAGCTTGATGAATAGCTATTATATTATATTAGGGCTCTCAAACGATTATTTTTTTTTAATCGCGATTAATTGCATTTTTTTTCCATAGTTAAAGCAAAACTCTCGCCAAAAAGCAACCGAGGCTTTATTTGGGATTGAATATGAGTCAAACCTTCGTGTAAGGTTTGACTCATATAAGTGTATAATTGCGACGAAAGAGGCACTTTTAAGATTTACCGTACTCTCGGTTTTGGGCACGTTAATTTTGAACGGGAGTGCTAGGGGCATGATACGCTAGCATCAAAATCGCTATTTTTAGAACAGTAAGAAGACTCGACACAACATGAAACTTTGATCGTAGCATCACCAGGGTCTCTACACATGAACACGAGCATTGAGAACATTGTTTGTGTACACAGAGTTTATGAAAAAGTAGGTTTTTGAACTACTCATGTCAGCTGCTGCATTTCCTGCGCATTGCCGTCATGGCAGGCAAAAAGTGTCGATCCCTGAGTGCAACCTGACAGGCAGGAGAGTAATGGTGAACCGCTCCTCAAGCGTGCCTGTCACTGTCGCACTCAGGGATCGACACTTTTTGCCTGCCATGACGGCAACGCGCATAACCCTAATCCTAACCCTAACCCCTCCGAGGCGGCAAATCGGCAGACCAAAACAGACCCCCAGTTTGCCGCCCTCTGTCTAAAACCGCGGACCTAGCCGCCAAAAGGACGGGCAAATTGGCGGCTTGCTGCCCCGTCTAACAACGGCTTCTCACTCACTCCTTCCAAACACTCAACTGCAGGCGGGCTTCCTCCACTGAATCACGTGTTGTAAAGACACTTTACCACAGGTTGAGGGAGGAGGCAGCGGCAGTGCTGCGTTTGGGGGCGCTTCAAAAAATCCGGGAGGAAAATAAGAACATTTGTTTGTGATTCAGCTCGAGATATAAAATGCTTCAGAATTGCTGTGTGTAGAAATGAGATCACGTGTATGTGTGAATCGAGATCGCGATTTTTTAACGATTTTTTCTGCGGCCCTAATATAGAAACTATCAAATTTGATCTAAAACGGCAAGCTGATAATTATTATAAAATAAGTATATTATGAGATATTAAAAGTGTGTTTGAAACCTGTAGCTGATGGATTTCTTGGCCCTTGTTGACCTTCGACCCCAGCTCTTACTCTTCTTCACTTCTTTCTTCTCTTTGATGATGACTGGTTTTTCTACTTCTTCCTCCACCTGTTAATAGAGTTTATGTTACAAACGCCAACAGGTAAACATTTCAAATATCTATAACATTCATATCATTTACTCACTGAGGGCGTGATGATGTTTTCAACACTGATTCCAACATAGATAAGTCGCTCTTTCCTGGAGGGGATTAAACACATGAACAAAGTCCGACATCCTTAACAACAAAACTCAGACATAAAACAACGACAAACATGTAAATAATATTTAAATGTTATTTACTGTGAGTGAACAACACATCTCACCTCCTCTCAGCTCGTTCCTTCTTTTTTAAAGCAGCGTCCAGATTCTGGAGCTGCTCTTCTAGTTTGTCACAGAGCTTCTTCTACAGAGAGAATCAATACAGACATCAAACCTGTTATCATACTGATCATATTTAATTCATCTCACCTTTAATATTTTTTTTATCTCAATATCTGTTTTCTCTGACGAGACGTACGTGTTGACACGGCGGACAGAACCATTCTCCATCAGGGATGATCATGAGAGGAGGCCTCAGACAGGCCGTGTGATACCCGCTGTCACACGAATCACACAACAAGATCTGCAAACGACACGTCCACAGATAATAATCGATAATCAATAATCACTTCATCGATTACATCACAAAGGAGATGAGGACAGAGGACAAGACAAAGAAAGTGGTGATCGATTTCAGGAGGAAGGCTCCTCAAACTGCACCAGTGAACATCCAGGGTTTGGACATTGAGATTGTGGAGGAGTACAGATACCTGGATGTTCACATAAATAACAAACTGGACTGGACAAGAAGGGCCAAAGTCGTATCCATCTGCTGAGGAGACTGAGGTCCTTTGGTGTGTGCAGGTCACTGTTAAAAACTTTTTATGACTCTGTGGTTGCATCAGCGATGTTCTACGCTGTGGTCTGCTGGGGCTGTGGAAGCTCAGAGAGGGACAGGAAGACTCA
Source organism: Diplodus puntazzo (assembly GCA_963678695.2). Lineage (NCBI taxonomy): Eukaryota > Metazoa > Chordata > Actinopteri > Spariformes > Sparidae > Diplodus > Diplodus puntazzo. The sequence continues at coordinate 32,863,723 of OZ023167.1, read as the reverse complement.
ACAAGCTGGTCAAAAGGGCCCGCTCAGTCTTGGACTGCCCTCTGGACTCCATTGAGGAGGTGGGTGAGAGGAGGATGTTAGCCAAGCTGACATCTATCATGGACAACCCCTCTCACCCCCTATACGAGACTGTGGGGGCTTAAAGCAGCTCCTTCAGCAACAGACTGCTTCACCCACGGTGTAAAAAAGAAGGCTACCGCAGGTAGTTCATTCCAACTGCTGTCAGACTGTTTAACACCAGCAACTCTATAATGTAGCACAATAAGCACCTACTTCTCTTGCACTATTTGACACTTCCACTTCTACCTCCACCATCTTGTGCAATGTATCCTGTGCAATAATACTATTTTATATTTTGTATATATACATATTCATATTAACAACTGAGTCTGTTTACCTGTAAACACTGTATTTTAACACTGTCTATTTATGCACCCAACCTCAACAAAACAATACTTAAATTTCCCCGATGTGGGATAAATAAATGTCTGAAGTCTAAGTCTAAGTCTAAAGTCACACTTCACCTGATCATCTTCCTCTGTTTTATACCAAATATCACCTAAATATCTAAGATTTGATCAAACTAAATGCACCTTGTGAGATTTTTTATTATCATTATGGGATGTTCTCACCAGCTCAGTGTGATAGATCGCAGTGTTTACAAAGATCATATATATGTTGTTAAAATTATGGGATGTTCTCACCAGCTCAGTGTGATAGATCGCAGTGTTTACAAAGATCATATATATGTTGTTAAAATTATGGGATGTTCTCACCAGCTCAGGGTGATTTGGAAGACCACAGTGTTTGCAGGGGTCGTCGTTTGGAGGTAGGTCGTCATCTGAGGACGACGAGGAGTCTGAGCTTCGTCGTTCTCTGTTACGATTACGCCTCTTCCTGCTTCGCTCCACCTTGTAGTCTTCATCGCTGTCATCTTCTTCCTCACTCTCCTCCTCTTCACTTGACTCTTCTTCGCTGTTGTCGTCGTCTTCGTCGTCCGAGCCTTTCTTTTTACGTCGCGTTCGTGTGTTGGACCATCGAACCCTTCGTCTCTTTCTCCCCTGAAACAAAAAACATGTTGAGTTGAAGGATGGATCAGTCAATCATTTGGGCTGAACATTTAATTACGGACGTTTATTTTTTTGTTTCATCCAACTGGTCCTGTAACTTTGCTTTGTTTCTTTTGTTTTAACTCTCCAAAGGCTTACTGGTTTCAGTTCACACAAGCTAAAACGAGGCTGCATGTTTTGCAAGATACAAACTTAGTGATGAATCTCACCTTAGCTTTGGGTTGACCATCCTGATCGGCCCTTTTTTCTCTTGGTTTCTTCTGAACTGCTTTCTCCTTCTCGTCCTCCTCATCCTCATCTTTTTCCTTGTCCTCTTTGTCATTGTCACATTGGTCAGCCAATGGAGCGGCCTGTGATTTCTCCTGCTTCCTGTCGTGGATCTCGACAGCCTTCGGTGTTGGTTTAGAGATCCTCGGTGATCTCCGGAGAGATCTGCCGGTGTTCGTATCAGACTCAGAGTCTCCATGTCTTTCCTCTCTCTGGAGTTCAGCTTTTCTTCGCTGAGCTGGACGTTTCATCTTTTGGCGGACGCCTTTCACCAGAGCATCTGACAGAGCTTTGCCACCATTTGCCACCTCTTTTTTTGTTGCAGACTCCTCTTCTTCACGCTTGCTTTTACTTTCCTCATCAGTGGGCTTTTCGGTCTCCAATTCTTTCTCCTTGCAGGTTGAGGATTTGTCGTCTGGTTCTTTGCTCACCTTTTGGTGGGCAGGTTCCTCCATTTTGGTTGAGGTTTCAGTCTTTTTGTGAGAATCTCTCTTTTTTGTTTCATCCATTTTTGAGGTTTTATCCTCTTTACTTTCTTTGTGATTTCGTTGCTCACTGTCATGCTGAAGTTTTTCATCTCCTGTGTCTTTTTTGTTCTCCTTTTTACTTCCTGATGATGGAGGATCTGCCTTGTCTGTTTTATCATCAGACACTTTCTCCTGTTCTGTTACTGGCCGTTCTGGATTTTTATCAGTTTCTTTAGAGACGTTTGTCTTTTCAGCAGGACTGGAGAGTTTGTCTTTTCCTTCTGTCATCTTCTCTGCCTCTGAGTTAATCTGACTTTTGTCATCGTCTTGTGGCTTTGTCAGATCGCGTTTAACGGCCACTGCTTCTACCTCCATAGGCTCGGACGTACACTCAGCTATCTTGCCAACATCATGCATTGTTCTGTCTTCATAGTTGACGAATATCTTCACATCTTCAGGCTTTTCTGTCTTCTCTGGAGTCTTCTCTGAATCTTTGACATTATCCACCATCTCAACAGGTTTACATAAGTCTGATTTCTGAGCAACAAAAGAATCTAAACTCTGGTTAGTGTCAACTTTTTCTTCTGATTTTTCACTGATTGATGGTTTATCTGCCTTTTGAATGACGTTCGAGCTCTGTGTGACTTCTTGTGTGTCTGTATTATCACTGACCAATGGCGACTCTGTGTTTTCAGAGTCAACACATTTCTTTGCACTCTGAGTCTCAATTGTTTTGATAACTCTGGGTTTCTCTTTCACTGCACACGCATCTGGTTTCTCTACATTAGTCTCACACGTCTCTGTTTCTTTAGCAACACTTGCCTCTGTTTGCTTAATTTCAGTTATATTCACCTGTGACGTATTGTTTTCATCAGTCTGACTCAACTCTGATGTGTCCACGTCGGCACAAGCCGATTTTTCCTCTGAATCTTTGGTTTTTACCTTCTCAGACTCTCCACTTGTTGATGTTTTCTCCCTTTCCATTAACGTCTTGGTCTTGTCTCCTGTAAAGGACTCTTTTTTATCTGCTTGTTTGGATTCTTTTGCTTTTTCATAACTGGACGACTTCTCAGGTGCATTATTAACATCCTTAGGTGAAGGTGGTGGTTCTCCTTTCTTCTCCTTCGACTCAGCATTTCCCTTTTCTACCTTTGTATCTTCATTTTTCTCCCCCGTTTGTTGTGATGTGATTGCCTCTGAGACCTTCTCTAAACTGCGAGCTTCATCCTTTTTATCTTTAATGTCATCGTTGTTAGCTTTCACGTCATCGTTGTTAGCTTTCACGTCATCGTTGTTAGCTTTCACGCCATCGTTGTTAGCTTTCACGTCATCGTTGTTAGCTTTCACGTCTTCATTTTTAGCTTTCGCGTCATCGTTGTTAGCTTTCGCGTCATTGTTGTTAGCTTTCGCGTCATCGTTGTTAGCTTTCGCGTCATCGTTGTGAGCTTTCACGTCATCGTTTTTAGCATTCATGTCACCGTTGTTAGCTTTCACGTCATCGTTGTTAGCTTTCACGTCATCGTTGTTAGCTTTCACGTCATCGTTGTTAGCTTTCACGTCTTCGTTGTTAGCTTTCACGTCATCGTTGTTAGCTTTCACGTCATCTGCTTTATATTTAATTTCATCCTTTTCTGTGGATGGCGACTCTTTTTCTGTGATTTTTTCAGTTTGAGCTGCAGCTTGTTCAGTCGTCTGCTCTTTGTCTTTTAGTGACTCGATCAGATGACTGTGCAACTCTTTGTCTGATGACGGCTGAACTTCTCCATTTACATGATCATTAATACTCTTTGTCTGTTCAGGAGTCGACTCAGTTCTCAGAGAGTCTTTCACCTGAGAAACAGACGGGTTCTGAACTATAATGCTGCTGTTTTTGTCAAAGTCTTCACTAAACTTCATCCCTCTCTTTTTCAGAGGGATTTTGGCTTGTTGGTCATTTTTCAGAGCCTGTTGAATCTCTTCAGCACTGTTCTTCTTGGCTTCCTCTCCTTTTTCGGCCTTCGCTGACATACTTCTTTTCTCAGAGGCCGGTTCCATTGTTTCTGTCGTTTTAGAGTTGGACACCTCCATCGGCTCTTCTTTGATGTTCTGGACCTTTGTAATGATGCCGAGATCCACATCAGACTTTTCTGAGGACAGTACTGCTTCAGGTTTACCTTCAGTGATGCCGTTCAGTTCAGACGATTTGGCCTCAGAAGCTTCTGATATCAAATGATCTGTGTCATTATTCTCTGTCTTTGGGGAGACTGGACACGCGGCCTTGTTGGAGTCTTTGCTGTCTTCATCTGATGTGTCCTCCGTCTTCTTGACTTCACCTGTAACATAATTGTGAAAACAGCAAAGTAAGACGATGGGAGAGAATCTTTGAGTTTGGTTTAAAGTTTTGGTGTCACATAACTGAAAACAAAACAATTCATATCAAAATCATCATTCTTATTTTCTATAATTCTTGTTTGTTCATGGTTTGTGACAAAATAAAGGCAGAACTTGACAGGACAAACTCAAGCTATCTTGCATGATCTTTTTAAAAAAGCTGATTAACATCCATTGCAGCACTTAATAAAACTTCTGTTGGAAGACAACAACATTCAGCGTTTTGATCGGCAGGTTTGCAGAAAGCTGACGCTACAGGAAAAATGCTGAAACCTCTTTTTCACAAAAACATTCAACCACTGATGCTGGTCAGTTAAGTGTGTGTGTGTGTTCGTGTGTGTTCGTGTGTGTTCGTGTGTGTGCGTGATCCTCAGATGAGGGCTTGACAATTGTTTCTATATTCATATATCTATATTGAACCATCGACGGTGATGTCGTGGTTTCTCTTGTGACAAATGTGCTTATTGTAAGTCGCTTTGGACAAAAGCGTCTGCTGAATGCTCTAAATGTAAATATAATGTGTGCGTCTGCGTGTGTGTGTGCTGCTGCAGCATGATGCTTCACTAATCGATCA
>OZ023167.1:32776475-32853975 GCA_963678695.2 Diplodus puntazzo | reverse complement strand
TGAACATGTTAACAGTTTAATAAAAACGGTTTACTGTTGTATAACTACTATGATACTTATGAGTATTACAGTAGTTTTATAACCAGTACTGTCACTTCGTAGGGTTAGGGTCACCACAGTGTTCAAGTAATACAAGAAGTCACAACCCTAATGAAAATGTAGTTTTTATTTCCATGATTAACATAATAATAAAGAAATTCAAAACTAAGTTAATTTTACATTTTCATATGATTAGTTCTTAACAGTTAGTGGGTCTGTCAGTCAGAGCCCCCCACTCTAAATTAATGCTAATGTTGTGTGTCAGCTGGAAGGTAACACATTCTTGTACCAACTTCAAATGGTGATAATATGTCAGATCTGTTTATGACTGGTTCTGCTGTCTCCAGGGGCCAAATGTTGTACCAAATTTTCCAGATGCAAAAACAATATTGTTCTATTACACTTTATTACACATGCATTATGTGTCAGTAAGTATTAAAAAATAAGTTGGTACCTTTATGAGATACTTCTCCCATCGGTCTGCTGACACGGACTTGCCGATCTTCCTCAACAACTTGACGTGAAGATCAACAAGCAGCTTTGGAACTGAAAAAAGAAAAGAAAGAAGATCCAGTCACTCCATTACTCACAAACTCAAACTTGTGTGTGTGTGTAATATATATATATATATATAAAATATACACACACACATCCATATACATGTCATATTCATGTTCAGTTAGATTAGATTCAAATAAACATATCAGACAGATGTCTTCATAAATAAAGCCATGTCTCTCATAGGAGTCTCTTCAGTGAAAACACTGAGGCAGTGTAGGTTAATTCATTAATATAGATGATAACTATTTAAAGAGATCTGACAAAGAGTCCAATGATGGAAGCAGAATGTGTGTGTATACATTTATCACATGCGTTTCTGATTTACAGCAGTCGTTGACAAAAGTCTTGTGTTTCTCAAGATGTCCACCGAACATGTCGATCAGTAGAATTCATTTTGTAAATCTGGGATGTTAACATGCTGGTGCTTGGAACACAGTAAGGTGAATTTATTTTAATGGAGGGAAAAAAACACTATCAGGAAGATTTCAGACAAAGCTGCGCCTGCGCAGAGCAGCACAGCGCAATTTAAAAAAATAGTCAAGTCAGACATAATGAGCAAAACATACGGAAGTACAATGACGTCTCTTTGACACAAACGTAGATGCGAGATGATCACTGAGAGTATACGTTCCATTGAACGTGTAGATATACTACATATTCTAATTAAATAGTTAATCGATGCACAGCGACGTCATCTGTATTTCGTTTCATTGACGGGAGCATGATGTGAGCTTCAGAAAAGCTTTATTTTGAAAGCTTCCACCGGAAGCCATTGCTATTAGTGCTACCTTGACGGAATCTGTGTGAACCACTACAAAATATTTTAACTGTAAATAAAGTGCACGAACGCGTGCCCGACACACACAATAACACATTCACCGATAGATTATCGGAATCCATGACGTGTTGCCTTAATGATCACCGTCTTTATCGCCTCACAAACACAAATAACACAACATTATCAGCACACATTTCTGCCTGTGTTGTGTTGCGAGTATCGTTACAACAGCAGATAAAGGCTGCTGAAAAAATTAAGCCCTATACAAAAGCTCAAAAGTGAGAGAAAACCTCGAATCATTCGGCGGACTCATACCATAAAAATAATTAAATACAGTGTGGACACATTTTCCACTTCGAACAGCAGCTCTGAGGCGCAGTTAACTTCTATTTAAGTATAAGCGAAGGTTAGAAAACCACACAATAACACACGACCAGCTAACTAGCTGCTAGCCTGTTAGCACGGTACCATTCTCATTAATGGTGAAGTCTGTCCTCCTCCCGCTAGCAGCTGGCTGCTTTTCTGACTCACCTGAGGATTTGTCCTGCAGGTATCTCTCCAGCTGGGGAAAGGTGAGCTCCGGTAAATCCAACAACGCTCCGTAGCGCTCCAAGAACGAGCAAATCACGGCGTAATTTGGACACAAACCGGGGACAGAACTCGCCGTTGCCGCCGAAGCAGCCATCTTTTCCACACCAGATTAAAGCCGGCCGGAATAGAATGTGACACTTCCGGTATTAACAAAATAAAACGATGAAGAACGTCAGTTTAAATTGTTTTTTGTCTTATTATCATAACGAGCGAATTGATTTTCTTGATTTTATTTCGGTCCATCTGTACAGGGTCCATATACAATATAAACATCACTGTCATTGCATGCACTGTACCTAATTAACATCTGCAGTCTGTCAGCAGCCTGAGGAAATAAAAGAAAAGAATAACAGAATCCATCTATGTCAAACCGTCACCCACCTACAATGCAGTTAAACTCAGTGTGTTTGGATGTGTGTGTTAATATGTGTGGTCCAGAATAGACCTTGTTAACTTTTGGTGCTGATCCAGAAAAAGAGATCAAGGAATTTTTTCTTCCTTTAAAATGATAAGTCGGGGTGTCTCCAACATTCTGGTTAGTTTATCAGAACAATGAATGCACGTGAACAATCAGGTATTCAGGCAGCTAGTATCTGTAATGAGGGGACTGTTGGGACTTGGACCTGGACCGACTCACACGTCCTCACAGGTTTAATGTTGTGTTTGTTTTAGAACGACAGATGATGACCGGCTGCAAACTGCTTCCAACTAACAAACTGCACATATATCAACAAGGAGAGATGGATGACGTCTGTGTGCAATAATGATATGGACACGAGAGGGCGCTCTGATACCACACACACACACAGTACAAAAAGTTCAAACAGAAAAATGCAGTCTTTTTTACTTCAGCTATCTTTATTTAACATTAATTTGTACACAATAAATACAGATAAACATCCACTGGTGTGCGAATACGACTCACGACGATGTGAGTGTGGGCAGTTTGAATTTTAGATTCAGACTTCTTTTCTTCTTCTTCTCTGTTGGAAAAGGCAACTCTTTATTGATACAAACAGGTTAAATGCAAACTTTAAAAATAAGTTTGATGTCATTCAGATCTCAGGGAGATCAACGAGAACACAGCGACATGGCTGACAGAAATCTCTTTTCCTCTGATCAAATTCTACTAAGGTTTAATACATTTTTTTACCTAATTCTACATAAAACGAAAAAAAAAAAAAGGAAAATTATATCTGTGCTATTATCTGTACAGATATCCATCTCCAAGCTCTTTGTAAACTATTATCATTCAAAAAACATTGTGATCAAAAGGTCAACAGTACGATGGCTATTTAAGGCTAAATAACACAAGAAAATAACTCTTACCACCTTATGTGGTAAACAAAACGGCAAACAAGAAATATTCAACAAACACATAGAATCCACAAAAATACTGAAGAGGAAGAAGAAGAAATGAAAAAGTGCTTCACTGTGACAGGATAGTTCTGTTTTTTTGTTGTAGTTTAAAATTGGACAGCTAGCAGCTCAGGATGGTTTCCTCCTTAAAAATAAAAGTATATTTCAACTGCACATGATTTCAGTGTAAACTGTCACCTTCAGCGTCATCACAACGTAATATGTATGTTCGGTTCTCCCTTTAGGAACTTCTGCTGCAAAGAAAACTAACATTAATCAATACATATGTAGAGGATCCATTAATTTGATCAGATTCATCCCACGACAACAATCTACTACAATTGCCACTTTTCCCTTTTTTAATGTAACTCTCGAGTTACAGAGGAGGAGGAGAGGAGAGGAAAGGAGAGGAAAGGAGAGAGGAGGAGAGGAGAGGAGAGGAAAGGAGAGAGAAGGAGAGGAGGGGAGAGGAGAGGAGAGGAGAGGAGAGGAGGAGGAGGAGAGGAAAGGAGAGGAGAGGAGAGGAGGGGTGAGAGAGGAGGAGAGGAGAGGAGAGGAGAGGAGAGGAGAGGAGGGGAGAGGAGAGGAGAGGAGGGGAGAGGAGAGGAGAGGAGAGGAGAGGAGAGGAGAGGAGAGGAAAGGAGAGGAGAGGAGAGGAGGGGAGAGGAGAGGAGAGGAGGGGAGAGAGGAGGAGAGGAGAGGAGAGGAGAGGAGAGGAGAGGAGAGGAAAGGAGAGAGAAGGAGAGGAGGGGAGAGGAGAGGAGAGGAGGGGAGAGAGGAGGAGAGGAGAGGAGAGGAGAGGAGAGGAGAGGAGAGGAGAGAGGAGAGGAGAGGAAAGGAGAGGAGAGGAGAGAGGAGGAGAGGAGAGGAGGAGAGAGGAGGAGAGGAGAGGAGAGGAGAGGAGAGGAGAGGAGAGGAAAGGAGAGAGAGGAGAGGAGGGGAGAGGAGAGGAGAGGAGGGGAGAGGAGAGGAGAGGAGAGGAGAGGAGAGGAGAGGAGAGGAGAGGAGAGGAAAGGAGAGGAGAGGAGAGGAGGGGGAGGAGAGGAGAGGAGGGGAGAGAGGAGGAGAGGAGAGGAGAGGAGAGGAGAGGAGAGGAGAGGAAAGGAGAGAGAAGGAGAGGAGGGGAGAGGAGAGGAGAGGAGGGGAGAGGAGGGGAGAGGAGAGGAGAGGAGAGGAAAGGAGAGAGAAGGAGAGGAGGGGAGAGGAGAGGAGAGGAGGGGAGAGAGGAGGAGAGGAGAGGAGAGGAGAGGAGAGGAGAGAGGAGAGGAGAGGAGAGGAGAGAGGAGGAGAGGAGAGGAGGAGAGAGGAGGAGAGGAGAGGAGAGGAGAGGAGGAGGAGAGGAGAGGAGAGGAGAGAGGGGAGAGGAGAGGAGAGGAGAGAGGAGGAGAGGAGAGGAGGAGAGAGGAGGAGAGAGGAGAGGAGAGGAGAGGAGAGGAGAGGAGAGGAGAGGACCAGCCTCGTCCCTGCTGGAGTTTGATTGAATGTGGAGACAACCAGATGTTTTGGTTTGTGATGAAAAAAAATATGTTAAACTAACATGTTTACAACATATTATATAAACATGTTTACAACATGTTTAATGTCGTTGCATAGAAGAAATTCAACTGAAAAGTCTCAACATCAGTTTGTTAAAATGAGACGAGGAGCGGCAGGAAGTGACACAGCGACGCTGACTGTTCACGTTCGAAACGTGTTTAACATGTTCTCCTTTGGACTGTGTGTGTGTGTGTGGGGGGGGGGGGGTTAGGGTTCATGTTGTGTTACCCGTTATAATAATTTCTTACAAGAACAGGTTTACTATGTTTTACTGTATATCACCATGTGACGGTCACATGATCTACATACATTTTTAATTAAAATCCTAATTATCAGTCAAAGAGGAGATTAACTCCGAGATTAAAATCTAACCCGCCAAGTTCAGAGAAAGTCCTCCACAAAGACCCTCAGTGTGAAAACACAAAGGGTCCACACATCCTCCACTTGTCTTCACAGGGTTCAGTTTCCTTTAAGTTTCCTCCAGAGGTTTGTTGAGAGGTTCACACCAGCGTGATCTCCACCTCCTCCCTCCGCTTCACCTGCCCACGAGGATGCTGCTTTGGGGGTGGAGGAGCAGCACGGACCTGGAAACATCCATCAATCAATTAATGATTCAATCAATAAAAACAGATATCAATGCCCAGTTTCTGTTTGAGAATGAAGCAGCAGAAACACATAGAAACAGTCAGCTCTTATTCAACACACAACATGTCTGTGAATCAGAACATGTGTGTGGAGGGAACCTCCACCTCTAAAGAGAGTCGGCGCAGATTCAGACCTTCTGAAGAATCAAACCTGCAGTCACATTAGATTCTGCTCTGATTTGAGGAGAGCTCAGTGATTACAGTTTAACTTCTAGGATTTAAAAGTGGACTTCTGTTCTGTTGGAGATTCATAAGTTTGTGCTAACTTAGCTTTAATCCACGACACTCGAGCAGAAATATTTATCAGACGGCAGATGTTGGTTTTCTTCTTTGCCACAACCTGATTTTACAGCTCAAACTGACTCAAGTGAAATCACTTGAGTTAATAGATACATTTCCCACAGCTTCTTCTGGAGCCACAGATGGCTTCATAAATAGAATATGGACATTAAAAAATTTGTGTATGTGTGTGTGTTTACTGACGGGTCTGATGGTGCTGGGCACGCTCTCTGGGTATTTGGGAGGCTGAGGGGAGCTTTGAGCTGGACCTGAACAATTCAAAACATCATCATCATCATCATCATCATCATCATCAGTTTAATTAATAAAACCATTAAATAAAAAGACTCATTCTGACAACTCAAATATAAAGAGTGTCTCTTACTCTGAAAGGAGCTTTTGTGTGGCGTCAGTGGCGGCCTGTGATGTCCGTTGTGATAGGAGGGTGGTCGACCAATGGGAGAGGCTGTGGCGCTGCAGGGACTGGACTGAGGGGAGGACATGGTGGGCGTTTGAAGGGGGCTGCTGTGAAGAGGCCCCGGCAGGAAGGGACTCCGAGGGGACTGGTCGCACTGGGCCAGAGGGGACGAGGACGCCTTCAAAACACAAGAGACAACGTTAGTGTGTGTGAGGATACAACATGTCAGCACACATTAGCAATGTTGAGCTAACCAGGGACTGTATTAATCCAGCCCTCACTCTCCTCCAGAGGAACAACATCATTCCAACTGGAAAAAAAACTGTCAGCATACATATATATCTATATACACTACCAGTCAAAAGTTGGGACGCACATTGTCATTTAATGGTTTTTTCTTTGTTTTCACTATTTACATTGTAGATTCGCACTGAAGGCATCAAAACTATGAATGAACACATAGGGAATTATGCAGTAAACAAAAAAGTGTGAAATAACTCAAAATATGTGTTATATCTTACATTCTTCAAAATAGCCACCCTTTGCTTTGATTACTACTTTGCACACTCTTGGCATTCTCTTGATGAGCTTCATTAGGTCGTCACCTGAAATGGTTTTCCAGCAGCCTTGAAGGAGTTCCCAGAGATGCTGAGCACTTTTTGGCCCTTTTGTCTTCACTCTGCGGTCCATCTCATCCCAAACCATCTGGACTGCGTTTAGGCCAGGTGACTGTGGAGGCCAGGTCATCTGACGCAGCACTCCATCACTGTCCTTGGTCAAATAGCCCTCACACAGCCTGGAGGTGTGTTTGGGGTCATTGTCCTGTTGAAAAGTATGGTCCAACTAAACGCAAACCGGATGGGATGGCATGTGGCTGCAGGATGCTGTGGTAGTCATGTTGGTTCAGTGTGCCTTCAATTTTGAATAAATCCCCAACAGTGTCACTAGCAAAGCCCCCCCACACCATCACACCTCCTCCTCCATGCTTCACGGTGGAATCATGTAGAGGCGATCGTTCACCTTTTTCTGCGTAGCACAAAGACACGGCGGATGGAACCAAAGGTCTCAAACTTGGACTCATCAGACCAAAGCACAGATTTCCACTGGTTTAATGTCCATTCCTTGTGTTTCTTGGCCAAAACAAATCTCTTCTGCTTGTTACATTTCCTTAGTAGTGGTTTTTAGCAGCTATTTGACCATAAAGGCCTGATTCACACAGTCTCCTCTGAACAGCTGATGTAGAGATGTGTCTGCTACTAGAACTCTGTGTGGCGTTCATCTGGGCTCTAATCTGAGGTGCTGTTAACTCCTGATTTCTGAGGCTGGTGACTCAGATGAACTTCTCCTCAGCAGCAGAGGCGACTCTCGGTCTTCCTTTGCTGGGGCGGTCCTCATGTGAGCCAGTTTCGTCGTAGTGCTTGATGGTTTCTGCGACTTCACTTAGGAACACATTCAAGGATTTTGCAATTTTCCGGACTGACTGACCTTCAGTTCTTAAAATAATGATGGACTGTCGTTTCTCTTTACTTAGCCAATTGGTTCTTGCCATAACATGAGTTCTAACAGTTGTCTAATAGGGCTGTCAGCTGTGTACCAACCTGACTTCTGCACAACACAACTGATGGTCCCAACCCCATTAAGGCAAGAAAGTCCACAAATGAACCCTGACAAGACACACCTGTGAAGTGAAAACCATTTCAGGTGACTACATCATGAAGCTCACTGAGAGAAGGCCAAGAGTGTGCAAAGCAGTAATCAAAGCAAAGGGTGGCTACTTTGAGTTATTTCACACTTTTTTGTTTACTGCATAATTCCATATGTGTTCATTCATAGTTTTGATGCCTTCAGTGAGAATCTACAATGTAAATAGTCATGAAAATAAAGGAAAAACATTAAATGAGAAGGTGTGTCCAAATTTCTGTCTGGTAGTGTATGTAAAGTAACTGTTGGGACCCACAGATGAAGTCATTCATTGTGGATTGTGAAAATGGACTCTGAACTGAACTCAGTGTCCCAGAATTCCCCTCTCTTCACCCCTTTGGTGTTATCGTGACCTTAAGTCAAGTTATTGGTAGTTTGCTTTCCTAGACGGCTAATTCGACATTAGTCGAATTATGTTTCACACAGACTCAGAGTCTCTGCATGCAACTAACCATCTTCTATAACCTGGCATCACGACACACACACACACACACACACTTCTATATAGTACATGTTAGATTATGTGTTTCCATCTTTGTGTTAAATAAAGACTTTTGAAAATTCTTGCTGTCCATTTAATATTGTACAAGAGTGAATGTTGCCGACCTCTACACTGTCAAGAACTCCCAAATCCTTCAACCATTACTAGCTGTTATGGTAAATTTGGTTGTAATTATTAAGTTAATTATTAACCAGAGTTATAAACAGTTCAGTACATTTTTATGAGACTGATTTAGTAAAACTGTAGTAAAATATCTTTTCCCTTCTTCAAGGGTGGTGCCCCGAGGTGGTCTAATGCAAATTGGATCATATTATTTATCATAATTAATAATCATCCCAAATAATCATTAATTATTATTGATAGACAAATTTAACCTAAATCTCCCTTTTATTGTTGCATAAACACTCCTTAACCGGGCCTCGTGTAATGTGAGGCCCAACATAACCATCAACTCACCTGTGCATTGCTGTCCCTTTGTCCGTCTCCGTTCTCACCGGAGGCGGTCAGATCCTCCACCAGGACAGCAGGGAAGACGCCGACAATGCCGTTGAACTCTCCCTCCCAGAAGCCGTCGTCCTCATGGGTTTCTCTACTCAGTATGCGGATGATGGCACCTTCAGGAAATGACAGCTCATCATCCGTTTGTCCGGCGTAGTCGTACAGAGCCTTCGCAAACGACACTGAAACAGAGAAAGGAGATGTCCAGCACTACAGTACAGAAGGATACAGACACAACAGCATCAGTTTAGAGGAGGGCTCTCACCACTGGAGTCTCCATTGACAGAACCTGTCAGGAGTTCACTCTCGGGTTCAGTCGAGTTACTGGATGAATGAGATCTGGCGTCCAGAGCGGCCAAAGCTTGCAGCATGCTCAGCAGACTGTTGGACGAGGGCAGCTGCAGGTATTTCTCTGGGACGTAGCCCACTTCTCCACTGCGGTTTCTGGCCTGGGAAAAAAATAAACTCATATTGAGACGATTCTCAAATGTTCTAAAACAAACGTTAAAACATCCAAATGAGTTTAGCTAAAGAGACTGCAAAGTGTCTTTAATGTGGGGATATTTACCTTGACCCAGTCCTCCATGTCTCCATCATCAATGACCTCCAAGATCTCCTGCTCCTCAATGGTCAGTTCATCTGGCTGAGACGCCTGCAAACAAGGAAGCTCATCAGTTTGTATAAAAAAAAAAGGTAAAAACTTATATAACATACTTAATAAATCGGATTTCATCACTGCAGTGACTTTTTGGTGTAAAACAAAACAAGAAAAAGCAAACTGTTCTTACATATTACATTTTTCTATCTACATTTTCACAGTTTCATCTGTCTGCAGTCTGAAACATCAGTGCTGCCTCTAAAGTCCAGCTTTGGTTGTTTTAGAGTTGCTGATTCAACATTGGGATCATTTTAACGCTACATTTTGTAGAGTTCAGATGAAATATGAAATCCACCCAGCAAGTTCTGGGTCTGCCCTGAGTTCTCTACCCAGTTGTTTGTGTTGAAAAATCTCTAAAGTGAGGAGCCCAGGAGGGTCCAGATCAGATGCTTCAAGCACCTAAGCTAGCTCCTTTCAACACGAAGGAGGAGTAGCTCCACTCCGAGCTCCCTCTGGATGTCTAAGTTTCAATCTCTAAGGCTGAACCCTGCCCCCCATGGAGGAAACTCATTTCAGCCAATTGCATCCACAGTGTCATTCTTATAGTCACTTCCCACAGCTCATGACTATAGGTGAGGTTTGAAAAATAGGTCAGTTGAGATCCCTCTGCCCCGCCACAGTACGCTCCTGCAGTACTACTGACACCACAACAAACTGCCTGTATATCTCACACTTGATGTTCCCATCACTCAAAAACAAGACCTCCAAGGTACTTAACCCCCTTACTTTTGCAAAAAGCAAAGACGAAATTCTGACTTGCCCAAACCAGATCCTCACCACAGCTGCACCATGAGATCTTGTCCATGAATCAGATCAGCAACAGCATCGAAGACAAAGGCCAACCTTAGGAGTTCAACACCCACTGGATATGTTTGACGTTGAGCCGAGTATACGGATAAAGTTCTTTCTTTGGTTATATGGGTAGGCAGATTGCTTGTAGCAATAGCATCCCTGACTGCACCTCCCACAGTACCCCCCACAGTATCCTCCACAGTAACCCCCACAGTACCCTCCACAGTAACCCCCACAGTACCCTCAACAGTAACCCCCACAGTACCCTCGACAGTAACCCCCACAGTACCCTCAACAGTAACCCCACAATAACTCCCACAGCACGTCCCACAGTACCCTCCACAGTAACCCCGACAGTACCCTCCACAGTACCCTCCACAGTAACCCCCACAGTACCCTCAACAGTAACCCCACAATAACTCCCACAGCACGTCCCACAGTACCCTCCACAGTAACCCCGACAGTACCCTCCACAGTAACCCCCACAGTACCCTCAACAGTAACCCCCACAGTAACCCCGACAGTACCCTCCACAGTACCCCCACAATAACCCCCACAGTACCCTCCACAGTACCCTCCACAGTAACCCCCCACAGTACCCTCCACAGTAACCCCCACAGTACCCTCCACAGTACCCTCCACAGTAACCCCCACAGTACCATCCACAGTACCCTCACAGTACCCTCACAGGACCCCCACAGTAACCCCCACAGTACCCTCCACAGTACCCTCCACAGTAACCCCCACAGTACCCTCCACAGTACCCTCCACAGTAACCCCCCACAGTACCCTCAACAGTAACCCCCACAGTACCCTCCACAGTACCCTCACAGGAACCCCCACAGTACCCTCCACAGTAACCCCCACAGTACCCTCCACAGTACCCTCCACAGTAACCCCCACAGTACCATCCACAGTACCCTCACAGTACCCTCACAGGACCCCCACAGTAACCCCCACAGTACCATCCACAGTACCCTCACAGTACCCTCACAGAACCCCCACAGTAACCCCCACAGTACCCTCCACAGTAACCCCCACAGTACCATCCACAGTACCCTCACAGGACCCCCACAGTAACCCCCACAGTACCTTCCACAGTAACCCCCACAGTACCATCCACAGTACCCTCACAGGACCCTCACAGTAACCCCCACAGTACCTTCCACAGTAACCCCCACAGTGACCCTCCACAGTAACCCCCACAGTACCCCCACAGTACCCTCACTGGACCCCCCACAGCACCTTCCACAGTAACCCCCACAGTAACCTCCACAGTAACCTCCACAGTAACCCCCACAGTACCATCCACAGTACCCTCACAGTACCCTCACAGGACCCCCACAGTAACCCCCACAGTACCCTCCACAGTAACCCCCACAGTACCTTCCACAGTAACCCCCACAGTACCCTCCACAGTAACCCCCACAGCACCTCACACAGTGCCCTCCACAGTAACCCCCACAGTACCCTCACTGGACCCCCCACAGCACCTTCCACAGTAATCCCACAGTAAACCCCACAGTACCCTCCACAGTAACCCCCACAGTACCAAATTTCAGTAGTATTATATTACCTTGTATGAGTAGAGTACTTTACAGGTGAGGGGGTAGTTCTTTAAGGTGCTGGAGGGACTTGAGCTGCTGTCATCTAAAACTTCGCCGCTGTCCTCTGTCTCCTCCTCGTCCTCGTGCTCCAGATCAGCTGTTCCCTGCAGACAGACCGAACATCAATACAAACGTCATTAAGATTCTGAGGGCAGATATATAATCAATAAATGATGCTGAAGTGGGTCTTACTGAGAGTGAAGGATCATGAGTACTCAGGTTGTTCCAGCGTTCGTTCTCCAGCTCCTCCATCACCTGGTTCATGGCGCTCTTCAGCCATGTTTCCACGGCAACACCAGCCTGCCTCAACAGGTCCAGACGGGCCTCAGCTTTCACTTTCACTGTCTGATCAATAAACAAACACGATCACACACCAATCAATAAATGTAGACAGGAGCACTGATCCGTAGAGGAGTTTGTCTCACAGTCAAACTTCTACAAGCTTCTGAAGAATGAAACTGATATTTATTATTTTATCATTTTAATATTTTATTTTTGTATAATTTTAATATTGTATATTTTTAACTGCAGCTGACAAAGTCTCTTTCATACTGTAACTCAGTTAATTAGTTTTCTGTCTGTTTACTTTCTTGTTTAATGATGTTAATCTCGAGCCAACTACGATCTGAACTTAGATCAGCTGAGAGGATGATGCAATCACTGATTTTATGACATGAAATATAAAAAAATATATACTATAATGAAATCATACACTTCTGTAATTGATCAATTTGATTAACCTTATCAACAACAAATGAGAGATACCAGAGTCCGACTGAAGCAGACAAGACCGTCCACCAGAACACAGCTCTAAAGAGCTGTAACTAACAAATACTCTCATTATTGATTAATCTGTCTCTAACTTTTCTGACTGATTTCGTGTCAGGTTGGTCATTTTGTCCAATTGTTGTTAATTTATTATGGACAACAAAGAGAAAGCAGCAGAAAATCTCACTTTTATTGATAACTGAATGAAATAATGAGGTGATTATCACAATTGGTTATCAATATTGACCTGAATCTGTAATTTCATGTTTTTAACCAGCAGGTGGAGCACTGAGGCCATATTTAGTAACACACACACACACACACACACACACACACACACACACACACACACACACACACACAGTGTTACCTCTGCCCTCCGCAGACTCTGCTTGGCGACCTCCATCTTGGTCTCCAGCTCACTATTCTGTTCCGATGATTCTAGTGTTCCATAATCCTCCAAGGCCTGAAAACAACAAACACACATGAACAAAAACAAATAAACAACAAACACATCGACCACATAATCTGATGTAACCTGTCGATCAATACAGACACTGACTGATTGATCTTTACTGGACACAGTGACTCACTTCCTGTTTAAACCATTCGATCCTGGTTCAGGTGTATAGGTGTACAAGTGCATAGGTGTACAGGCAGTCAGGTATATGATGATGATGATGATGACTCTTTTTTCCTGTGTCCTCATATTTTCTTCCACAAGTGTCTGATGATTTTATGGCCAGACTGATCTACATGTTGTTTAATGATAAAGGCCGAACTTAAAGTGAAACTTTGCCAAAAAAGCAACCAAGGCTTTATTTGTGATTAAAAAAAAAGCATAATTATGACGAAAGAGGCACTTTTAAGATTTACCATAGTTTCGGGCAAGCTAATTTTCAATGGAGTGCAGGGACACTCTTACGCTAGCATCAAAATCGCTATTTTTAAAACACTAAGAAGGCTCGACACAACATGAAACAACCTAACAGGCAGGGGGTCCACCATTACTCTCCTGCCTGTTAGGTCGCACTCGGGGATCGACACTTTGTGTCTGCCATGATGGCGACGCGCCGGAGATCCAGCTCCTACGGTGAGTAGTTCAAAAACCTTCTTTTTAGTAAACTCTGTGTACACAAACAATGTTCTCAATGCTCGTGTTCATGTGTAGAGACCCTGGTGATACTACGAGCAAACTTTCATGTTGTGTCGAGCCTTCTTAGTGTTTTAAAAATAGCGATTTTGATGCTAGCATGCCAGTGCCCCTGCACTCCATTGAAAATTAGCTTGCCCGAAACCGAAACTACGGTAAATCTTAAAAGTACCTCTTTTGTCGTAATTATGCTTTTACATGAAGGTTTGACTCATATTCAATCACAAATAAAGCCTTGGTTGCTTTTTGGCGAGAGTTTAACTTTAAGTCATTAACAGGAAGTTTAAGTCTGCTGATCATAATCAATGTATCTGATGTCAATAAAACGTCCATAAATACACTCAGAAATCAGAGAAGAGAGAATCATGTTGTTTTTAAGTTTTCTTCAGTATCAAAGTAATCCATTACATCCATGGCTACACTGAAACAGAAGCAGTCTGACTGAATGTGAACACATACTCCCTGTAAAGAACAATAATGATATAAATATATAACAGCTGTTGACTCCTGCTACAAACCCTACGATGATCACTTGTAGCTAAATTTCCTGAAGTAATCTACAGAGCATCATGCGTCAGAAATCTGTGGAAAGGTCTCTTTAACCCTTTACTCTGATTACTCCATTTCACTGAGACAGGGTCACTGTATTCTGATTACTTCAGTGTGTGTAAACACACTTGAATGTGGAAACCTGCAGTAAAATCCTGGCTGACGGACGTCGATCTGTTTTACAGAGTCTGTAAGTGGCAGTCATTAAGTGGCTGCAGTTACCCTACATCATCATCATCATCATCATCATCATCATCATCATCAGCAGCAGCAGCAGCAGCAGCAGCAGCAGCAGCAGCTTCTCACCCTCTGTGTGTGGATGATGTTCTTGTACTCTCGGGCCACTCGACTTGCCCATTTCCTCGCCTCTTTATCCAAACTGTGTTCCTCCGCTGCTCCACTCTCTGTCTGCAGCTGCATCACCTGATGACACACACCGGTGAGACAGGTGAGACCGGAGAAACAAATGAGAGAAATGAGACAGGTGAGACAAATGACAAGGTGAGACAAATGAGACAAGAGAGACAGGTGAGACTGGAGAGACAAATGAGACAAGTGGGGCAAGAGAGACGCATCCCTAAAACTAGAGTTTACACATGACAGCAGCAGTGTGTGTGTGTGTGTTTGTGCACATGCGTGTGCGCATGTGGTGGTGGGGGCTGTCAGTCAACTCACAATGTGTCCTTTTCACAGCAGGACCGTTCAGAGAGCCCGGCCCACCTCCGGCCCCTCCCTCCAGTACAGCTCCACTCCTCACTGGATCTGTGTGTGTGTGTGTGTGTGTGTGTGTGTGTGTGTGTGTGTGTGTGTGTGTGTGTGTGTGTGTGTGCGTGCGTGTGTTTTTTCTTTAGGAACAGGCTGCTGCTTGTTTGACGTCCAATGAAAACAGCAGCAGTGTTTCAGTTTGAACAAACTGTCCGGTGTTAGTCCAGAGGAGGGCCGACTGAGCGGAGGCTCACAGAGACGAGTGTGTGACATCACACTCACACAGAGTCATCTCTACACCACTGGGTTACAGTGAGGTTGATAATAACTGATCTTTAAACATGTTTTATAAATGAGCAGCGTGAGTGTTCAGACTTCAGAGCAGGTGTGTAGGCTGTTATAAGTTCATTTAATAATCATTCTACAACACAGGCTTATTATAAAGTTGACGGTTGAGGACGAGTCCATGAGGAGTCCTCATACTTCACTACAGAGCCCTCCTGATGTCTGGGAGGGCAGTCAAGGTGTAAAGAGTGAACAGCAGGGGCGGAGCTCACAGCTCTGAGGGGCTCTGGTGTTGAGCACTAAGAAAGAGGAGTTGTGACAGCCAATCAGAACTATCTGGGCTCTCCTTGAGAGGAAGTCCAGTATCCAGATGAGTGTTGAGTTTCCAGTCAGCTTCATGATGAGCTTGTTGAATGCTGAGTCAACAAACAGCATCCTGATGCAGCTGTTCTTCTTCTCCAGCTGTGTGAAGACTGAGTGGAGGACAGTGGATACGACATCCTCTGTGCATCTGTTGGCACTGAAAGCATACTAGTGAGGGTCCAGGCTGGCAGGGATGCTGTCTCTATGTGCTGGAGAACCAGTTTCTTGAGGCACTTCATCAGGATGAGGATGAGAGCCACAGGGTGGTAAGTGTTACATAGTAGCAGACTCTGCATTTCAGTGTGTAAACATGTTCCATACAATGTTTTTATACCATTTAATACTTTTCCCCTCTGAGAAAAAAAAACCTCTGTAAAATGATTTTGAATAAAAATGAAATGAATGAAATTCCGTTTCATAATTTATAATACATTTTTCCTACAGCTCTCATGTTTCTGTGATCCATGAGTGAAACACAAACTACTTTGTCACAAAAACATTCCTGAAGTTTGGTTCAGTAATCAATTTATTATTGGTCTTCTGAAAATGACTCTGCTGGATACAACAAACTGAATACTACAACAATTCTGGCGATTATAGTAAGTTGTGTTAATCAAATATTCTTTGTAGCATCTTAATTTCTTCTGAGTGTTTCTGATTGATCACAGCTGATCATTTTTGATAGGGCTTTTTTTGATACACCCACTAGACTCCTCCACAAACTTCACAATGGGAAAGTCTAAGGAGCTCAGCATTGATCTGAGTCTTAGGTCCCAAGATCAACTGTACAAGCAACTGTTTGTAAGTATTAAGTGCATGACACAGTTGTGTCACTACCACCGTCAAACTATCGTCTGCTGCTGAGAGACAACTGGTCTGATGGTCAAGAGTCAACCAAACCCCCCCAAAAAGCAAGTCTGCAATGAATATGAAGCTGCAATGTTTTGTTTTTGTTTCACTTATTGATCACAGAAACATGAGAGCTGTAGGACTCAAGTGAAGACTGACATGATGAACATTTTCTTTATCAGTGGATGGAAACATTTACCCGTGACTGTATCTACAGTCATGGACGAAAGTATTGGCACCCCTGGAACTTTTCCAGAAAATGCACCATTTCTCCCAGAAAAGTGTTGCAATTACAAATGTTTTGGTATACACATGTTTATTTCCTTTAAGTGCAACACAAATAAGCAGAGGAAAAAAAGCCAGATTTGACATCATTTTACACAAAACTCCAAAAATCGACTGGACAAAATCATTGGCACCCTATTAAAACTGTGGGCAAATAATTTAAGTTCAAGTATGTGATCTTCATTTAAACTCACCTGTGGCAAGTAACAGGTGCTGCCAATATAGAAATCGAAACTGAAGCCAGTTAGAGTGTATAAAAGTTGACTCAACCTTTGTGCTGTGTGCGCCACACCAAGCATGGAGAACAGATAGAAGAGCCGAGAATTGTCTGAGCACTTAAGAAGCAAAATTGTGGTAAATATCAACAATCTCAAGGTTACAAGTCAATTTCCAGAGAGATTATGTTGCACACAGTTGACAAAGGAACTTTCCTTTGTCACACAGTTGACAAAGGAACTTTGTCAACTGTGCAATAATCAAGAAGTTTATAATGCATGGAACTGTGGCAAATCTCCCTTTTAGCAAAGCACGTCATTCTACTGTTTACAGAAAATGGAATGAGGCCTACAAAGAAAAGAACACGGTACCTACAGTCAAATATGGTGGAGGTTCAAAGATGTTTTGGGGTTTTTTTGGCACTGGGTGCATTGATTGTGTGCAAGGAATCAGGAAATCTGGAGACTATCAAAAGATTCTGGCCCATAATGTAGGGCCTAGTGTCAGAAAGCTGGGTCTGTGTCAGAGGTCATGGGTGTTCCAGCAGGACAATGACCCAAAACATACCTCACAAAGCACCCAGAAATGGTTGGAGACAAAGCGCTGAAGAATTCTGAAGTGGCCAGCAATGAGTCCGGATCTAAATCCCATAGAACACCTATGGAAAGATCTCAAAATTGCTGTTGCGAGAAGGCACCCTTCAAATCTGAGAGACCTGGAGCAGTTTGCAAAAGAAGAGTGTTCCAAAATTCCAGTTGAGAGGTGTAGGAAACTTGTTGATGGTTAAAGAAAGCAATTATTTTCAGTTATTTTCTCCAAAGGGTGTGCAACCTAATATTAAGTTGAGGGTGCCAATGATTTTGTATGACATAATTTTTGAGTTTTGTGTAAAATGATGTAAAATTTGGCTTTTTTCTTTTGCTTTTTTGTGTTGTCCCAATGCACTTTAAGGAAATAAACGTGTATACCAAAGCATTTGTAATTGCAAAACTTTTCTGGAAAAGTTCCAGGGGTGCCAATACTTTCGTCCATGACTGTATGTATGCACATATGTACGTATGTACATATGTATGTACGTACATATGTATGTATGTATGTACGTACATATGTATGTATGTATGTACGTATGTATGTATGTATGTACATATGTACGTATGTATGTACGTATGTACGTATGTACGTATGTATGTACATACGTGTGTAAAACACACTGAAGAAACCAAAAACAGACTAAATATACTTCAATATCAAAATGAAGGCCAAAGTGAAGGCAGAAGCAGAGCAGACAGATCGTCACTGTGCTGTTCTCGTCAGATTTGATAAATTTATGAAGACAATCTTTATTAATCTAATATAATTTTTTATTCCCCTGACTCAGAATTTTAAACTAAGTGGTTTGCAGTTTTCTTGTTGGAGAGGGTGGGCTGTGGTTCCTGCAGATTATGTCCATGTTTCCTGGTCTTGCCTATACATTATACTTTTTTGGTAAAGTGGAACAGTTAATAGCAGAGACTTTAGACATAACATTTGACTTCTCCTTTACCTTTCTGTACCTTGGAAAAATCCCTGAAGGACTCAGTAAAAGGGACACATACCTCTTCAGGATTTTCATGGTTGCTAGTAAAAAAGGCATTACCAAATGCTGGCTTAAGGGGAATCTTCCCACCGTAAGACTCCTTATAAACATTATCAACTATCTGCAGAATGGAGAAAAAGACCTTTACATTGCTGCTTCATAGGGAGATGAATGCTGAAAAAATGGGATTACTACAAACACAAAGGCCCTCATTTATCAAACGAACGTACTGCAGAAAACCGTGCGTACGACCATTTCCACGCAAACTTCGGCATTTACCAATTTGGACGTGAGCGGAAGCTACGATCAGATCTCACGTCAGGTCTGAGCTCGTGTACGCAAATCTGAGTTTGTGGATTTACGGTGCAGCACAGCAAAATCTGGCTGAGTCTAAAAATAATTACTAAACAAACCTCAGCTGTCACTAAGCATGAGCAGTCACATTTTTAGAGCAGCAAAACGGATTCTTAAAACGAATAAAACAAAATACAAAAATTTTAATTTAAAAAAAGGCCACGTTTTTACTGATACCACTTCTTTGTAAAATAAAATATGATAACATGACAACTAATTAACGGAATACCTAATAACCCCGCTGGCAAACCTGCTACAGAGCAGGAAGGCAGATTCAATAGTGCGCACACAAGCACACGGGTCACAGTGGAGCTGCTTCGGGTTGCTGAAGGGCAGGTGGCTCCGTCTCGGACCAGCAGGGGGAACTCTGCTGTATACCCCAGAGAAAGTGTGCCATATTATTTTGGCCTGTTCAGTTTAGCACAACATTGCATTAGTGAATGGAGCCTTTGATGTGCCGGCGCTGCCGGGATGCCGATCTCCATCTCAGAAAAGTTTCTCTTCTTGCCAGTGTTTCTTCTCTCCATGTTTGACCTCAGTGGGCGAGGCCTCCGAACCAGGAATATTTAAGGGCGTAACATGTTAATGACGATCGAATTCAGCCGCCGCATTTATCAAGACCCGATCATTCAAACACTGGAATTGGTCAGATACGAACGTTTCATAAATCACAAGTGTGTCCTGTCCTAAGACCAATTCTGCGCTCAGATCTGCACCCGTTTTCACGCAAGATTGATAAATGAGGGCCAAAGACTCTTAATATCTATTCCCATGTGTCAGAATGTATCTGTGTGTGTTGTGTACTGTACCTGTGTCCATTATTCTTTCTTATTTGCTTTACTTTTTAATGACTAAACTGTGATTCCATAATAACAAAAAATAAAGTATAAAAAAGACAATATTTATTGATTTACCGTATCTGATTCGCTGGGCTGGAACATGAAGTCTGGAGCTTGTTGAAACATGAAGTTCTTCTTTACAAACAGCTGCTGGTGAAACTCCTGCAAGACCTACACACACACACACACACACACACACACACCACACACACACCACACACACACACACAAAGGAATGTTTAAAGGAAAACATGAACTATATATCTTAATAGAATATAAATAATTATAGCTGTTGATCCATACGTTTTTATTGTTACATATTGCTCGGTAACCCTTTCACACACACATTCCAACAATAACGCCTCAAAGAAGGCTCGCCTTTAAGCTCTAGCTCATAGCTCTAAATGACATCATTATATGATCACTATCAATAAATAGCAGACTCTCTCTGGCTCTCACTCCCGGAGAGGGATGCTGTTTCCAGGAGGACATTCTTGTATCGGTCGGGAGGACTGACTGTCACTGTGATTTTTCCTCATTAAATTTGGTGATTTTATATTCAATATAAGTTGCCAGAGACAGTAACTACAACAACACAATAGTTATATAGTAATAGTTTTCTGCTCTAAATTTCTCCACATAATCACCTCCAGTAAACAACTTCCTGGCTCTCTGACAGGGACAGACGTCAGTACGACAGACACTTTTCAACGTATAAATTCTGTATTTCTGTCCTCATATAACATGCCGAAGACTCCACCTGCCATATTACTGTTGTTTGGTCTTGCAACGTTGCTTTGTGGGCTGAAGTGTAGTGGTGTCAACAATGATCGATTCGGCGATGCATTGCAATGCGGGGCATGCACGATTCAGCATCGATGCGGCAACGTGCCATAATCGATTATGTCACTGTTTATTTTCTGGCCTTGAGTGGACAATCAAGTTGTAAAGTTTCAATTACTTCCGGGGGCATTTCCGGAGCAACGTTGCAATGACATGCGCAGCCTGTAGCTACATGCTGAGCGGCAGCACTAGCTAGCATAACAACAACAGTATCAGGGCCGTCCCAGTGTGAACGGATAATCCGGAGGCGCGGAGCGCGGGCGTGTCGGTCTGACAGTCTGATAACTGCACAGGTCCTTCACTCAGCTAAATACAGAGAAATGTCCCACAAAGCAACGTTACAGACCGAACAAAAGTAACGTAGTAACTGTAACTGTCTTTGGCAACTTATATCAGGAAAACGAATAGCGCAGCTGTACATGGAGAAGCGTCCATCCTCCCGCCTCTTCCTCACATTTCTGCTCCAAAAACAGCGTCTGTCACCGGCAAACAACTTTAACTCACCGAGTGTTTGTGATGAAAATAAATCACCCGCGACCGCCAGCCCTCCCGACCGAGACTTCAGGGAACTTTCCCCCAGAAAACAGCCTCCATCCCCGCGAGTGACAGAGTCAGACAGCATCCTGTTTACTGATGGTGATTATGTATAATTATGTAGTTTAGCGCGAAAAACTTTACAAACTTAAGTAACTTTCCAGGATGTTTGGTGGGTCAGGATCTCAATCACTACACATTAAAACAGCATCCATATGATTATAAACTGTCCACGGGTTTGGATTAACAGGGGAACACCTGGGGAACACCTGGGGGAACAGGAGAGTGATAATATACACATAGCAGCCAATAAAATCTGTTGTTCAATATCTGACTGCTTGTATTGCCTCATGACTGTGCCAATGCACACCCCTACTGAAGTGTGGGACATTTCTCTTTTATTTGATGAGTGAAGGATCTGCTTTGCTGTCAGACTGAACACCATTAGACCGACACACTCCTCTCCCATCTGTCGGCTTTTCCAGTCACACAGACGGCGTCTTGCCTCTGTTGCAGCTCTGTCACTACATCCACAGGAGGATCAGAGGCAGAACTAAACTGTCCCCCTAATCCACCTCTGTAACTGTCACACAGACGGCGAGACGGAATATTGGTGCAAGTTTGTGCCTTGAAAAATCAGTGTGAATGGTGCTAGTGTCATAGCGCTGTTCTACAACCAGGACAAACTGAAGGTGCAGCTCAAATACTTACCTGTAATATTCACATACACCTGTACGGTCTAAAGTAATCTATTACAACTGTCCTGATGTATTTAATGTTCTGATGACACTGTTAATTAAATCATATTAGAACCAGGACCTGATTTATAGACTCACCCCGTGTGAGCTGCTCAGCAGGTGATTGAAGGTGTTGTGGACAGTCTGGTAAGAGTCCAGCTCAGTCTGACACAGTGACACCAGGTAATCCTTTACCTGCTCGTAGATTCTGCCGTCTAACACCTGCAGAGAGAGAAAGAGAGAGAAACACACACACACGCACACACACACACACAGACACAAAGACACACACCTCTTTAGGTTTATAGTTCATGTTTATCACCAACCACCTACACTCTGAGTGTGTGTCCTCACCTTGATGCAGTCCATCAGGTCGGTGTTGTAGTAGCGCTGCTGGTGAGCGTTAGCCCCCTGTAGCGTCAGAAGGTAATCGTTTCTGGCATGTGTAGCTTTAGAGTTACACTCACTCCTCTTAGCTTTCAGCTGCAAGGTACAAGATAACACTGACAATATAGATATACCACAATATACCATTACAGATATAGATGTTCAGATATGGAGATGTTGTACCTTTACGTTTGCCCTCTGAAGACTGGATCTGGACTGAAAAAGACTTAACTTGGACCTGAACAGATAACCAGAGAGTCTTGGTTCATGTTTCATATTTCGTGCTGTTTTTACTTCTGAGCAGCATGTGGCTCATTTTCATGTTCTGATCCTGATCAGGTCATCACATTTCTTATTATTCATCTCTCATGACTTTTAAATATGTTACAAGCCAACGATCACCAAGAATCAACATTAACCAACGGGACTAATTCTGCTGTTGGGTTAGGGTTAGGGTTCCAGTTCATATATCAGAGACAGGTTCCGGTTCTTACTTGGCGTCCAGTTCAGCCTTCTCTCTGACAGCCTGAGCCATGGTCTCGGCCTCCTGGTACTTCTTCCTGCTCTTGGTCAGCTCCTTCACTGAGTCCTGCAGCTCAGCCTGAACCACCGTCAGCTGATCAATACACTGATGATTGACACAAAGACATAATGAAGAACATTAGATTAATGAGAATTATCACTCCTGCAGTGGACCACCTGGGTAATAGGTTAGCATGTATAAAAGAGACACTGAAGGAACCAGAGAGCAGCACTGACCAGTACACACCTACAGACGCTATGCAGCTCGGCTGCGCTAAGGCTCAGAAGGGTTAGGGTTAACCCATTATACGATATTGATCTGTGTCATATAATGTTGATCTGTGTATTATATTTATCTGTATTATATAACAGTGATCTGTATTATACGACGTCAATCTGTTTTTACCTTCCTTAGCTGTTGGTCCTTCTGCAGTCGGACCATCTTGGCTGGATCAGCGACCTGGACTTTGTAGTTGTCACAGGCGCTGATTCTGGACTGGGCGACCTGAATTGTCCCCTCCAGATAGGCCCTCCATACACAGTACATGTTCCTAAACATTGAGATACAGAATTTTATCTGTAATTTAGTTTTTTGTGACCAAAATGTCAGTACAGAGAACCACAATTGATCAAAATCGATGGATCTGCAACAGGCCTTTGCGTGCGTTCATCAAAAGAAGCGCTTCTGAGTGAAACTGCATCAACACAAGATTACATATACAGGAAGAAATAAATACAACGAGTAGAGTAGAACAACATGTTATTATTCTAACCACTGAGCAATTACTTATTTTGTCTAAAAAACATAAAACCATAGAGGACACACCTGATGAACAACACATTTTAATGGTAATGTTACCTGTGATCATCCAGGTGTTACCTGTGATCATCCAGGTGTGTGTTACCTGTGATCTTCTTGTTCTTCTGTCTGACTGTCTGGCCATTCCCTCTTGAGAAACTGATTGGCCAACTTCTGGAGGGCCTGAAGAGACAGAAACAGAGGTGACCTTTCACTTTTGACACCAACAAACACTTCCTGTGGTCATCATCTTCCCTTGTGCTCAGAAGATTGTACACTACATTATAGACTGCACTGATTTAAAGCCGACCCTCTTTTAACATCCACACTTGTTTAAAGTCCATACTAGTTTAAAGTCAACACTTGGTTAAAGTCAACACTAGTTTAAAGTCAACCCTTGTTTAAATCCTTACTAGTTTAAAGTCAACACTCGTTTAAGGTCAACACTATTTCAAGGTCAACATTTGTTTAAAGTCCGTACTAGTTTAAAGTCAACACTTGTTTAAATCCGTACTAGTTTAAGGTCTGTACTAGTTTAAAGTCCATACTAGTTTAAAGTCAACACTATCTTAAGGTCAACACTATCTTAAGGTCAACACTTGTTTAAAGTCAACACTAGTTTAAAGTCAACACTTGTTTAAATCCGTACTAGTTTAAAGTCAACACTCATTTAAAGTCAACACTTGTTTAAATCTGTACTAGTTTAAAGTCTGTATTAGTTTAAAGTCCGTACTAGTTTAAGGTCAACACTATTTTAAAGTCAACACTCGTTTAAATTCAACATTTGTGGCACGCAGGTACTTGAGTGGTTAAGAGTGCATGCCACATACGCAGCAGACCCCGGTTCGAATCCCGGCCGGAGAACCTTTGCTGCATCTCACACCCTCCTCTCGTTTCCTGTCTATCTACTGTCAAATGAAGGTGATTGTGCCTTGAAAAAAAGTCAACATTTGTCCCAAGTAATTTAAAGGACTTTTTGGTTTCAGTGTGATTCAGCTCTGCATGGACTCGTTCACCTGTCTGCCTCAGTTTAGACGTCGGCTCATTTACTGTTTTCTCTGCTGACGTCGGCTCATTTTTAGAAGAAAAATGTGATTTATTTAGACCACATCCAGCCCTGGAGATATATTGGGTTCGTCCAACTCAGCCAACTGTGAAGTGAACGTTTGAGGAACTGAAATAGCACCACAGAGTAAACATTAAAAAAAATGAGGAGGATCTGGGGTGTCAAAGAAATGTGCTGAGCCAGAAACAAAATTAGATTTGAATATTCTTACCATTGTGTAGATTTGACTGATTCATGATTATGTTGTCAATAAGTATTAAAGATTCATACAAGCTACAACTAACCCTAACCCAACTGAGACCGTTAGAGGGTCAGCGCTGTCAGAACCGGGCCTCTTCTCTTCATCTGTGCACCTGAGAGAGGACGAGCTCTGTCCAGACCAGGCCTCAACTCTGGTAAAATCGCTGGTCTCTGTGATTTTGCTGCCAGAGCTTCAAACTACAAACACGTCTTTCAGACAGAGAATCACTAACTGAGCCTACAGACAGGCCTGAATGACTGGAACAAGAGAGGACGAGGAGGAGGAGGAGGAGGGATGTTAGAGGAAGAGCCTCACAGAGGAGGACATTTTATCACCCTGTGTGATTTGAATAGTAATCAGCTGATGGCTGAAGCAGCTGCAGGTGGAACAGAAGAAGAAAAAGATTTTAAAAAAGAGAAAAGGGAGTGAAACTAAAGAGGACGAAGAGTTCATAGACGCTCTGACCCAGTTTGATTCAAACAGAGCAGCCGCTGTCTAACTGATCACATAACACCCAGCACACACACACACACACCCAGCACACACACACACACACCCAGCACACACACACACACACACACACCCAGCACACACACACACACACACACAAAATCAAGAAATATTCAGTGTGCGGCTCCAATTAACGATTGTTTTCATTATTGACCAACTCACAATTGATTCAAATCGTTACTTCAATAAAATGTAACAACAATCATATACATATTTCCATACAATACAATACAATACGTACTTGTCCTTCTTCTGAGACAGTATTATAAATGTTTTATTGGAGATGACTGAACCTGGTGATTTAAATAAATAACAATATACAGTATATTTGTTATGAGTAGTTCTGTATATGATTATATTCTCTACATTATACAGTTTTAAGTGATGAAATAAAGCCGACATGACTCTGATCTGAGTCCGATCACATTTATCAAACATCAGTCCTGGTTCAGTTTCTTTGGGTCTTTTAGGACCAGATATTTCAAAAGAGACAAATCTAGTTGGATAACCACTTTTCACAGTGATGGTGGACATTCCACACTGACCTGCAGAACCTGAAGGCAGCAAGGGATCAACAGACTGAAATCTACTGACAGACAACCAAAGTCTGCAGGATCCACAGACAGACAACCAAAGTCCTCTGTAGGGATGTAACGGTTACCGGTGTCACGGTAAACCACGGTAAAATTCCCGATGGTGAAGGTTACCGTTTAAGTTTTAATTACCATGGTAACCGCCGAGGTCGATAACCACTGTGTAGAAAACTCGCAAGATACTTTATCCAAGTCTCACTGCGCATGCGCAGCGTGCAACGGGCGCTTGTTATGTAGGGAGGACGTGATAGCAGCGGCCCTCAAGGCATTTTTCCGCCTTCAAAGAGAACCAAATCTGCAGTCCGGGCATATTCTGGTTATTATAAGAATAGTCAGGGACAGCTGGTCGAGGATGGCAGCCCTGTCTGCAGGAGCTGCGAGAAGAAAGTTGCTGCGAGGGGCGGAAACACATCCAATTTACTTACTCATTTACGCGACCATCACCCTCAACTGTTCAGCGAATGCAAGGTAAGCTAACCTTAAGCTCGGGTGCATGATGTATGTGTGTGTCGAGTTTTCTCTGTCTAATTTGTTGTTGTCACTAATGTAAACTGACCAGATAGTGGTATAACTGAACGAAGTTGATCTGTGATTTGGCTCGTTATCTGAACCGCTTATTAACTGTAGATTTCACTTTTTAAAGTCGACCTAATAATTCCCCAAATATTGATGCAGAGCTGCAGTGAGGAGGATCTGAGACAAACACGTACTGAGTGGACTGAGTTAGTGAACGCAGACTGACTGAGTTGACTGACTTTCATCTCAGCTCCGTTCACCTGAGCAGCGTCTACCTGTGGCTCAGCAGCCATCTGACCAATCAGACTGACCGAGTCCACTGACAACAGACGAGCAGACAGACAGAGAGACAGACAGCCAATATATATCAGTAATATCAGAAATACATGATACTTGTGGATTATTTGTAAAATAGACTATATATGAAGAATACTATAAAATTGTGAATATAACAAGTGTCTAGATAAAGATGAGAGTCGAAATAGAGTATTCATAGTTAATTTAACAATAATCCTTTTTGTTTTGATCTAAAAAATGATCCAACCTGTTTCTCACAAAAGTGAAATGATCTAAATTGTAACTTTTGTGATCTGTTGGTTGAACCCTTAGTATTAAGTAACAGTGACAGTAATAATTAATAATGACATGTTCTATTCATGTTTTTCACAGAGAGGATCTGCTGGCCAATCGACTGCTGCTGCCACTACATCTCATTCTACCTCTGTAACGCAGACATTAAAGGACACGTTTCAAAAACAGGCTGCCTCATCACAAAAAGCCAATGACCTATTTTGCACAGTTTTGATTCATTCTTTTATACTTGGATTTGGACTATTTTAACTATGGATGCGCCAATCCGACTTTTTCAGTCCCGATACCGATACCGTTGCCTGGACTTTGTGTATCTGTCGATACCCGATACCGATCCGATACCGTTGTTGAATTAATAATACACTGTATACCGTCCAACTTATACCATGTGGAAGAGACTAAAGGCACCAGACTTTCCTAACTAAACATTACTTTCCTAACTAAGACAAAATAATCCAACATATACCAAACATTGTAAACATGTGTAACATTATTATTATTATTATTATTATTATTATTATTATTATTAATAATAATAATAATAATAATAATAATAATAATGATAATAATACATTTAATTTATATAGCGTCTGTCAGGGTACCCAAGGACACTTAACAAAGTGGAACAAACAAAACAAAGAATAAATGGAGCGCCTGTCAGTCAGCACGGAGGGAACACTAGCACCGAAGTCAGTAGCACCGTCCGTAAACAAACTAGCGTCTGGAGGCTCCGTGCACACAGCAGAGGTGACGCAGGAGACCAAGAGATCCAATCCAAGTGATGGAGCCTGGGGTGAAGTGACAGCAGAGGTCCAGGTGCTCCTGTGCTGAACACCTGAAGATGCTGCCAGCAACGGCGGAGCAGCGACCATCCAGCATCGCTGCGAGCCGGGGAGACCGCAGCAGCAGAGGAAAGCGACAAAGCAGCCCAGCGGTGAATAACCCTGAGGTTGTGGTGGAGAGACGACCAACGGAGCAACAATGGACAGCCCACATAGTATTGAGTACGTCGGTTTGAAAGTTAGCGTTGCTAGGCTAACAGCTCATCGGCGGGGCTAACAGCTAATCAGTGGAGAAATGTGACATGAGTAAGTGTAACGTCCTGCAAACAGGAATCCAATATAAAACATAGCAGCTGAACCTGAGAATAAACTAATAAAAAGTTGGTCAAACAACAACTTGCGCTCTTCCAGCATGCGACACACTGACGCTGACGAATGATGTAGGATGTGCTGCGACGGAGAAAAAAAAAAACCTGGATCGGCCCGTGGATCTGCTAATTTTTCAGATCCCCGATCCAGCTGTTTTGTCAATATTGGGGTCGATATCCGATCTTAATATCGGATCGGTGCACCCCGAATTTTAACATATAATAAATCTTTTAAAATATAAATCTTGGTGAAATTATTTCAGTGTATCAGTGTTTTTTCAACATTTAAGGCATTTTAAAAATACCGCGGTATACCGATAACTGTGATAACTTTGGTCACTATTACCGCGGTGTGAAATTTTCATACCATTACATCCCTAGTCTCGCTCTGCAGGATCCACAGACAGACGAGCCACAGAGGCAGTGATTCAGACAGGAAGCTGACACATCGGAGCAAGGAAAAATTGAGCCACATATAAACAGAGCCATCTGAAAACAAAGTGCTTTCACATGCCCCATGGTGTCTTTGGAGGACACTACAGCATAAACCAACTGTATCTATAGCAACATTTATGACAAGGCAGGTCAGTGATGATGTCAGCGAGTATCAGATGAACTCACCTGAGCGTAGTCTCTCTCTACAGCTGCTCTCTTCTGACTAAATGTCCTGAAGATAAGAACAACAGTCGATCAACAAACAACATCAATGAGACAATAAATAACATATCGAAACATATACAGACAACTGCAATACAGCCATTAAAAAAACTAGATGACATCCACAACACAATAAATGTATGTATTGTTTAAACAAGGTTAGTCTGATCCTTAAAACATTTTATTGATAACTGCAGTCCACTCATCAAAATTCTGGGTTAGTTTTTACCATCAGGCCATAATGTATCACCATCCAAAAATCAATCTGAGATTATGTGACAAAGTTTCAAGCCATTCTTTCTTTGAGAGTCGAGTTGGCCTTTATATTTGGTAAAGGGTAGTTCTGCCATGGCAATGTAAAAGGCAGTGTTAAACTTAAATATTAATTCACCTCAGCACACTGATTAACAGCTGACAGTGGAGTTGCATTTCCATTGGAGTATAGGTCGTAGCATATGTTATGCCTTAGACCAGCACTGTGTTTGACCTGTGTGTTGTGTTTTAACTGTGTAGTGCAGCATTACGACCCATTAGGACCCTCCCCCTCCACACATTAGACACTTACAGTAGCCCCATTCATACAGGAGAAGATGCATAAAAGCCGCAGCCGCGGTTCGCCAATTCTCCGCCACACAGAGCGAAGCATCTCCGCCTTAAAGACGAACCACCGTGAATTCACACAGAAAGCCGGAAAGTTTACTGAAGTCTTGGTCGGGAGGACTGACCGTCGTGGTGATTTTTTTTTTTTTAATTACAAACACAGTTTTTTGCCGGTGACAGACGCTGTTTTTCGGTCAGAAATGTGATGAAGAGTCGGTAGGACAGGCGGGAGGACAGACGCTTTTCCACGTGTATCTGCAATATTTTTTTCTTCATATAAGTTGCCAAAGACAGTTACAGTTACTTTTGTTTGGTCATGTAACGTTGCTCTGTGGGACATTTCTCTGTATTAAGTTGAGTGAAGGACCTGTGTAGTAAACTGACCATCCGATCGACACACCCTCGATACGCGAAGCCGGCTTATCCGTTCACACTGGTTCAGTTCTCCAAAAATACGGCCCTGACACTACCTCTAGAGGTGGATCAGGGCCAGAGCGAAATTTCTCCCCTCGCTGCCTCCGAGAGATTCACACTGAGCCGGAGGCGGGGAATTGGCATACTAAAACCAACCCAAAAGCCAGTGTGAATGGGGCTAGTGCCTTTCCCCATTCCCTGCCCCTCTCACACACATTGGCCTGCCACCTGTCATTCCAGATTCCAGATTCTGTGATTCGGCCCTTCCACGAACCAGTGTAAAAAAAACAAAAAAACACCGGCAAATTCACTGGTCGCATATGTGCGGCACTGTCTCAAATTTTGGTCGGAAAATGCTACCAATTGTTTGCAGCCTGGAGCCCTGTAACGATCTCATTAATGCTTTGGCTTCTCTATAGAATGTCCCTCATGTTGGCGGTGACTCAGTGTCGACCGATGTTTCTTTCTGATAAATGAGGTTTATCCATCAGTACAGAGGCGCTGATTGTGATCCGTCAATCCTTACATAACTGTTGCTGTTGCCATATTTACCAAATGATTTGCATTGATATATTTACTGAGATTGATTGTGAGACATTCCTCAGCAATTCACAATCAGCTGATGGACTTCAGTGTTTGAATTGATGCTAAAATCGGAAAATCAATAAGTCCTTTGATTGGTCTTTTCGTTTTCAGACAACAATGTTTATTTCTTTGTTTCGTCGATCATTTGTCTGAATAGTTAGTTATTCCTCGGCTGACTCCATCCTGAATATTTCTGGAGATTCATTCTGACAGACGTTTAAAGTTCATCTGGAGCTTTTCGACAGATTTACTGAAGCTTTTCTGCTTGCTGATGCAAAACAGTCAGTTTAAAGAAGCAAAATCTTAAAATCACCAAACATATCCGGTTTAAACAGCTAAAAATGTTTTTTAACAAACACAAATTATAAAATTTGCTGAGTGGTTAAAGTTATTATCAATTTATCTAGGCATGAATTCAAATCTAAAATAAAAGAGGTCAGAGCTCTGCCGCAGAGTCATCCAACGTGTGGAGACTTGACTCTTAACTGTTTGGTTTACGGCCGGGAGCTTCCCTCTTCTTCTTCTCTTCATCTGCCCTCACTCACTTCCTGACATTTTCTCAGACAATTTCCAGTTTTCTGGATCATTTCTGGTCTCAGACCAGGCAGCGAGCCCTCAGCACCAGCCTCTCCGATGTTACTGAGCAGTCAAACATCTGGCAGCTCTCTGACCTGAACGTCAGACCACAGACAGGAAGTGGAGAGCCAGCAGGCTGAAAACACGACCACACATGTGAACATCTGAGTCCACTATTAGCACTTTTACACTTTAATCTTTGGATTCTAGCTGCAGATATCTGTTCTTCAACCAACCACAGGACAACAGAAGCAGGTAGAGACACATCATTTTAAATTAATTGATTCTGCATCATATTGTTGCTGTCACCATATTTTATTTGACTTATGGAGAAACAAATTGGACCCTTTAAATAAATGGATGTTTCAACTATAAGACATTGCACTACTATTATTAACATATTGACATTCTTTATTGACTTGATAGAGCTGCAGTGTGACACCACATCCTATAGAAGTGTTGCATTATTGGTGGTTGGCAGCATTGTTGTCACAGTTAATTAGGGAGAAACTGAGTCTGAAAGTCTGTTTCCTCGCTGTGCTCTCTGGTGCTGGTTTAAGCAATATTACCTGAGAGGGTGTGCTTTAACGTTATTTGAGCACGACAGTGGTGCAGTCAGGACCGAGGTCCGCAAGCAGCACTGAAGTGCTTGAGGGTAATATTGCGATTATACAACTAATGCCAACAAAAATAAAACGTATAACCAAAATATATCCATGTTGATGGACAATTTGCTCTCAAATTTTAAAGGTTTTTGCGAGTGTGCATCGCGTTTCCATGGAAACACATGGGGTCTGACTAATAACTGAAACAAAATCAGTCACGTCAGTAGACTTGTGTGTTATGTAACGTAGTTTACCACTCCAGCAAATAATCCAACCCTTAGTAACGACCTAGCAACAGAAAGGATGTTCTAGTCCCAGATGATGAACTCTGAGCTGACGTTAATGTTTTATCACAGTCTCGGAATTTCCCGAACTAAACCAATACTGCACAGATAAACAGAAAATGCTTATTTTTATTGCCCAAGTTATAACAAAGATGTTGATTTTTTTTCTTTTATATTTTTTATAAAGCGTTTTCACCGCAGTCACAATAGTGTCTCTCACACCGAAGGGAATAGGTGACGCTCTCGGCTAAAACGGACACTTTATTCTATAAATGTGACTTTGGCAGCTGACCGGTGGTTTGTGATTTATTTTTTTTATGAGTAATAAATAACGTTTCTAAAAAAAATGATAATAATCCGACGCAGCTGCTGATGGAGTAGTGCTGACCTTGGCTGTTTCTTGCTGACCCATAAAATTATCGAAGAATCCTGTTTAGCTCTTCTTTTGTTATAGTTACAAAATCTACATCCTGTTTAGTGCTTTTCAGATACTCCTGAAAACATCTGACAGCCCAAGACGTTGATCGGGACGTAGTGTGTTCGTTCCTGGACAATTCCAGTTGATTGAGCTCTTTATGTGACATAGGCACAAATCTTTCCTTTTTTGTCATTTGGTTCTTCTCATCCTCCTCCAACCATTCATCCAAACTGAGACCTCCAAATAAATCAAAATTAACAACAAACCGATCCATTTTGTAGCCTATGACAGTTACAGTGTTGCCATAGAGATGATACAATGTTGCCACAGACTTGGCGGAGTGATATTTTGAGTAATGAGTCAGGCGTGCTGTCAAGCTGATTTGAGCATGTTCTAAATTTCTTCTTGAACAATCAGATTACTTGGTTGGAACTACTTGTTGTATAATTTATATTTGAGTACTGTGTCGTCCTCCTAATTTAAGATTTAACCTTCAGCTCACCTGAGGTCATCCAGCAGTTCACACTCTGTCTGGTGTTTGATGTGTAATCTGCTCAGCTGCTCTGCATGAGTGTGTTTCAGCTCCTGGGTGACCCTAACCTGAAACAGATGAAAAACATTCATTAACACTTGGCGTTTACAGCTCGTTCTCTGCAGTTGATTATTACGTGGCTTGTTCTCTGCGACTCGTTCTCTGCGACTCGTTCTCTGCAACTCGTTCTCTACAACTCGTTCTCTACGACTCGTTCTCTGCGACTCGTTCTCTGCGACTCGTTCTCTGCGACTCGTTGTCTACGACTCGTTCTCTGCGACTCGTTCTCTACAACTCGTTCTCTGCAACTCGTTCTCTACAACTCGTTCTCTGCGACTCGTTCTCTGCGACTCGTTCTCTACGACTCGTTCTCTACGACTCGTTCTCTACGACTCGTTCTCTGCGACTCGTTCTCTGCGACTCGTTCTCTGCGACTCGTTGTCTACGGCTTGTTCTCTACGACTCGTTGTCTACGGCTTGTTCTCTGCGACTCGTTCTCTACGACTCGTTCTCTGCAACTCGTTCTCTACAACTCGTTCTCTGCGACTCGTTCTCTGCGACTCGTTCTCTACAACTCGTTCTCTACAACTCGTTCTCTACAACTCGTTCTCTACAACTCGTTCTCTGCGACTCGTTGTCTACGGCTTGTTCTCTACGACTCGTTGTCTACGGCTTGTTCTCTGCGACTCGTTCTCTACGACTCGTTCTCTGCAACTCGTTCTCTACAACTCGTTCTCTGCGACTCGTTCTCTACAACTCGTTCTCTACAACTCGTTCTCTACAACTCGTTCTCTACGACTCGTTGTCTACGGCTTGTTCTCTGCGACTCGTTCTCTGCAACTCGTTCTCTGCGACTCGTTCTCTACGGCTTGTTCTCTAGGGTTCTTAAGTTGATTACATAAGAATTTAACAATTTGTCACTTAATCAGTCAGTTCAATTAACCATTTTCCAAATCACAAATATTCACTGCTCATGTTTCTGCTGCTGTTTCTATGATGTGAAAGAAATTTCATATTTGTAGGTTTTTAACTGTTTTGAACATTTTCTGGTGTTTTATCAGCAAACGATTAAATTGATTTATAGAGAAAACAATTTGTCACTAATGACAATAATCAATAGGTTCAACTCTTAGTGGCCTCAGCTTCAAGTGAATTGGATGTCTGTGGTGCTGCAGCTCACTTCACTCCTTCATTCTTTCTTACTGTCTCATGTCTTCAATTAAAACAGAAACAACACACAAGATGATTCACAAGAAAAAAAAACAACAGAATTCAGTTAAAACAGAATACAGCAGTTTTTGATCATGTTGTGAAAGTGATCAATTATTCTGAGCAGTCTTAATGTGTTTTTAGTGCCACTAGTTTGAATGCTTTTAGTTTGAATGTCGTTCAGTTTCCCTTCATGCACTGCTTGTATTAATGTTTGCACGATGGACATTGATCATTAACCAATCATATGTTCAGGTCGAATACTGATTGTGGCCCAGTTCAATAAGGAAGTGATGAGGAGGAGGAGGAATGATAGATAATCGAATCAATCTTTAGTTAAAATATAATAACCATCAGACTGATTGATAATTATGGCATTAATCAGACTCTTTTGTCCAAAGGAAATTACAGTAATCTATTCATACACTGATGGTTGCGGCTGCCATGCAAGCTGCTGCGCAGCACATCAGGAGCAGTTTGGGGTTCAGTATCTCACACAAGGACACTTTGACATGCAGACCAGGGGAACTGAACCAGTGAACTTCTGATAAAAAGATGCTGGCTCTACCCCTGAACATAGTCAGATCAATCTTTAGTTAAACTCTTTTTAACAAAGTTAAAGTGTTAAAATACAAGTTTATCATAAAGCTCAAACAGGAAAGAAAACATCTGACAGTTTTTCTTCAACATAAATTACACTTAAAATGTGTTAATTTAAATCATCAAGGTGGAAGTCTCTCTGGACTTTAATTAACAATCAGATCATTTAGGAACAATTACTGATAATTAGTTGTTGACTTTCTTATTTCAATTATAAGCATGATTAATAAATGCTGAAAATACGCATCAAAAAGTCAGACCAGGTGATATTCTAAAGACAGAATGGATGTAGTTGGACTTTTAATATAAATCACCTTTTTATGGTCCATCAACAGGTTTTAACAGTTTAAACAATACACACACACACACACACACACACACACACACACACATTAAACATTTAAGTGGAGTCTGACTGGAGCAGAAACAGTCAGTCAACCGACTCTGCTCAGCTTGTTTGTGAAATCTGATCCACAGGAACATTTTTCCACACAGAAACAGATTCTGTCACATTTTTATTGTTACGTTTATTTTCTCAAAGTAAAACGTTCAAAACAAGTTAACGTTCAAGTTTTAAAGACTATTCTAAGTGTTTTGTTGTTGTTTTTTTAACATTTTACGGCTTACGGCTAACTTCGTTTTTCTTCTTTTCCCCTCAAACTTCTCTTGTGCGAGAAAAACATGCACCAAACTACCTACAAAAATGTGTCAGTTTACAATCAAATGGCTCCAAACATGCAGAAACAGCAGAGAATAACTTTACTGTAGATTTTTTTAATTAAATGTGGATTCACTCTAAAAATCGGCAAAGACAACAAATACAATCTACGTTTGGTTTGAATAAAACTTGACTGTAGTTTTTCCTGTTCTGCCATAATCACAACCAGCAGCAGAAGCAGACTGATATCTTCTTTAACTTCAGAGTTGCTCTGAGACTCTGTCGTCTGTAACACGACACTTATGTTCCGTTATTTCTGAAACGTGTCGACATGTTTTTCATCGGTACTTGATAAAAAACAGTTTTGTCGTCTCATCCTCAGCAGGGTCGTCGGGAGGGAGCGGGGATCGTTAACGGGCTTTTCTCCCTAAAAACTGAGGCACATGGACTTTTAAATGTCTTTTTTTTTTTTTTTTTTTTACAATATTTCTTCCTTTGCTAAACTCCAGAGAGACAACAGAGAATAATTAAAGTCACATCCCAACAAACTGGCTCACATCTAAAGTGTGAGCTGACCGTCTGAGGCAGCCGAGCAGTAACAAAGCAACATTTGAACCATTAAATATGCAGCAGCGGCGGCGGCGGCGTCAAGTAACGTTAGCTCACAAGCTACAACGGCAACACTCACCTTTCTCGGCGGGGGCTGCATCCTGATTCATGGACATACAAACTGACACAGAGACGAAAGTTTCTGTGGAAAAGTTTGACAAGTATTTGGATCAAATGCTGACAGGATAAAGATGTTCGAGTCCGGCTCAGGCGGCCATAATGAGTCCGCTAAAGAGTAAGTAGTGTCCCGCAGAAAACACTGTGGCCCCAGGGAACACAAAACACACGAGTCAAAGTACACAGCATCAAACAACACACGTCCGGACACCCTTTCAACATAAAACACACACAAATACTACTTCCGTACAAAGTCTTCAAAATAAAAGAACGGACCATCCGTCAAAAACTGCTTACAATTGTAAATAATAAAGAACAAACACCAAAATGTAAAGAAAGAAAATCATGATGTTAAACACAAAGACTATTGATAATAGTTGATAAATATTTTGATTGTCTGGTGACTTCACAGCCTATTGATGAGGCGGTAATCTATAATGTCTGAAATTAGTAAACAACACTTTTTGTTTCAGTGTCTTTAAATCAACGAGATAAATCAAAGACTGGTTTTACTTTTTCATGCTCAATCATTTAATTTATTACACAGAGACATTAAACTGTAACGGCAACAGCTGATAAATATATATTTATATACACCAGAAAAAGAAATGATCATGTTGGTTACAATGAGCCTATAATACATATTAATCAGTGGTGAAAGCAGAAATAAGAGATAGTAAAGTAATCTAAATGTAATCCAGTTCCAGGTTAAGTTAAGTATTTATGGAGACAATTTATTGATCTGATCAGGATCGTGTTGAGACACAGTAACATCAATATTTGAGTATTTTGTTGATTATAATGAAATTATCAGAGATATGTTCATTAGTGTTTGTGGCGAATTAATGTTAATGGGAGACCTTATTGATCTTCACATTATTAACC
Organism: Diplodus puntazzo; assembly: GCA_963678695.2. Classification (NCBI taxonomy): domain Eukaryota; kingdom Metazoa; phylum Chordata; class Actinopteri; order Spariformes; family Sparidae; genus Diplodus; species Diplodus puntazzo. The sequence goes on along the minus strand of OZ023167.1, from coordinate 32,816,832 downwards.
CTGACAGATCGCCCTCTTCTGGACATTTCCTGTCCACACACTCAGATCAATAGTGATGATTGATCCTCTATGGATCATCTGTGTGTCATGACTTTTAATGTCATGTTGTTCCGTTAGGAGGTCCTGAACTGAAAATGAAATATGAAGACCTTCATGATTTTATGTTTCATATAAATTAATGTCTTAAATTAAAACACTGTAGATTTTTATGGCAGTGCATACTGGGAAGAACAGGCAGTCATCAGGAGCCCAACAGCTAAAAGGTTTGTTTGTTTGTTTTACACTTTTTTTAAATGTATTTATTATCTTATGTGTTTAAATGCCATTATTTTATATTGATCTGTTACCTATTTTATTTTTCTTATCATTTCTCTTTGCTTGGACTTTTCTATTCAAGAGGAGGATTAACTGTAAAGTTTCCCTTTCCTGCGTGGGATCAATAAAGTTTTTGTGATTCTGATGCAAACAACAATTATATTTAAATATTTAATTTGCTGACACTTCAGGCTGAGGTTGGACCCAGAGCATCACATGACCTGAGGATGAGACTCAACAGCCAACCATCTTCCTCCAGCAACGTATTTATTGTTGCTTTAATGCAGCCATGCTAACAGGTTAGCGCAGCTGAGTTAACATGACTCACATCAGAATCACCTGCTTCATGTAAGCTGATGTGATATATTTATATTATATTATCTTCTTTATATTACATTATATTCCTTATATTATATTATATTCTTTATATGACATTATATTTCTTATATTATATTCTTTATATTATATTACAATCCTTATATTACATGACATTCCTTTTATCATATTATATTGTTATATGTTATACCATATTCCTTATATTATAGCATATTCCTCATAATACAGCATATTCCTTTTGTTATATTTTTTACATCATATAATATCTATTATATCAGCTGTCAGCTCGTTATTAGTCAGATAGGGTTAGACAGATAATCTTAAACTGATTAAAACAGATCAGACATATTCATCAAACTGATGCGTGTGTGTGTGTGTGTGTGTGTGTGTGTGTGTGTGTGTGTGTGGACAGATGCAGTGGGACAGCAGAAACGCTCTGGTCTGGTTGATATTTTAGTTTTTGATTAATTCAGGCCTTGATGGTGGACGTACAGTAACAGAGGACAGTACCACTTCAGCTGTGGAGGATGCAACACATTTGAATGAAACCTGATAATCACAAAGTCAAATGCAGAGAACAAAGACGTCTGTGAGTGTGTGTGTGAAATATTAAAATGAATGCTGGAGGACACATGCTCAGTTTAAAACAGGCTCTGACTTTGTGTCTGTGTTCTTCGTGTGTTTACAACAGTTTCACTAAAATGTATTTTGTGACAAACTGCAGCCACATCATGACATGATGACATGAAGTCAGTATGAGTTTTTACGCTTGACCTTTTTGCAGAGTTGGGTTTCTGTCCTCCGACGATTGCTCCTCTGAGGTCACGTGACGAGCCTATGCCTCTTTCCTCAATGCATCAAGTTTGTAGGAAGTTAATCACGCTTCCGGAGCACTTTTCAAAATAAAAAGATTTCTTACCGCAACAGCCAGAAATCAGCAAACACCAGCTGAAACACACTGTGTCCTCTGCTGTAAGAATATGCAGTGTAATGACAACAGACACACAAACACAGTTCACACAGTCAGAGAGAGTAACTTTATACTTCCATTCCACCACATTTAAAAGGCAAATATTCTACGTTTTGTACCATTACATCTTCTTGTAATAAATTAGTTACTAGTATATTGTAGTTTCTGGGCTTTCCTCCTCTAAGGTGTCGGCGCGTAGTTCGATGATAAAAGAATTCTGCGGAGGCAAGGCTGTGTGGCTGATAGAGAAATCTTATTGAAACAGAATCTAGAGCCTTGAGTCTGGATCAGAAGCGGCCACTTTCTGATATTATCAAATCTATGGGAAAAGCTCTGCCAAATTGATTTGCCCTCTCCTCTATCAAAACTCCTGACAGCCTCTGCTCTCAGGAGCCCTGAAAAAATGCCACCCCGTTCTTCCTGTGAGGGCTTTTTTAGAGGCCCTTCTCTAGTACACCCTCTTCCTCTGATTGGTCCTTTTGCCAAATTTATCCAATGGACTAAAAGAGGAGTTTGACCTGTGTTGGGCATCTTCCACTATTTGGCATGCAGATCAAACTTAGCTAAGCACTTTATTGTCTGTTAACCTTTGACTCCTTACAGTTGGAAGCTTCCTCCTGGACCTTCACTCACACAATGAAAATCAATGAGTCATGATTGAATCTAAGCTAAGTAAATCAGAATGTGTTGTCCTCCAGATACCTCAATATACATATCTTACTTTCTCTTAAGTACGACTGTTGAATTCTTTATAAAACTGTCATTAGCTGTTCACACTGTTACATGAGAGGAACAACATGTTCCTGAAAGTACTACATGGTAGAGCCCGTCGCAGTTTGTGCTTTTATTTTGAAGGAATCAGACCGGTGTTTCTCTACGGCGCTTCGCTGTTTCACTTGACGGAAGTGTCGTATGGCAGGTTGAGCTGTAGCCGCGTTCCATCTGGAGACATGTCGGCCTGTTCATGTTGCTGCGGATAACTGAGCCGACCAACAACCCGCCGCTAGTTCAGGCTACTTAACGGTAGTTAACGGTAGTTAGTTTCCACGTAGTGGTTGTACAGGATGTCTACGTGGCGCAGGCTGCACGTGAAGGTGCGCACAGCTCGAGCTTTATTGACGTCCCGGCGGGAGACTCGACCTCATACATGGACGTTAACTCAAAGCCTGAGTTCAGGCTCAGCTCTCCGGAGTGACTTCTTCAAAGGTTGGGACTCGGTGCTGACGAGCTTCACATAAACAGATTTAATTATTGAATTGAATTGACAGCCTAAAGTATTAAAGTGTACGATGAACGGGGATATGAGCGTTTTGAGCGTTCGGGTATGACGACTATTTACCATTCGGTCCGCTCACAATGTTTGTAAACAACAAGTTAGTGTTGTAAGTGTAAACTTTTACAGTGGTGTTTAAAGCTAGCCTACTGAGATGGAGGTCAGCTGTATACATATTTCCTAATATGTGAGTTATTATATGTGCCGAATTGTAGATTTTTTGTAGTTGGTGGTGGGTGAATATCTGGCGAACGGTGATGAAGAGGAGTAAAGTCTGTCTTTTTGTGAATGAGATCTGGAAGCCCAGCTGGCAGCTATGAGGCAGAAGGCTGCTGACGCTCTGCCGGGGAGCAGCTGGAGCCCCCTGCAGCTCAACCCGAACCTCCCGCCGGAGAGAGCCGACATCGTGATTGTGGGAGGCGGGGTGGTGGGCTGGTCCATCGCCTACTGGCTGAAGCAGAAGGAGAGGGTCCGAGGGGAAGTCAGAGTGGTGGTGGTGGAGAAGGACACCACGGTGAGGACCGTATAAATATAAATATTATATATATATATAGTCATCCTCAAAATTATTCATACCCTTGCTAATTGTTGTGATTTTTTATTTTTGTGATGGAATGACTGCATTTTTTCAAGTTTGTTTATGAGTTATATGTGACCAACAAGTGAAAGAATGACAACAATACTCCATTCAAGAAATTCTTCATTTCAGGTGATCTTTATTCATGGATTCTCAAAAAATGCCATGTTCAAAATTCCTGCACGTCTCCTGTGGGATGTTTGCCCAAAAAAATAACCACATGACAAAGATTAACACATTTGGTTACATTTTTGTTGAGACATTGTTAGGGGTATGAATAATTTTGAACATGGCATTTTTTGGGAATCCATGAATAAAGATCACCTGAAATGAAGAATTTCTTGAATTGAGTGTTGTTGTCATTCTTTCACTCATTGGTCACATATAATTTATAAACAAACTTGGAAAAATGCAGTCATTTCATCACAAAAATAAAAAATCACAACAATTAGCAAGGGTATGAATAATTTTGAGGAGGACTGTATATTATATATATATATATAAAGAACCCTAATCCTATAGAGGGAAAAGAAGTTTCAGTGAGTCGCTCACATTCACAGCAGCTCAGTGATAATAAAATGTTCACTGGCTCTACACAACTCTGTATTAACTGTGTGTGTGTGTGTGTGTGTGTGTGTGTGTGTGTGTGTGTGTGTGTGTGTGTGTGTGTGTGTGTGCAGTACTCCCAGGCCTCCACGGTGTTATCAGCTGGGGGGATCAGACAGCAGTTCTCTCTACCTGAGAACATCCACCTGTCTCTGGCCTCTGCAGACTTCATGAGGAACATCAATGTACATCCTGCTGAGTCATATTATGATCACCTGTGTTTTTCCTGTCAGGACCACCTGGGCTGTCTTTGATTAACTGTGATTGATTACCTGTGTGTCAGGACCACCTGGGTGTGCTGAACGAGGACCCGATCGACCTCCAGTTCAACCAGTCAGGTTACCTTTTCTTGGCCAGTGAGCAGGTGGCTCACATCATGGAGGAGAACTACAGCATCCAGAGGTGTCAGTCATCACTACAGCTGATAATAACTTCCTGTCGAGCTATCGATCAGTCATTGATTCATTGATTGATTGACCGGCAGGAATGCGGGAGCCAAAGTGTGTCTTCTGTCTCCAACTCAACTGAAGGACAAGTTTCCATGGATCAATACAGACGGCGTGGTTCTCGCTTCATACGGTCAGTGCACGTCATAATCAATCAGTACTTCTATATAAACAATCAGAGGGATAATCACTCAGAGTTTCCGTTAACTGATGATACATTCTCCTTTTTCTGTGTAGGAATTTTAACTATTTAACTTATTAACAGTAATTATCTCACAAGTTTTGATATAGAAACAGCAGTAACTGTTTAATGTCTCAGGTTTAGAGAACGAGGGCTGGTTGGACTGTTGGACTCCGCTGAACGCTGCAGTTGATGTTTAAATGTATATATTAATTTAAATGTGATATATGAACATCTGTCTAACAACAGTAACTGTTTAATGTCTCAGGTTTGGAGAACGAGGGCTGGTTCGACCCTTGGACTCTTCTGAACGCCTTCAGGAGGAAAGCAGTCTCCATGGGAGTGTTTCAGTGCTGTGGAGAGGTCATAGGTTGGTTCTGACCTCATGATGGAGCTTTCTGTTAAAATGTGACTAATTTCACCGGAAAGCTTCACACTCCTCCAACACACACATTCAACATCAGATTTTATATACTCTGCATGTGTTTCGTGTGTGAAAATCAGTGATCAGTGACCTAGTGTATTCAGTCAGTTTTTAACGGACCAGTTTTATAATATTTACATGTTGTTAGAGGAGTTTGTTTTACTGAACTTTTCTTTCACTTAAAACGGGTGTTTTTTAAATGTGGCTTGGTTTAGTTTTTAATTGACAAGCTGTTAAAACATCAAACAGGGGTCACGTGACGCGGTTGGTGAAGATGGCCGCCTGAGACGAGGCTCTGATTCGCATCGGTGAATTAATCCTGTAATTATCATCTAAAATAGTTAAACAACCGTGTTTTACACTGAGAAACTCTTTTGGTCGCATAGGATGGCAAAGCAGCTTATAAGTGGGGACATTAAGAGGCATTTGCGGTCTGAGTACGCCCATCATGAGGGCGACGGCAACAGTTCAGAAGTCCCAGTGGGGGCACATGTCGGTCAGGACATTGCTAACATCTTTGCTACTCTGCAAAAAACATCCGGCGATTCAGCCAGGCCCGAGGACATACGCAAAACCACAGCCTCGGTTGAAGGTAAACTGTCTTCACTGATATCGCGTATGGTGACAGTGGAGAAGAGGGTGGAATGGCTGGAGGATGCTGATAAAAAAATTGAGGCGTCGCTGGAGGCTAACCCTGACGCCACCGAAGTGGAGACGGAGGACCTCCGTGACAAACTTGAAGATATGGAGAACTGCAACCGACGGGATACTCTACGATTTGTGGGCGTCCCAGAAGATAAAGAAAGCAGGGACATGACGGTGTTTATGCAGAAACTACTGACGTCAGTCCTCGACTGGGATGAATCCGTGCAGCGACCAGAGATCGATCGGGGCGCCGATACCACAGCCAAAGCCAGGAGAGTAAAAACGCACAATCCTGGTTCGCTTCCGACTCAGCCGACAGAGAGCTCATTCTACGCACTGCATGGACTAAAGGCCCATTTATACCCTACGGTAATAACGGATACGGACCCTTTCGTCCGTATCCGGAGGTCGTTTCATCCGTCAGTGGATCTGTTGCCTCTGAGCTTACCAATCTGGAGTGCTCCGGACGAAACGGAGCAGTACCACCGGCAATCGGGGCGGCAGTATACACTCAGAAGTCACTCCATTGCGAAAATCGACAAAGAAGAGAGTAGTTGTCAGAAATTCAAAGAAGAAGAAGCAAAAAGTACAGCATTGGACATTTAAAAATGGCGCAAAATTTGGAGGAGAAGATATGTGAGTTGGTGAGAAGGTACATACATTTATATGATGCCACAATGCCAGGTCATCGTGACAAACAGCAACTGTGTCAACGGCTCAGTCATGCATGACACGACACCGCCCTCTAGAGGACAAGTTGCGTTAGGTTCATAAAAACGCTGAAACCGGACGGAGGTATGTAGGCCAGTAGCGGAGAGAACGTTTGGTATGGACGGACGAATTTCGTCCGGATCCGGAGGTATAAAGCCAGCTTAAGTCGGAGCTGACTTGGGAAGGTAACCACATCATGACCCTAACTTTTCATGGGCCACACAGCTGAAACGGGATAAATTCAGGGAATGTAAGAAGGCTCTGCGGGAGCGTATCCTGAGGATCGATCACAACGGGGCGCAGAGGCGCTTTGATGATCCGAAGATATATTCAGGAGATTCCAGTGTAAGGCTAGGGTTAGGGTTCTGAAGGTTCTATCTGAAGGAGGTAACTAAATTAAGTGAGCAGAGTCCAAGGACAGAGCACTGGGGAACACCACTGGAGAGGAGCTGGATCTTAGGTTCTTAAGTTGGACAAATTGTGTGCCACCAGAGAGATAGGATTTAACCAGGGTTAACCCTAACCAGGACAAGCCAGAGGGATGTCAGTGATTCCAATGGAGGCCAGCCTGTCCAGGACGGTGTCATGCGAGACAGTGTCGAAGGCTGCGCTGAGGCCGAGGTAATGACCTCTAGTACATAAAGATCAGCTGGGTTTCATTCATAAATGCAGTTCAGCAGACAACATTAGATGGTTTATTAATATTATGTAGGCAGTCTCAAATTCTAATTCGCCAATTGCTGCTGTTTTGCTTGATGCTGAAAAAGCGTTTGATAGGGTGGAGTGGGGATTTTTGTTTAGGACTTCTGAAATGTTTTGTTTGGGAGGAGCTTTTATTAAGTCGGTACATCTATTATACTAGTGCATTGCCCGTAGGAAGTATCTATTCCTATAGAAAAGTCGGAGGTTAAGTAGCTTTTTCATGGATGGCCAAATGAGGCTGTGTTTGAAGGTGGGACGTCAGGGATATAACTGGCCGTTTTTGACTACTTTTGGTTTTGCCATTATATTTCACCTTAAAAACTACTTACCTTTTCTTGTTCGGTGTCATTATTTTCAGCACAACCTCACATGTGCTACTGTACAGTTATTTTTTCATTTTGACATACTGCATTAACACAATGGACCTAAAATCACAAAAAACATCAAATAAAAGTTTTTAAACTAAAAATTTTTTACTGCGAAAACCACAAATATGTTTAACGAACCATTTTTATTACTTATAATGCAAATATAAATTGCTGTTTGCTAAACTTGTGCATAAGTTTTTTAAATCTACAAAGTTATATGTAACTATTTAAACTTAAATGCAGGCAATGCCTCAGGCTCAGGCCTCCCTCAGCTCTCCTGCCTGCTCCACATTCAGCTTCTCCTCGTTGTTTTGACTCACAACACAAAAAAACACTCCACTACACACTAAATACACTACACCAAACACTACATAACACACTAACTATTCACTCCAAACACGCTAAATGTCACAAATCTCTCAACTCTCAAAACTCACTGTCTCTATCATCGTCACTGCTGCTGTCACTCTGTTGGCGTCGTCTCTCCCACAACTTCCCCTGTTCCTCAGCAACCAAATCACGTGTTTTGCCAAAAAATTTTTTGATTGGTTGGTGTGGTGCCTTTTTCTACCAATAGGAACGTGTTTTTTTGCTTGCAAACACTTCCTGCTTGCGGACACTTTTGTGACAAAAGCCCGTTTTTACCATTTCTTCCTGCACCAGACACAAAGCAAACGTGACGACAATGTTTGCGAAAAAGCGTGGCGGACATTATTTACTGTAAATCCGGTTTTGGACGCGCCAGCACGTACGTCGATTCGATTTCGATTCTTTAGCTCGCAATTCGATTCAACATCGATTCGATTCAATATTGATTTAGATGCTTCGATATCGATTCAGTAATAAGTAGTAATAAACAAATAATAAATTAGAGTACCTGTTGATAATTTTTTAATAAAAAAAGTCACCTTAAATTGTAAATCTTTTCTCTAGGAAGTTCTAGTTCGAATTGAAATGTAAACAAAGGTACTCAATGTGTTTAGATATAAAATAGTGCAACCATAGTTAAGCTGAGATAATGCCATTGTTTCTTGGACTGCAGGTACATTTTTGTCTGACATAAACAGACATAACCGCGGTCTCTCCGCGGGGTAAAGCGTTGGCACTGAACCCCCCTCTCTCCGCGAAGGAGAGTGCTACCCGCGTGCGCACGGTGCAGCGGCTAGGGTGAGACCGGCTGCGCTGGGAGTTTACAGTCTCCGGCAGAGCGCTGCGTCAGACATCGGCTACCCGCCTCCGCAGCTCCGATGGTGTTTCTGCGGTGCATCACCCTCCGACCCTCGAGCGAGGTCGTGGGCGAGGCGCTTCCAGCTGCTGGAGGCAGGGACTGAGAGGCGTCCTGCGAGGGACAGCAGGTGGTCGGGGCCGCTGCCGGAATCGATTCAGAGGATTTTATGAATCGATATTGAATTGGGAAAAATATATTGCAATGCACTGATGAATTGATATCTTTACTAGAGATGCACTGATCAGGATTTTTGGGGCCGATCACCGATCACCAAAAGCAGTATCTGCCGATCCCGATATTGCCAATCACCGATCACAGCGTCAAATCCATAAATTGTTCAGTATTGTAGTCTTGTGTAACTTCATATATTTAATTAATGTTTCTTCTTACGCAACATTGACATTGTATTATTAAGTATAAAAATTAGGAGATGAGAAAGTATCATGAATTGACCACCGTGTTATTGCAGGCTGAGGCAATGTGCAATATTTCACTCTCTAGAGACTCTTGGAGACAACTTGGACTCAGCTTACATAGAGTAACTGTAGCTTACTAGTGGGAATGCAGCAGTCAGGGTGGGAATTTCGTCATTTTAGGGGCAAGTCCATTTGGCCTTTACTTCACATGGATTATGTATTAAAACATTTCAAGTTAAAGTTACATAAGAAAGTAGTTTTTGTTAAGTAGGGTCAGGGTTAGGTGATTTTTGTGACACCACACTGAATATTAATGTTATTGAATATTTCTCCCAATAGAAATTTCCCAAAATTATGACAAAGCACATTTTTTCCAAACAAAAAATTGTAGAGTAACCAGCAGGAGACCACTGATGTGTGGAGTGATTTTGGTGACACTACACTCTGAATAATAGTGAAGTTATTGAATATTTTTTGTAGTTTCTCTTTTTCGGTGTTGCACTTTGTAGACGCTCCATGCGCCCTCATCTCACAGCCGGCTGGACATACAGACCCGGAGGACCGCTGGTTTTGATAAAAATACGGTTGTAGCTCGTTGCTGTCCTTGCTATGGTAGGAAAGATCTGTTGTTTGTGTTTTAACAAGGTTTCACTTATGAGTTATTGATCCGGGAAGTTCGAATCTGTGCATATATTTCCAACTTTACCGGACTAAATCCTACCACATAAATCAGTTACGTATCATGTCAAAACCGGCTGAGCTCGCTTGCTGTGCTGTAAGTTTCGTTCTTCTGTTTTGAGACGCTGCTGCTGTTTGAGAGACTTTCACGTGAGATCATCGTGATGATGACGAGACTCGACCTGCGCGAACCGCAGACTCACTGAAGTTACTATGAGTGACTACTGTGCACTCAGGTGGCTGTAATTCAAGGCAAGCTCGCTACGCTGACCGGGCCAGGGGCACAGAGGCCACTGTGGCCGTACGATGATTTTTTTTTTCACGCGGCATCAAGGCCAAAGTGCGGGTGGCCGCCGTAGCTGCCATGAAATTCTCACCCTGCATGCAGTCAATGCACTCTATATTGAAACGTCATCTGATCGGCCTGCTCTGATCAAAACCGATAGGGGCATTATCGGCCGATTGCGATCGGTTGCCGATCGATCTGTGCATCTCTAATTTTTACCCACCCCTACTGTGCTATGTCCCAAGCTATATATGTATATTGGGAGACTGTAAAGTGTTGTCTGCTTTTCCCCAATCGCTGTAATATTGGACACAGACTGCTATCATGATTGGACGACCGATTATCCTCAGGAACTGGTAGAAATCTGGGGAACCTCCTTTTCAAGACTGGGTGACTGAACTGGGCAAAGTAGCTGCATATGAAAGGATGTCATACTGGATGCAGGACAGAACCGGGCCTGTACCTCGACACTGTAGCAGTGACAGTGTAAAGAGCAAGTGGAGGCTCATTGTCTGTAACGAACGGGTGTGAGATATGATGGACGTGTGACTTTATTGTACTTGTTTGTTGTTTTTTTGTTTCCTAATTCCTTTTAGCTGACTAACAGGATTGTGTTATTACGACCTGTCATGTCTCTCTTTGTCAATTATGTGTGTAGGATAGTCTTGATTGACAAGTCACTCTTTAAGTGTATAAGTGGGTTGACCCCTCTTGGATACAGGTTGGACAGGTTGTCATGTGACTGATCTGAATATTATAAAATAAAAATTGCAAATCATAAAAAAACAATCAGGTTTACACGGAAGGCTAAACACACTCTGCTACCATGGAGTGTGGATATCGATTACTGATCAGCTATGAATGTGAGAATATGTATTATTGATCAGTTGTGAATGTGTAAATAAATATCGCTTATTGATCACCTCTGATTATCTGATATCTGTATTGCCTCCACAGATTTTAAATACTCGACTAACATGGTGACGACAGCTGATGGTGAACGTCTTCCTCTCAGGAGAATACAATCCGTCAAAGTAAGTAAAGTAACTGAGAACATTTGCTATTAATACTGTACTGAAGTATTTCCCTTTAATGCTGCTTTTTATTTTTACTCCACTGCATGTCAGAAGAAGTGTTTCTACTTCACTAAACGCATCAGAGTTACACAAAGATTTGAATATGAAACAGACAGTGTGATGATTTATTATAATTTAGTTTATTTCTGTTTATCATGTTTGTGTGTCAGGTCATTACAGTTCTTTGTCTGGATTGATCGTTTGTTTTGATTTGTGTTAACACAAATAATAATAATTATTTATAATCAGGTCACTGAATAGAATCATAAACAATAAATCTGTAATCTGAAATAAACTTCTGTTAATCAAATCAGCTCGACATCAGCCGACAGTTAATCCCTTCATACACAGTAATAAACATGTCATACTCAGTACTCTGATTACTGTTACACTGATACTTAAAGTGTGTATTCACCTGTTAGTAGGGTTTGAATACAAGACTTTAACTTGAGTATTTTTACCCTCAAGTATGAGTACTTGTACTTCAGTAAAGTATATGATTGGATTTGTATTGATGTTGTATTGTTGTTGTATATTGATGTATTAATCAGGTACAGATGCCTAACAGTCTGGAGTATCAGCCTGTTGAGTGTGCGATTGTGGTGAATGCAGCGGGAGCGTTTTCTGGTAAAGTAGCGGACAGGTTGGGAATCGGCTTCGGTCCAGAGAACACCATCGCTGGAACTCCATTACCTGTTGAGCCTCGAAAAAGGTTGTCCATTAACTGAAGGAGATGTGTTTTTCTCTTACATGAACGACTGAAGAGAGCTGCAGCGCCTCCTTCAGGTCACTTCATGAATATTCTGACAGCTAACAGTGTCGACTGCTTTAATTTGAAGGTTTTTATTTATGTGGCCATTTTAAAACATACTGGTTAAACTGGGATGTGAGTGGTTTTAACTGGTCTCTCAGTGAGGACAGAACACAGTCAGACTCACACTGAAGGTCTGAAGATACAGGAACAGATCAGAGGGATCATCAATAAACAAGACTCCGGATCGGTTCTGATGTTGGGTTTGACTGAAGCAGAATTATATTAGAACGTCCCTGACATGGAAATGATCCTACCTGTGTGTTTCAGGTGTGTGTACAGTATGTTATATTATATGATGTCATCTTTCAGGTATGTGTATGTAGTCCACTGTCCTGATGGTCCAGGTCTGGATACGCCCTTCCTCATTGATTACTCTGGAGTTTACTTCAGACGGGAAGGGTTAGGAGGAAACTTCATCACAGGGACTTCACCAGAGGAAGTCTGACACACTCTCAGGCTGCTTCATCAATACATCAGTCAATCACAATCAAGAGTTTATAGAGTTTTATCAATATTTCTATCAATTATTATAAAATGCTGATGCATTTCTTCCCTGTGGGTCGGTTCAGTCAGAGGAGCCCAACACCAGGAACCTGGACGTGGACCATCAGTTCTTTGAGGACAAAGTTTGGCCCAGTTTGGCTCATCGAGTTCCAGCCTTTGAGAAACTGAAGGTACACATGAGATATATTGATCTATGATCGATCAGTAACAAGGTTTTCTTTGTTGCTCTGACTGGTAATTATTTAACAAATGTTGGTCCACTTCATTAATAAAGCAGAGTGTCAGGACCGTGAGCAGGACCACACAGCTGACGGTGTTCAGATGAAAGTTGTAGTTGAATAGCTTCACCACTAGATGGCACGGAGTCCCACACATTGGACTTTCAGTGGGTAGAAGTCTTAGTCTTAGTTTGAATAAATAATTACAATCAGATTAATGTTGATGTCCTGTCTGCCTCTCTCAGGTGACGAGTGCCTGGGCCGGTTACTATGACTACAACACATTTGATCAGAACGGGATCATCGGTATCCACCCTCTGATCAATAACATGTACTTTGCAACTGGGTTCAGTGGTCACGGTCTGCAGCACTCCCCTGCTGTGGGTCGAGCTGTTGCAGAGCTCATTCTGGATGGGAACTTTCAAACTCTGGACCTGAGCAGACTCGGCTTCAGACGCATCCTGACGCAGGATCCCATGATCGAGAGGAACATCGTGTAGAACAAAACATTGTGTAACATCGAGAATATCGTATGTAGCACGACTCCTCAAAGGCCAGACCGACTGGTCCACATCTAGACTGAGCTGCTCAGTCCTGACCAGGAGCCCATGATGGAGAGGAATATCGTCCAGAGGAAGCAGAATCTGGACTCGTCTGATTCACACTGTTGCCACGTTATCACAGCTCTTATTTTTCAGCTGATTGTTTGTAAAAAACATTTTTTATTGATGTGAAAAAATGTCACCAGGGACTATCTCACAATAGTACTTAAGGAAAGTATTTAATAAATGTGAACGACCTTTGATCGACGTGTGAACAGCATTTGATCAACATTTCAGAATCAGATCGGAAATTCCTTTATTAGTCCCGCAAACAGGGAGATTTGTGTGTCACAGCAGCCAAAAGACAGTTCAATATAACAAGCAATAATAGTAAAAACAATATAATAAAAAGGTAAGAAGAGGACCTGTGGTACCTCTCCTTCACACACTTGGACCTGCGGTACCTCTGCCACCTCCTGCACTGGGTCCAGAGGATCCCAGGATGGATCTGGTCTTTACAAGTTTACCCAGTCTCGTCCTGCCTGCTGCTGAGATGCTGCTGCTCCAGCAGACAACTCCATAGATTGACGTGTGAATAAGGTTTCTGTATTATGTATATTCTATATATTCTGTATATTGTTTTTGTCATTGAATCATTTTACATTTTATTTCATTTTTGTTTAATTCTTTTTCTAGTTAAAAATGTGTATGATAATGTGATGCAGTCTTTTCTCATTTACTCTGTATCAGTATATATTTCTGTTTCATATTGATCAGTTCCAATAAAATTGTATTAATAATCAACACTTTGTAGTTGTGTCGTCAGTTATTGGTCAGAGAACCGATTCAGTTTGTTGTCGTTTGACTTTCCAACAGTTTAGACAGTTGTGAATGTAAGTAAGCGTTCAAAACGGTTTATTTTACTGCTTTCCTTTAATTATATTTCTGAATTCAAGTCCCACACACTGGACTTTCAGTGAGAAGAAGTCTTAGTCTTTATTTATATTCTTATCTTATATTTGTTTATTTATCTATTTATGTGACATTTCTGATGAACGGAGCTGTGATTTTCCTGTGAAGTCCAGAAGGGTATCAGTGACCACTGAACCCTGTTAACACTGCACAGAAAACGAGCTGAGGAGGATGGATGATTAACATTTAACAGTAAATTCAGAGGTTTGTAAATTACAATATGAGCTCAGTTTGGTATCTGGATACTTCACCTTGTTACATTATTTCAGTTGTATCAGGTGTTGTAAAGAAATCAAGCAGCAGATGGAGCCATTTGTGTTTTTCATATTTTTAGGTGACGCATCAATGTCCGTCTCATTTCATTTGGAATGAGACAGGAACTATTAAGTGAGGAAGACATTAAAAATATATAAAACTGTAAATAAGATTGACATCTGTAACTGAACCATCATAAATAATAATCACAGTAAAAATACTCAAACATGTCATGTTCTTAATAAAAGCAGCTGATTTCCCAATTAAAGATTAATATTGTGATTAATGAGCTGCATGAATATCAAATGACGTCAGTTGGTCTGTAGACGTCATGTACAACGTTTACTTAATATCATCTTTGACTAGTTACTCCGTCATGTTTGATCTTTTTACTCATCTCATGTTTTATGAATATTAGCTTATTAATAAATTATCTCTGTAATTAGTTAATTAAGGCATTTTCTTTTCTTTCAGTCAAGTTTTTCTATAAAAGTTGAATTTCAACCTGAAGGAAGAAGCTGCAGACTGGTAATCAGAACTGAGCTTGAGTACTGTGAACTGTAATCCAGTACTCTGAACCATAAACAGTGTTTAGGCATTCTGTGAGGAGAGTTAGTTGAAATATTTAATCTTGTCTAGTTACCTTTTGCATAAATACTTGTAAAAACAGTTAATACTGAGCGATTATTAGCCAGTTTGGGCAGACTCAGAATGTGGTAAATAAGCTCAATGCCAAGACTGCATGAGGTAAATCTAGTACATACGGCCTAGTCACTTGAGCCGAATGAAGACTGTCGAACAAAGACTGTCCACCACCCATTGCAACCATGACTCCTACCCAATCCCCGTCAGGACATCAAACTGGAGAAGACTTCACCAGAGAACTATTGCTCGAGGCTGGAACCCAGACAATCACTGTCACCCCCACTCTCATCCTGTTTCCTGTCATCTCTTGCTGTCCATCAATAAAGAGATACAAAGGCCAAAAAAAATAAAAATGAGAAAAAAATTAAAGTGAGTGTTGGTGTTAAGCTAGGTATTCTTTCTGTTGAAATAACTCTTAAATCCACTCATGCTCCTGAAACGTTATAACGTTATCAGCGAAGCTAAGCTAAGATGCTGTTGGCAACAGCTACATATTTACAGACATGAGAGTTGTTCAGATGTTCTCATCTAAATATCAGCAACAATGAAAATACTCTCCAAGAACAACCGGATGCAACTCCAACACTCAGTGAAAAAATAAATGAGCTTATTTCACAACATTAAAGAAGACACAATAATAATTTTCAGGTTCATAGTTTGATTTGGGGTTAAAACAGCTTCGCACGTGCCTGTCTCTTTAAGCCCTCCTCCTCTGATTGGTCACACGCACACACACACACACACACACACACACACACACAGTCCAGCATCAATACAAACAGACTGGGAGGAGCCACATTAGCATAATGCTACATGCTAACACCTTAGTGATAAACATGGATCTGTTCTCTTTAGTGAGTTTGCAGCTCTGAACTGACTGTTGTGTTGTTGTGTGTTTACAGGTTCACCTGCACACCTGGCTGTGTTACCGCAGGTACTTACTGTAATTTACAGTTAAGTTACAGTTACTCTGTTTCTGACAGTGGTCCTGTGCAGCCTGGAGACAGATAGTTACAGTTAAGTTACAGTTACTCTGTTACTTGAAACATTTTGTCCCTGCAGCTCATCGTCATTCTGATGCTAATGTGAGGCAGCCTGCAGGTCGGAGGGGGAGGGGGACCAGAGGTCTTTGTGAGGCCTCGCCTCAAATCCAAAAGTTCTCTGGCTGAAAACAAAAACAGCATGCAGCAGCGGCCTCCACCACTACAGCCTCCGTCACCACAGCTGCCACCACTACGGCCTCCACCACTACAGCCTCCACCACGGCCCCTTCAACATCCACCTTCTGCTGCACAAAGGAGCTGAACATTTCCATGGTCACAGTTCAGACTGCACCATCATGAGTCCAGTCCTGCTGCAGGCATGAAGGGATGGAGCTCTGCCTCCTCCGCCTCTATGAAGCCAGTGTACATGGTGGCATGTGGCTGGGATTAAGAAATTTCACTGTGGATTAAAATCTTTCCTCCATGGTCACTTGCTCACAGGAGAAAAGAGTCTGAAGAGAAAACTCTGGGCCGATGGTCTCACTGAGCAGGTAGGTCCAAACTTTATTTATACACAGCTGATGATTAACGGAGTGTGTGAAGCAGTTAAAACATGTCTTCAGACGTCTGTTCAGGTCTTCAACGGTTTTTACTGGCAGGAAACCTCTCAGTGCTTCTCAAACTGAGTTCAACAAGACAATAAGAGCAAAGTGCAAACAAGTGACGACAACAGAGAGAAACAGGTTTAATACCTGTGGAACAGCGGCAGGTTGAGTTTGAGTCATCGGATCATCAGACTTAACAACTATCATAATAACACATATTTCATATGAGTGTATTCTTCATGTTTGATTAACTTTTTAATGTTTGTTTCTTTTATTTAACAGCTGTTTGAAGTGAGATCAGCAGCAGTTATATAAGACTCACAGTGAGCACATGCTGCAGCACACTGAACAGCACCGACTGGTACCAGCACTCACACTTTAATAATGTAAAGTCTGAGCCTACCGAGGACCACAGACGCCTCTGATCATCAGACGATGACATCACATCTCATTAAATCCTTTATGCTCTGACATGAATTATTATTAATATTACTATAATAACTATTATTATTGTTATCATTATTATTATTATTACATATCATTAAACTGAACTCACCAGCCGCCTAAATGAGCCCGATTTTGTTCATCACATTGTAAAAACATCTTTCCTTCTCACAATGGTAAAGAAAGAGAGAGAACTCCTCCTCATCATCTGGATAAGCACTATAAGTTAATGAGGTCTATTCTGGACTGAGACCTTCCTCCATCCATGTTCGGAGGAGATCTGTTGACTAGTTTTTGTGTAATCCCGCTGACAAAGAAAGAAACAAGAGAAAACAGAACCGCCTCATTTCAGTAATCAGATGTGTACTGGACACACTCAACACAGCAAACATACGTTTTTATATGTGTACTTGTTGAGATGAATCATCCAATAGCCCTAACCCTTAAAGGTGAACATATTGATTTGTCTCAGGCCAACCAGCTGCTCTTTCAGTGTGATTTGATTAAATCTGATGACTTCCAGTCGTGAACTACATGAACACTAACGGATCTTTGGTCCTGTCCAGCTCCAGGATGTTCCAGCTGCTCCAGGGCCACCTCCAGCCAGCTGCTCACCGGACACGTAAATCTCGTCTGGTTACTAAAGACGGCCACTGCAACATTGAGTTCGGAAACATCGAGTACAGTAATCACTTTGCATACCTGTTGGACTTCTGGACCACCTTTGTGGAGATCCGCTGGCGCTTTGTTCTGCTCCTGTTCGTAGCGTCATTCACCGGCAGCTGGTTCATCTTCAGCCTGCTGTGGTACTGGATTGCCAAAAGCAACGGAGACCTGACGGGACAGAACCGCACAGACGGACACGTCCAGTGCGTCGACAACGTTAACGGCCTCACCACGGCCTTCCTCTACTCTCTGGAGACCCAGACCACCATCGGGTACGGAGGCCGGGCTTTGACCGGACACTGTGCTGGTACTGTGGCTCTGATCATCGTCCAATCTCTGATCGGTGTCTTCATCAACTGCTTCATGTGTGGCGTCATCCTGGCCAAGATCTCCTTACCGAAAAAACGAGCAAAGACGGTGACCTTCAGCGACACTGCTGTCATCTGCTTAAAGAAAGGAAGTCTATGTCTCCTCATTAGAGTTGCCAACCTTCGAAAGACCTTATTGATCGGCAGCCAGATCTACGGCAAGCTGCTGAGGACAACCACCACAGCAGACGGAGAGACCATCATCCTGGACCAGGTGGACATCGACTTCACGGTCGACGCCGGCAAAGATAACTTGTTCTTCGTTTGTCCTCTGACTCTCTACCATGTGATCAACACATCCAGTCCGTTCTATGAGCTGTCAGCCGACTCTCTGCCACAGCAGGACTTCGAGCTGGTTGTCTTTTTGGACGGGATGGCCGAGTCCACAAGTTCCGCCTGTCAGGTCCGAACCTCCTACGTCCCTCAGGAGATCAAGTGGGGATACAGCTTCCTGCCCATCATCTCTCGCACCAAGATGGGGAAGTACCACGTGGATTTCTCAAACTTTTCAAAAAGTGTTCGGGTCACAACGCCACACTGCGTCCACTGCTTTGAGACGGACTCGGACCAGAGAAAACACAACACCCAGGAGAAGGGGGGCATCGACAACCTGGGCTTCCAGGTGATCGACATCCACGACTCTGTGGACGTCACAAAAATGTGAGCGGTTAAAGAAGCTCGATCTCAGAGTGAAAGTGAAGTGTGACAATCCACTCAGGGTCAAAGTGTTCGTCACTTCCTGTTTCACTGTTAGATGAAGAAAGTTTGAGTGTTTCACCTCCAACAGCAGAAACATTACAGTTATTAAACTGAGTGGATAAAATTCAGACATGAGACAGTTCAGCTCTTGATCAGCTGCTCGTTACATTCAGAGCACCTTCAGGACTGGATGTGTGTCAGAGGAACAAAGAGGGGAAGTGTAGAAGTGAAAGCAGTCGTACTGTGGAGGCACAGTGGGGACTCCATGAGGAGATTAAAGCCTGAGCCGTTTCTAATGAAAACTAGAAGAAGTGGAACAGTTTCCTCTTTATTCTACTTAAAAACACTAACTGTGAGCTCGTTATTCGTCATGTTATTTGTGTCCATTAGGAAACTGTGAACATTTTTAATTCATGATTATATTTGTGAGCAGTCGACAGTTTGTTGATCAGACTGAAACTTGTTCTCAGGGAAAATAATATTTGTAGTTTTAATAAAACGTTTTACACAAGTCACTGATTCATTGTTCGATCTTTACTTGTTTGTATATTCTGAACATTTAATATAAGAATCAGCATCATCGGTTTAAATGTGAGGTAGTTTGTACAGTCACCACACCGCTGGGTGACGTATGCAGCAACTATCAGGACAAACGATGAGACCAACATCAGCTTCATTCATTCTTCAACAGAGACTTTCTCTGCTTCCATGAACCTGCTGAGCACAGACATGAGGACGCGTCACAGACAAAACAGTCAACTGTAAAAGTTCAGAAATGGTGCGGTCCAGTGTCACAAACAAACTGATAACAAACAAACAAAAGAAACAAACTGACGAGGTAACAGGACACAGGCGAGAGGACATGGTGAAGTGATTCTATTGGCTGAAAGGCTGTCAGGTGGGCGTGGTCAGGTCTGAAACAGCAGCAGAATTAAATCATGAAGCAACAAAATAAACCAAAATGACTCAAAAATCTGACAGAGATGTTGTTTCCCTCTGACCCTCTTTAATGTCAACCACATATTCCTCTACACTTTTATTGTTATTTAATATTATTTATCTTTCAACAGAAGATACATTAGTTACCTAGTTAATTAGTTAGTTAGTTAGACTTAGATAAGAGGTGATTTAAAGAGTCACAGAAGATCTTTTACTCAAGTAAAAGTGTAGAAATACTCAGTTGCTCTGTTTCAGGTAATAGTCAGTGAATGCTGTAGATTAAAGGAGCCAGCAGCTGTACAGCTGTATAATGACACGCTAATGCAGTGCAGCAGTGATATTGATCAGACTGATTGATCAGATATTATCTATTATTCTATCTATCTAAATATTTGAATCCTCCAAAGTGCTGAGTCAGCTGTTTTTTGTTTACATTCACAGCTCCTATCCACCTGTTTCCTCAGAAGACTCTGGGGGCTGCCATGACAGATAACTACTTCCGCCCGCGGTTCTCTGTTTCCGGTTGCCTTGCAACTGCATGACTGACCACTGCTGCCAAGCTAGCCCTAAACAACTAGCGTTATGTCATAAAGGCTGAATTGTTTTTAAAATCAGCTCAGGTACAACATGTGTCGTTGTTGTTTGCCACAGCAATTCATGAAAATTGAAGTTTTTTTCAGAAACGTCTCGTGTAGTACATCAGCAACTTAAACAAACATGTCCGTGCCCTGCACCCCACACGTCATGCTGAGGAAGGAGGAACGGAGGCTAGCGTGGCTCGCAGCTTTCAGACTGATATAAATATTTGTGTTTATTAATATATTCCACAGAAGAGCTGCTGCATGACTGCATGACTTCTCTAACCCGACAATGTCCGAGCAGCCGCCTGTCTCCACGACTCCTCTTTCCTTCAGCATCATCCAGCTGTATGTTTAACGTTAGCTTGATTGACACTGTGGCTGGGCGCTAACGTTACTGCTGCCTTATAAATATAAACTTGCTGTGTTTTTTAAACAGTACTTTCCCGATTGTGTTACTGTGCAGGTAGTTGTATGCTTCTGTGCTTTTGTAACTACGTAATTCTCCGCCGTCAACACCTTCAGAAAATATAAGATAGTTAACGATCGATGTAACGTTAGCTAACGTTGGGCTAATGCTTCATGTCATCTGCCCACTCCGTGAGAACTCAGTGAGAATTGACGGTGAGGCACTGTGAGAACTGTCCTCACGACTTATTAAGACATCCGTACTGTGTATCCACCTCCGATTTTTATCAATTCTGCCGCTTTCTTTGTGTTAAAAGCCGGTTTTTAGAGCGAGCGTGACAGCTACGTTAGCGTAAACACAGAGGTCAGCCAGCTCAACCGGAAGAGCATAACCGACTACCGCTATGAACCATGGGTAAACTCACGAAGTCAGGAATAAGGTGGATACAGACTCTGTTGTTCATCAGCTAAGAGGGTTAAACAAGCTCTAAGGGATTTCACACACACACACACACACACACACTATGGTACATTGTTAGCATGAATTCGGCAGCGTCTGTTAAATGCCCTAGATGTAAATGTTGCTGAGCAGAGAGCTAACTGTTAGCTGTTAGCTGATAATATACTGTATGTATGTATGTATGTAATGTGTTGTTTAAACCAACCAAACAACATATTAAGGAATCAGCTATAGGTTTGATTAATTATAGATTTGATTAATTATAGATTTGATTAATTATAGATTTGATTAACTATAGATTTGATATTGCCAGGTTTGATAATGAATTATTGTTTTGATTACTTTGATTGATTTCAGCTTCTCAGATGTGAATATTTTCTGGTCTTTTATGATTTTAAACTCAATATTTTGGAGTTTTGAAACAAAAGCAGAAGTTTGAGAAGTTGACCTAATGGTTTTATATTTCTGATATTTTAAACACCAAATGATTGATCGATGAATCCAGAAAATAATGGAAAGATTAACTGATGGTGAATGATTGTTGTTGCAGTCAATACTAGTCTAAATAATAATATAAAAACTACTTACTTTTAATACTTTCAGTACGTTTTGTTAAAATTATACTTGTACTTGAGAGTTTGAAAGCAGAACTACTGATAGAGTATTTGTATTTGTATTTGTACTTTCAGTGGTAGAAAGTAGTACATTTAGTCAAGTAATGCTCATGTGTACATTTTTGAGGAACTTTACTTTACTCCATTTCATAATACTTACACTTCTATAACTGCAGTTTTTACTCCATTACAATTATATGTTTACTTTTAATTTCTAGTTACTTTGTTGATTGTGATCATTAACAGAGAATATAAATCACCTAATTAAACATGTTATTATAGATTTAGCTCTGCAGCAGAATGAACACATAAATAATCACTGATATAAAATACATTACTGTGAAAAGAGCCGTTTGGTATAATGAGTACTTTAATTTGGGTACTTTGAGTTTATATTGAAGATACTTATGTGTACAAAGTGTTAATATAGTCAGTCTGTGACGTCTCATCTGTCCTCCTGATAATAACTGTGACCATCAGAGGGCGCCAGAGAGGTTTTGTCATCATTAACATACAAATATTATTATTTACAATTAATGCAGCAGAAAAAAAACATCTCTGTGTTCAGACTGTCCCAGATCTGCCAGCAGACGGTCTTTAATGTGCTCACTGATGTCTAAGAGCGTCAAACTTTTCCCACGCTGCACTGCAGTTAGACAACACCTTGTAATCATGCTGGACTGTGTTAAAGTAGCAGAGAGTCTCAGTGAGTCAGCGACACGAAGAAGAGTCTGATTACAGACCAGAGTCAACTGGGCTTCATCTGCATAACAACACACACACACACACACAAACACACACACACACACACACACACACACGTCATGGAAAACGTCATGTTAACACAGTCAGACTGAATCAACAACAGTTTGTTCTCCGTCAGGTGGAACCGCTGAACACCTGAGCAACTTCTTAATCAACCACTCAAAGCTTGATTAATTAATTACTGAAGCTAATGGAGCTAGTTTTAATTAGGACCTACTTCTGCTCTGTAATTACTGCTGTGCTTTCAAAAAGAGCCCCAATCCCCCCCCCCACACACACACACACACACACAGACACACACTCACACACTCACACACACAGCTCAATCTTCATGAATTTTAATATTTAACATGATTTTGAGTAACCAACTCGAAACAATAATGATCTTATCAATCATCAGTTGTGATTCCGACAAATGGACCTGAAATCAGTACATTTTTGAGTTTTTATTAAAGGACAGATGATGTTTCCATAGTGACGCTCACCTTCGTGTCACTTGATGATGTCATCATTGTGTGCTGTGACCTTCAGTCTGACACTTGCTGCCCTTAGTGTTTCCTCATGAAACCCTTCATGTTTCTGTTAACCTGCAGCAACGTGACGAGCTGACGACACACTGCTTCAGGCTCCACAGCATAAATATATAGAATATATTTAATATAAATGTATTCAGATCGTGGAGCTCAGCAGCATAAAGACTCAAAGACTCATCTGAATAGACAAAATGTGTTGAAGATGAGAGACGACACTTCCTGCACATTAAATATTCTGTTGTGTTACAAACAGTGTTGTCTCTACCTCACAGTCTCTGAACCAGACTGGAAGCTCCTCTTTCTCATGCAAATCATTGAGCACAAAGAACTGAAGCATTTTGTTATAATCCAGAACAGTTTGTTTATGAGGCTGCTGCAGTTCAGAGAGTCGTATGTGTTATTGGGTCAGAGGTTCTGTTCATGTTCCCGTCCTTCATCTATGCTTTTATTCTGACAGTCACATACAGTCCATACAGTAATGAGCTGATGGGTATTATTAGCTCATCTTCAGTCAGCACAGGGCTGATCGACTCTGACATCATCATCATCATCTGAAGGAACGCCTGCAGCCTCCAGTCAACACTGCGTTCAGATCACGTGACGTGTTTCCGCCTCAGATATTTGAAACAAATACAAACAATGTTCTTTTCCTGATTGTCAACTAACAGAAGCTCAGGAACAACTTTTTATAAATCAGGGTGTCTGATGGACTTTTGGTTGTTTCAGACTCGACGGACTGAATGAAAAACAACATAGGAACATCTGAGGTGATTCATTGTCAGAGCGTGTCTGTTCACACACCTGTCACAGGGTCCACCTGTCCTGTAGTTGGACCCTTCTCCCCCGCTGTCCTGCACTCACATTGCTCTGGCAGCAACCAGGCCTGAGCACGGTTAGCTCTTCTACTTCTACTTTCTACTTCATGTTGTAGTGCGGTCGCAGCACAACACAGACAACGTGAATTTACTGACTTGCTTTGTGTGCTTTTGGTCGCACACGGCCTCACACTCCTGGATTTCTTGATTATGCAAGACGTGTAATAAGCTACATTATACTTCATGTTCACGTTGTGTACCTGTGCTTGTGCTCCTGCATGAACAACCGCACCATGCCACAGCACAGTCCCAGGGCCGAGGAAGTGTACGGTGCTTCTGCACGGTGCTGAGTGCTCACACTAGTCAGACAAACTGGACTTTTGGGGTCAAACGTGCCTGGGTCAAGTGTGAGTCCAATATGACCTCTCAGATCATCGAAAAAGAATCCAAAGCTGAAGACATAAAATCAAATACTTTTTTACTGAGAGATGTTGCCACTTGATTCACAGATTGACTCCACAGATCTCAGCAGTTTGTCTTCAGAAATTAACAAAATGTTCCAGGTTGTAATAAATTACAGAACTACCCTTTAATGAGACCATCATAGCCTGAAATTAATCTACATACTTATTTCAGAATATTTCCAGGAAATGATGCAGGTTAAATTAGACTCGTTCTTCATAAAATCCTTCTACATTTTTCTTTACGTAACCAGGCACTGGCCTGAAAAAGGTTTTTTCATGTAGTAAACGTGCATTTAAATGGTGACCGATGAGCAGAAGCATCAGGAACGGCCTCCCAGAAGAGGAACAATGAGGAAGAGCAGAGAGGAATGAGTCTCATTCGTCTTAAAGCTCCTTCTATTGAAACGACTTAAAGCTCCTCTCATCTGCGGCTCACACAGATTAAACTCTCTGCAGCTCAGAAATAAAAAAAACAGTGACTGCTCCTCATTTAACACGGTAAACAGCAGGCTTTGAAGTCAGCCATTTAAAATAGGATTTACATGAATAAATAAATGTGTGGCGCTCCACATGAAGGCAGACAGCTTTAAGGGATCACACATGACACTGCAGATGATCCTGACAGGTTATTAATAAACACCATCTGCTCTGGTTCTGTTCTATCTGCAGTGATCCAGTATGAAGATAAGAAACAATCAGAGTTCATATGAAACTGTTTTATTGATGCATCATTCGTTCAGTCTGTCTGTATGAATGAACAATGAGACCCTGTTTTATTACTGATGCTTTGTGTGCAGTATAAAAAATAATAACATTAAAAATAATCAAAACTGTCATGTCCTCCTCAGGGATGGGTTCAGGAGCATTACATGGATTCAGAAGCATCATCAAATCCACTTATTGAATCTGAACCGCGGAGTTTGATGATTCTAGAAATGAGCTAACATTCATGCTTTGTTAGCTGCTCCACACCGTCACATCCAGACGGCCGCACAAACAGACGGTTTGATTTTAAAAAGGCAGGTCAATGTTGAACTGGTTTCATATTGAGCCAAACGTCACATCTGTAATTCTGAATGTAACCACCAGGTGTCACAATGACTCAGCTGCTCCTGAGTGAAACATTATGACAGTCATGAATGAGAGAGCAGCATAGAGTCCAAGTCTCCTGGAACAGCACCAGGTTCTGAGACCATTGGACTCAGTGGTCACACACATGACGAACACAGACCCAGAAACACTTTCTCCCTTCTGTAACACTGTGAGAGAGGCAGCTGTAGATGATCTGATCCATTCTGTCCGATAACATCTGGACAGTCCAGAACATCCGCACCTCATTTAATCCCCAATTCCAGTTAGCGGAGAGCTAAACAGGATGTTTAGTCTCTAGTGAGCGCGCTCTGTCGGCGCATGACCAGGAAGCCATGTGGAAGATCTAACAGAGTAAAACTTTTCTGGCTTCATATGAATGACTGAGGCTCCTACTCTGATCCTGGACCCAGATTTACCTTCAGGGATCCATGGGAGCATCACAACACATCACGACACAGGAAGTGTTTCATTGTGACAAAAGCCGGTGCAGACAATTTAAACAGACCAGAAACAGAATCAGGAGAGATAAAATGAGTCTTAACGAGTCGGCCTATCAGAGCCCATCCTTTCCTGGTCTGTGGTCTCTGTCTCTGTAATGTTTGTGTTCATGGATGGAAACAGAATCAACCGCCTGTGGTCTGCTGACTCAGTCTTTGCTTGCATGATAGTGACAGCCTCTGTTTGGCTCCATGTTAGGATACCTCTCTTCATCCTCCTCCTCCTCCTCCTCCTTCTCCTCTTCCTCCTCATCCTCATCCTGATCCATGTCCTGGTTCTTATCGGTACGGCGGTTCAGGCTGTTGAGGGTTTGGTCTGTACAGCTGCTGGACTCTGACCGGCCGCCCATTAGCTGGCCAGCCACCTGGTAACTGTCCGATGACCCTGAGGCCTACGGGATGGCCGTGCCCGGGCAGCGGGCTGCTGGGGCTCAGGATGTGGGTCTGACCTGGTTCTGGTGGGGGGGTACTGCTCTGATATCCTGGGGCAGAGGCAGGGGGAGACAGGGGGTAATGTGGGAGGAGGATGGCTGGCGTGAGGCCATATCGTACCTGGAACACTCTGAGAGGTCCCTGAGCCACAAAGCCGTTGGGCCTCTGAGGCTCCTGGTTCTGATCTGAGTCGGTCTTCTCCTCCAGGACTTCACTCTCCTCAGCTCTCCTGGATTTATCCGGCTGCCTCCTGGCCTGGGAGACGTCCTGCATCTTCTCGGCCTGAGCCCGGCGGATATGATATGTCTTCCTGGAGCTTTGGAAGGATTCCAGGAACTCCTCCAGGCCCACATTTCCCTCCATGAACTTCTCCAGCAGCTCCTGTTAAGACGGGAACACAAACAAACGACATGACATGGGAAGGTATTCAGAGGGAGGTCAGACCGCCAGGGCCATCCAAACAACAGCAGGATGAAGAGGATTTCATCAGTTTATACATGAACTCTGGAGCAGTTTGACAAACACAGGATTTCACTGCTTCCAACACTAACAGCTAATGCCTAACGGCTAACAACTAACAGCTATGACTTACTGACTTATACTACAGTATCTGGTAGAGTGTGTGTTAGTGTGTGCGATGTCTCGTTCCCTCTCGCTCTTTGTGTGTGTGTGTGTGTGTGTGTGCGTGTGCGTGTGTGTTAGCAGGATATCAGAGTGGCTGTGAGATGACCTCTGACCCTGAAGTTTTATTTATGTGATTGTTTCAATGCCTTTTGTGATTAAAGAGGAAGCTGTTATTTACAGTTTACACTCCCTGTGTTCCCTCAGCACGTTCCCTCAGGACACTTTTTGTAGCAGAAATTTTGGAGCTTCATGAGTAATAAAGTAATCAGGATACTTCTTCCTGCAGTAACTATATATTTTTTTTTCAAAATATTTTTATTGAAAAAAGTACAAAAGGATACTTCCGATCACGGACATACAATTGACTTTTTTTCGTTTTCTTTTTTTTAAACAAACAAATATGCATGAGTAATAAACAGTGAACACACGCCCCCCCCCCCCCCCCAGCTCATCATGAGGTGGTAGTACCTGAATGGTTGCCATTTATGAAAAAATTTGGCTGTACATCCTCTCAACGTGTATTTAATTTTTTCAAGTTTTAAAAAAAACATGATGTCTTTGAGCCACTGGGAGATAGAAGGATATTTAGCAGACTTCCAATGCAACAATAAGGAACTTCTTGCTAGTAAGGATGTAATGTCCTTTTGTGTAGAGTTAAGTACAAGTGAGGGGTCAGGTACCCCAAATACAGCTATCAGAGGACAAGGTTGGAGATTTAACCCAAGAACAGTGGACATAATAGAAAAATAACCGGCCCAGAAACCTTCCAGGTCGGGACAAAGAAAAACCATGTGGCTAAGGTGACAAGGAGAGCCATGGCATTTATCACATTTGTCTTCCACTTCCGGGTATAGTTTAGATAGTCTAGACTTAGAGAAATGTACCCTGTATAAGACCTTGAATTGGATAAGTCCAAGACGAGCACAGGAGGTGGTAGTTCGTATTCTCTCTATGGCCTGTTCCCAGGACCCCTCCCGTATTTGCATTCCCAGTTCCTCTTCCCATATACACTTAAATTTAGCACTTGAGTGATCGCTAAAAGCCAAAATGATATCATACAACTTTGAAATGATTCCTCTGTGATGAGGAACAAAAGATAGCATGGTTTCCCATCGCTGTTCTGGAGGTAAAGATGGGAAATTAGGAAAAGACTTATAGTGACAAAATTGCGGATCTGAAAGTAGCGAAACAGATGAGCAACAAGGAGGCCATAGAGAGATGACAAATTGGCAAAACTATCAAAGACACTATCTACATACAAATGTTTATATTGCGTAATACCCTTGTCATACCACACTGAAAATGTCGAGTCCGAAAGTGATGGAGGAAATAGATGGTTGTTATTTAAAGGACCCAAGGAAGATGCAGCTACAAATTTATAATGCCGTCTAAACTGATACCAGATCTTGAGAGTGTCAAAATCACTATTTTTAGAACACTAAGAAGGCTCGACACAACGTGAAACTTTGACCCTACTACGAGCAAAGTTTCATGTTGTGTCGAGCCTTCTTACTGTTCTAAAAATAGCGATTTTGATGCTAGCGTGTCATGCCCCGAGCACTCCCATTCAAAATGAACGTTTTCAAAACCAAGACTACGGTAAATCTTAAAAGTGCCTCTTTCGTCGTAATTATGCTTTTACACGAAGGTTTGACTCATATTCAATCCCAAATAAAGCCTTGGTTGCTTTTTGGCGAGAGTTTCGCTTTAAGAACCACTTTATTATCAGATTCAGATTATCAGTATATAGAGAGGGTTTTGTAGGTAAAGAGGAATAAAGTAGAGCAGGTATAGAAGATCCCCAATAGGATGATAATTCCAATTTACACCAAGAGGATTCAGGAGAATTTAACCAGTAGCAAAGTTTATGGATGTGAGCAGCCCAATAGTAAGTTAGAAATTAGGTAATGCAAGTCCTCCGCTAAGTCTGCATCGCTGCAATAAAGTTTTACGAACCCTAGGTGACTTCCCACCCCAAATGAAAGAACAAATTATCTTATCCAGTGAGTCAAAGAAATGCTTGGGCAGAAAAAGAGGAATTGACTGGAATAAAAAAAGAAATTTTGGTAAAATATTCATTTTGACGACATTGATCTTGCCAATTAATGAAAGGAGGAGGTTACTCCATCTTTGAATATCTGATGTAATCTTAGAGATAAGGGGAGTGAAATTAGCAGATGCAAGTCTAGATAAAGAACGAGTCATGTTAATACCTAAGTATTTAAACCCCGATGGACTAATTTGAAACGGTAAATCTGACTGTTGAAGATGACATGCTGCAGTATTAATGGGAAAACACTCACTTTTCACAAAATTTAGAAAAATAGCTAAAGTTCTCCAAAATACCTAAAACAGCAGGAATAGAAAGCATAGGATCGGTTATATACAAAAACAAATTATCTGCATACAGCGATAATTTATATTTAATTCCATTGCGGATGATTCCTTTGAATGAGGGGGAAGATCTTAATGTAATAGACAGAGGCTCGATAGCGATAGCAAAGAGCAAAGGTGACAAAGGACAACCTTGACGACTTCCACGTCCAAGCGCAAAATAATCAGAATAAACATCATTAGTATGGACACTGGCTTTAGGGGATGAATAGAGGAGGCAAATCCAAGAAATAAATTTATCACCAAATCCGAATTTTTTTAAAACTGCAAACAAGTACTCCCACTCTACCCTATCGAATGCCTTTTCAGCATCTAAGGAAATCACAAGTTCAGAAAGTTCAGCCGAATGTTTTGAATAAATCATATTGAAAAGTGTATGGGTATTAAAGAACAACTGTCGTCCCTTTATAAAACTGTTTTGCTCTTCAGATATAATATGAGGAAGCACATTCTCTAAACGGGATGCAATTACTTTAGCCAACACCTTTACATCATCATTAAGCAGAGATAATGGTCTGTAGGAACCACAGGAGGTTGGATCTTTGTCCCTTTTAAGAAGAAGCGCAATGGTGGCTTGTGTCAAAGTTGGTGGTAATGAACCACTTTCAATGGATTCACTAAATACAGATAAAAGTAGTGGTGCCAATTTACCAATAAATGTTTTGAAAAATTCGATTGGAAACCCGTCAGGGCCTGGGGCCTTGTTGGATTGCATAGCTTTAATTGCATTTGAGACTTCTTCAAGGGAGAGTGGTAAGTCCAGTTGTCTGGCAGTAGTAGCGTCAATGACAGGGTTAGAAAGGTTCTGAAGAAATTTGTTCATTTTAGTGTTGTCGGTAGGAAATTCAGATTTATATAATGAAGAGTAAAATGATTTAAAAGTAGCATTAATTTCCAAAGGATCTGTAGTTATAGTGTTTTTAATACTAGGTATCGAACGGGAAGTGGCCTGTCGTCGTAACTGATGTGCCAGTAAACGGCTTGCCTTGTCACCGTGTTCATAATATGAGCCACGCCTGTGTAGTAACAAGCGCTCAGCCTCTTTAGTTGAAATGAGATCAAATTCTACTTGCAAATCCAAACGCTGCTTAAGTAGTTCCGGAGAAGGGTTCAGTGCACATCTTTGATCAAAGTTACTAATCACAGATGTAAGTTCATTAAGCCTAGCAATAATCTTTTTATTGGAGAGAGCAGAGTAAGAAATAATTTGACCTCTCAGGTAACATCTAAGCGATAACAGGACACAAACCTGAAAAGCTATAGGAGCTCACCCAGAAATCAGGGTGTTGACATAGACGCTGGCTTCCTCCGCTGAAACAAAGTCCTTCTCAACACCGTTG
Source organism: Diplodus puntazzo (assembly GCA_963678695.2). Taxonomy (NCBI): domain Eukaryota; kingdom Metazoa; phylum Chordata; class Actinopteri; order Spariformes; family Sparidae; genus Diplodus; species Diplodus puntazzo. The sequence goes on along the minus strand of OZ023167.1, from coordinate 32,785,924 downwards.
AATGTGATGCGGAGTCGCGCTGGATGAATCAGACCATACCGAGCACCGTCAATGCCACAAAGTTGGCGCCTGACCTCGTTGAAAGCAGCCAGAGCCCGAGCTATCTTGGCAGTGTAGTCAGGAAAGACTGAGATGGTCAGGTCTCTGACTCTGATCCGTTGGAGATCTCTAGCGTGACGTAAAATGTCAACACAGTCACTGTGATAATGAAATCTGCAGACAATTGCTCGTGAACGATCACCGGGCTTGGATTACTCTCCGGTACTCCCACGATCCTAATGTTGTTACGCTGTGATCTGGAGTCAAAGTCTTCACATTTATTTTCCAGCTTGGCTACGCTAGCTGTGAGGCACTTTATTGCGAGTGAGGAGTTGTCGTCATGGTACAGAGCCCCTCCCCTCGATATCACGGTATCTCACGGGATCTTCCCCCTCTCCGCCATGATGGCAGGATTCCGGCGGCAAAAACACGATTGTTTACATGTGTTCTTAACTCGGTAGTAGAGGAGGTTCTTACAATTTCGCACTGTTTTACCATGCCTGGAAGTCACTGCTGCGTTAAAAACTGCTCCAGTACCTAACACGATACATATGGAAAAGGGTTATAGGAACAATGGAATACAGTTTTTTAGGTTGCCGAAATGGACACAGCATCAAGGAGAGCAAGTCTCTGACCTGACGAGGAGACGCCGGATTGCTTGGTTGGCTGCAATAAGAAGAAAGGACCTTACTTTCGATCGCCCCCTCCAGTCGATGACAGTGTGTTCTCTGCATTTTCACTCGGGTACGTTCTCTAAAAATGTCTTTATGTTGTTGTCTCTTAAAGCTACAAAGTGTAGGTTACCTTATGTTGTTGCAAACCCGGAAGTGCATCTGAAGTTGCTGCCTAGCTAACATCTAACAAACTGTTGCCTCTTCGAAAATGCTCAATGGCCAACCATTAATGTTAACTAAAAAGTAGTTGAGATTCTGCTCATGACATTATGCTACCTTGTTGGTGGAATATGGTCGCTGTAGTGCGTTTGTCTCTGTCTCTTTGTTCTCTACACCAGTGGTTCCCAACCTTTTTTGTCTTGTGGACCCCCTGAGCCCTTTTGTCATACCGTGAGTAAAGTTACCCTCTCAAGCTTTATCTTTATTTTGCATGTGTTCTGCGATGGGTTTGTCAGTGTAAAGCATTGATTACATAGATTTTTTCATAATCGAATTATTCTGTTGTAGGTAAACCATCATATGAGATGTTGGAGAACCACCCTGACTGGACACCATCCCTGCGGTTAGGCCACAATGATGTTAAAAAAACAGATGAAGCGAGATATCAGCGGCAAGTAAAGCGCAAGAGCCAGCATCTGGAGCGGCCGCCACCGCCAGCCCAGTACCAGCAGCCGCCATCGCCAGCCCAGGACCACCAGCAGCCGCCATCGCCAGTCCAGTTCCAGCAGCTGCCTTCGCCAGCCCAGGACCACCAGCAGCGGCCATCGCCAGCCCAGGACCACCAGCAGCCGCCATCGCCAGCCCAGGACCACCAGCAGCCGCCATGCCATCGCCAGCCCAGTACCAGCAGCAACCATCGCCAGCCCAGTACCAGCAGCCACCATCGCCAGCCCAGGACCAGCAGCAGTCGCCACCGCCAGCCCAGGACCAGCAGCCGCCACCGCCAGCCCAGGACCACCAGCAGTCGCCACCGCCAGCCCAGTACCAGCCGCAGTCGCCACCGCCAGCCCAGGACCAGCAGCAGCCGCCATTGCCAGCCCAGGACATGGAATGTGGACTCTGCACATCTAGACGAGATGTTATCAACAATCTTTTGGAAGAAAACAGAGAGCTGAAGCGGTAGCTTGATGAGTACCGGATGAATGAGAACTTTGAGTGGTGATGATAACACAGTGAAGTATTACACGGGGCTTCCAAACTTTGCATTGTTCCAGACGCTTCCACTCACCCTCACTCCATATCTGCCTCAAGGTAGGATGAAGAAGCTCACCCTTCCAGCTTGTCCTATTGACTTTAATGCGCCTCAGACTAGACCTTCCAATACAGCACCTCAGCCATCTGTTTAGAGTACATAGGACAACTGTTGCCGATGCCTTTCACCATACCCTTGGAGTGATGTACTCACAGCTGTGTCCATTGGTGCACTGGCCAAGCAGGGAATGCTTATTGACCAGTATGCCACACCAGTTTGTGGAGTCATTTGGGAAAAATGTGGCTGCCATTGTGGACTGCTTCGAGGTGTTCATCGAGAAACCCTCAAATGTACTGGCAAGGGCACAGACTTTCTCTCAATACAAACACGCATACACCATGAAATATCTAATTGTGATCACGCCCCAGGGTGTCATTTCCTTCATATCGAACGGGTGGGGTGGGCACACAAGTGACAAGCATATAACTGAGCAAAGTGGTTTCCTGAACAAACTGTTACCAGGTGACATTGTGCTGGCAGATAGGGGCTTTAATATAGGAGAAAGTGTGGGCATGATGTGTGCGGAAGTGAAAATACCTACATTCACATGGGGTCGTGCACAGCTGGAGGCGAAAGATGTGGAGGAGACTAGGGCCATAGCACATCTCAGAATTCACGTGGAGAGGGTGATTGGTGTTGTGCGCAACAAATTCAAATTCTTACACTCAACTGTACCTGTGCACATGCTTCTCAAATGTGAGGGTGAAAACCTAATGCCTTTAGATAAGATTGTCACTGTTTGCTGTGCCTTAAACGAACATGTGCAAAAGTGTTGTTTGAGTGCCTTATTCACTACTTTTTAATTTGTTTGAAATAAATGCTTGAATCAACTTGATATGGCTGAACAATATTTATTGAGAACTGAATGTATATATATATATATTTTTTTTTGGGGGGGGGTAATCTCTTGGAAAAGTTAACAGTGCAAAAGAACACAAAAACAGTGCAAAAGAACATGTGTGCATTCAAAGTATAAATATTTCCAGCATGTAAACATGGACAACATAAGTAATAATAATAATAATAATAATAATAATAATAATAATAAAAAAATAATAATACTGTTATTGTGCAAAAGAACAAAAAACATACAAACAAAAAACACTATTCAGCACAAGAAGGGCAAAACCATGGCGTGTCAACGGAGGGTCTGTCCACAAGCCCCACACAACTGAAGTGATACCACTGGACTGGGCTGGTGCAGGTTACAATGGCATCTGGCGAGGCTCCTACCTGTGGGAACGCCGGGTTGACAAAAAAACCACAGGTTTGCACTTGTTGATTGGTGTGCTGGTGTGCTGTTTGGGCAGTGTATGCCTGCCTCGCTGTCTCCTTGTGTCTGATTCCCCAACTGGTGGCAGCTGTTCCTGGCCCACGAGTTGGGTAACACACCCTCTTTACGATGGAGAGTGCTGGAGAACTGAGGTCTGTTCCATAGACGCCATGCATCAAGGAGGCCGTGACTCTCCCTGCCCGTGCAGCAAACCAAAGGGATGACGTGTGCTGTCCCCTTGTCCGTCTCTCCATCTGCACTGCCTGTTCCTCACATCTGCAACGATCTTTATGGTCTGACAGTGCAGTTGCAGCGCAGGTAGGTCACTCCTATTAAGGCCAGTTCCATTAACCAGAGACTGTAGGCTCCAAATGGGCAGAATAGGATCTCGAAACAGCTCACAGTAGTCAGGGAGCACACTCAAAATGGCAGATCCTGTGCCTGTCATGCTGATTTGCCTGTAGAATATTGCCAGCTTTTCTGGTGTTGGTGTTGGTGGTGTTTTGGCCATAGGTGTTCTCTGCGCTGGACTTTTGTTGGTCTCACCATCAATTTGTCTGTCCAGAGATCTGTGTGTGGCTGCTGCAGATATAAAATTGATCTGGTGACCAACCTCTGGTTGCACCTTGTTGATGCTGCTTGGGAGCTTCCGGTACGCCGGCTCATCTGTGACCGTGGCCTTCTCCTTTAGCCGGACACAGGCATCGACCATGAAGAGCAGGGCTCCAACGAGGGTGCACGACTCCGCTACGCCGGCCATACAGGTGCAGTGGGCCGAACACACTTGCCCCGATGGTGTTAAGATCACCCATGGAGTATGAGGAGGTTCACTGAGCCGCCGTGAATGCAGGACCTGTTAAATAAATAAAGGTAAATAAATTAGGGAAACAATAAAAAGCATTTAAGACAGAAAGTACCCATTTTTATTTCAAGTTACAGTCTACACTTTAGATTACCATCTGTCTGCAGCCTCGTCTGAATCTCATACACCTTGCATTCACACTGTTAATGGCTTTAATCTAACCAGGACATTTACATTTACAAAAACCTGGTACAGTATGTGTCATTGGGCTAAAATCAAATTACAACTAAATACCTAAACATACACAGCTTTAGCCTATATCAAAACATGTTGGAAACGTTTGTGTACATTGAACATCTCGTTACAATCTAGTGTTTACGAAACAGTCGCAGTTAATTACTTTGTCATTTTGGTCAAGAAGTGTCTGCTAAATGCAATGTAATTACAACACACTAAAATGCATGTGAAGAAACTTACCTTTGCCAGTACAACGCTATTTTCACCACCTGGAGGCTTGTAGATGGCCAAGTCCTGCACCCAGCCACAGCAGAAAGTCTCGTAACTTTCTTAAGACTTGTGGCTTTTAAACTCCTGCATTGTGTAGTAACTTACACCAAAAACAAGTTAATTGACGATGTCCATGTATGTGTATGGAGGTAAATGGTCCAGGTCTCTGTGCCCTTCCGCTGCAGGGAGCTCGTATGGGTCGATATTTTGGATGTCCGAGAGCTTCTCCAGATACCGCTGTTTTGCGCTTAGTGTGAGCTTGTTCCCGTAAGGTCCCTTTTCTTTCGCCTTATCTTTTTGCATTGCTTTACTTTCTTCCTTTTCTTTCTCATATTCCTAGATCCGTCTCTGTCCCGCCGAAATAATACATGCGCAAAAATTAAAGAGCTCTGGAATGTTTAGTCACGCCTCTGTGAAGTTCTAAAGGTGTTGCCCCTGACAACCGATAGCGTCTCCTACCATCATGGCCGACCAGCTCAGACCCCGCCCAAATCAACCCAAATCGGCACGTGACTCCTCAGTCTCAATAGTAGTTTTCATCTCGGCGATGTCATCACTGCACTCTGTGAGTGTGTGCTCCATCTCTCCGACTGTACCTGTTAGCTTGGACATGGTAGCATCGGTAGCAGGTTTATCATTCGCTAGCTGTGTCTTCACCGCTTGCAGGTCGAGCTTGATAGTAGACAACGCATCCCCGAGAGTATCCTGGAGCTCCTTTTTAAAAATATCACCAATATCTTTCCTCAGGGAGGCCAGCAACTCGAGCTTGAGGGTAGTGGTGTCAAGGTTAGCATACTTCGAGGCGGCCTCTGCAGGAGCCAACGGCTCACTCGAGGGTGTGGACGCGGTTTGTGGACCAGGCCTCAGTTGTGTCTGAATAGTATTTCCAGCAAAAAAGTATTGCGACGTGAGACAGGACTAAATATGCGACCAAAAAGCTCAGATGAATTACAATTTTAAACGAAATTGGCAGGAGCTTCAGAACTTCAGAACCTACTCCATTAAAGCTCAGTTTAGCTCAGTCCCTAAACACACCAGACCCTAAACACACCAGTCCTGAACACACCAGACCCCGAACACACCAGACTCTGAACACACCAGACCCTGAACACACCAATCCTGAGAACACCAGACCCCGAACACACCAGACCCTAAACACACCAGTCCTGAACACACCAGACCCTGAACACACCAGACTCTGAACACACCAGACCCTGAACACACCAATCCTGAACACACCAGACCCTGATCGCACCAGTCCTGAACACACCAGACCCCATCTGCAGGAAGGTGCAGCCAAGCTAAATCTGAAGCTGTAACCGCTCTGTGGCCTCAGCTCAGCACAGATCTGATTAAATCAAATTTGCTCAGTTTAGAGGGTGCAGGCTGATTTAAACCACTGTGAGCCTGAACTGAACGCTAACGTTGAGTGTCTTTTATCAGACTAGTGCAGTGCCCGTAGGAAATATGTGTTCCTATTCAAAAGTGGGAGGTTAAGAAGCTTTTTCATGGATGGCCAAATGAGGCTGTTTGAAGGTGGAACGTCAGTGATATTTAGGTTTATTGTGAAATCCGATATTCCAGGGGATAACTGGCGGTTTTTGACTATTTTTGATTTTGCCATTATATTTCACCTTAAAAACTATTTACTTGGTGTCATTATTTTCAGCACAACCTGACATGTGTGACTGTACAGTTGGTTTTTATTTTGACATACTGTATTAACACAATGGACCTAAAATAAAAAATAAAACATAAAATCCGAGTAGAAAAAGTTGGATTTTTTTACTGTGAAGACCACAAATATGTTTAACAAACCATTTTTATTACTTATAACGCAAATATAAATTGTTGTTTGCTAAATATGTGCATAGATTTTAAAAATGTACAAAGTTATATGTAGCTATTTACATTTAAATGCAGGCAATGCTCAGGTCAGCCTGAGCTCCTTCGAGCTGAATGAAGAGCTGCACTGCCTGCTCCACATTCAGCTTCTCCTCATTGTTTTGACTCATTAAACAAAATACCGACTCCACTACACACTAAACACACGACACCAAACACTACATAACACAGTATCTATACACTCCAAACACGCTAAATGTCACAAATCTCTCAACTCTCAATATCGCTGTCTGTACACCGACCGTGTCTCCCCCACCTCCCGGTCTGTCGACTCGGGAGGTGGGCCGTGTAGGTTAGCGGCTAGCAGCTAGCTACACACAAACATCCACAGATTCCGATTCCACTTTGTTCTCCGCGCGTCTCCGGATCTCCTCAGACCGGAACAGACTCCGTCCGGACTCGTTTAGTCTCATTAATCCACAACAGTCAGTTTAGATGCACAGAACAGAACAGGACCGAACCACCGGCAAAATCCCGGTCCAGTTCACGCCACTGCAGGTATAAATCCGCTTGTTTCTTAACATATGTCATAAGCTTGAGCTCTGCAGTGATTGGCTCTGGTGCGCACATGACTGTGGTGGCTCCGGTGGACAATGCTTCCAGAATTTGTAAAGCATTTATGAAATAATTTATTCACGGTATCATTGCAGTCCAAACAAATGCGAAGTTGCACACCATTGAACCAAGCAGCAGCCATGTTGAAACTCTCAGGTCAGTCTGATCCTGATCTGCAGAGATATTTGAGGCACACACACACACACACACACAGACAGACAGACAGAGATTCCTTGCTTTTATAGAGAGATGTATGTTAATGTCAGTACCTTAAGAGGAATCTGTGTTCATAAAGACACCTTTTTGACTTCAGGCGACTCAGGAAGAATATTTGTATAATAACAACTGTATATTTATAATCCTGATGTGCGTGATAATAAACAGACTAGACTGCTTGTCCTTCAGTCTGTTTGTCATCTGCCGTCTGCTGTTAATCAATCAGTGGAAAGCAGCTGTAATGTAACATTCAGCAACAAACAAGGTTCATATTAACAATCAGAATAATGAAGAGTTCCAGAATTCAATAATTAATCACTAAGTGATTAAAACCAAATTACCAGAATTGACGAAAACGAGAAGCTTTTATACTCTTGAAGGGTTGGGGTTAAGGTTCTCAGTCATCCAGGTCATGGTAACTATAAATGCTGTGTTGTAGTCAACTGGACTTAAGACATTTCACTCAAGACGCTTCTTTAGTTCTAACTAACTGGAGGAGCTGCAGACTTTTAAACTATGTGTGAGGGTGTCTGTAAATAGTGTGAGAGTGTCCTTACATAGTATGGGAGTGTCCTTACATAGTGCGTGAGTGTCCTTACATCGTGCGTGAGTGTCCTTACATAGTACGGGAGTGTCCTTACATAGTACGGGAGTGTCCTTACATAGTACGGGAGTGTCCTTACATAGTGCGGGAGTGTCCTTACATAGTACGGGAGTGTCCTTACATAGTGCGGGAGTGTCCTTACATTGTGTGGGGGTGTCCTTACAAAGTGTGGGGGTGTCCTTACACAGTGTGGGGGTGTCCTTACACAGTATGGGGGTGTCCTCACACAGTGTGGGGGCATCCTTACACAGTGTGAGGGCGTCCTTACACAGTGTATGGGAGTGTCCTTACATAGTGCGTGAGTGTCCTTAAATCGTGCGTGAGTGTCCTTACATCGTGCATGAGTGTCCTTACATTGTGTGGGGGTGTCCTTGCAAAGTGTGGGGACGTCCTTACACAGTGTGGGGGGGTCCTTACACAGTGTGGCGGCGTCCTTACATAGTGTGGGAGTGTCCTTAGACAGTGTGGGGGCTTCCTTATATAGTGTGGGAGTGTGCTTACATAGTGTGGGGGCGTCCTTACATAGTGTGGGAGTGTCCTTACATAGTGTGAGGGTGTCCTTACACAGTGTGGGGGTGTCCTTACACAGTATGGGGGCATCCTTACGTAGTGTGGGAGTGTCCTTACATAGTGTGGGGGTGTCCTTACATAGTGTGGGAATATCCTTATATAGTGTGAGGGTGTCCCTACACAGTGTGGAGTGTCTTTACACAGTGTGGGAGAGTCCTAACATAGTGTGAGGGTGTCTTTACACAGTCTGGAGTAGAGTTCAGATTCTCTGCCCGAGCCCGCGCCCGACCCTGACCCGATATTTCCCGTCACTTTCCTCGGGCCGGGCCGGGCCCTTGATCAAGCATTTGTGTGTGTGTGTGTGTGTGTGTGTGTGTGTGTGTGTGTGTGTGTGTGTGTATGTTTTAATAACTCTAAATAATGACTGTGTTTCCAGCTAGAAAACGCGCATCTCTCTCCTCCCTCCATGTTGCTCGTGTCGCTGCGTGGTGTTACATGTGAGTTGTCCTTGTGCTGAAAATGTGACTTCTCCCGCACGTCATGTCACTCCTCGAGACGCAAGAAGAAAGCAAAATATATATTTTTACAAGGAAAATGACGAAAATAATAGTAACGCACAGTGACTTGAATACTTTAATCTGATTTCTGGTTTGGAAATATTACCGCGTTAAATTACTCATTACTGAAAAGAGTGGTCAGATTAGAGGAACGCGTTACCGGCGTCACTGATTGTGTAGTTTTAGTGCAACATGGAGTTTGAGAACGTCAGTTATAACAACCCACGTATTAAAAAAATGTCGGGTTTAAATCGGGTTCGGGCTCATAATTACAGTTGATGTGCCGGGCCGGGCCGGGCTCGGACACAACGTGCACGGGCTCGTGTCGGGTCGGGCTTGATATTTTGGGCCCGATCTAAGCTCTAGTCTGGAGTGTCATTACACAGTATGGGAGTGTCCTTACATAGTGTGGGGGTGTCCTTACACAGTGTGGGAGTGTCCTTACACAGTGTGGGAGTGTCCTTACACAGTGTGGTGGTGTCCTTACACAGTGTGGAGTGTCCTTACATAGTGTGGGAGTATCCTTAAATAGTGTGAGAGTGTCCTTCCATAGTG